>CM051275.1:42852885-43065385 GCA_027921565.1 Artemia sinica
ATGTATGTAGGTAGATTGTGCTGTATCTTAATCAGAAAATTTCTTAGAGAACTATCAGAACACGACGTACTCTGAGTAGGAAAGAAAAATCGGTACTTATCGGTTAGCTGGAACACACGCAACAAGAACCATATATATAATCTCAAAGATCCTAATGAAAAACAGGTTTCCTCTGCCTAGTGGGGTTTTGCTAACTCCATGAAAAATGTTTAAATTTTAGTCTTTTGGGGTTGAAGGGACAAAAAAAGGTACCTACCTTAGGTTATGTTACGTATTTAATATATGCTATGCTTACCCCCCCCCCCCCTAATGTGCAAATATATAGCCCAAATTTGTTTATCATATTTTCATCATCATATATATTATATTTTCATCATATTTTGTTTTATTTCATTGGCATTAACCAAACTTCACTTCTCGCGTGTGTTCCAGCTAACCGATAAGCACCGAAAAATCACTGCTCTAAGACGCTAATTACCCAAGGACGCCAAGGTTCCGGTTTCCGACGCTTATGGGCACTTTCTACGGTGAGTATATTATTAAGCCCAAAATAGGGGTCTTCCGTGATTATATTCTAAGAAATGAAAAGACAAGAAAATAGGTCCAATAGATCATTTTATTGAAATATATTATAGATGACATATATATTATGTATGTCATATAATAAGGCATATATTATGGTATAAATTATGTATTATGTATATACGGTATATATATTATAAATGACAACCAAAAAGTCAAGCAAGCTGAATGTTATTTATCAACAAGTCGAATTAATCTGAGCTATGAAGGGCATTACCATTGCCAAAGGGCATAAAGATTGCATTACCGAAGGGCATAAAGACGTATGAACTTTCTAATGTTGAAATCGTATGATCTCAGAATTTATTCCGGTCTAGACCAAAAGCAATTTGTAGAAAACACACCTTTTAAAAGGTAGAACAAGTACATAAAAAGGAAGTTTTGACAAAATATAATAAAATCAAATGATAAAATTAAGAGACAAAAAGAGGAAAATTTTCACATAGCCAAAAAAAAACAACAACAACAGAAAGATAAGAATTTACCAAATGAAAATATAGGGAAAATGGGTATAAAATTTCAAAACAAAGTAGTGGGCAGAAAGAGGAAAACAACAAACTTTAAAAAATAAAAAAAATCAGAATATTTTGATTTCAATATTCACCCATCTGGAAACCTTTATTATTAGAAAAAAATGAATTGAGCTAAATTAAACATGACAACTTCGGTAAAAACTTACCGGTCCTTTGGAAGTCCTTACTTTTGTCCTTGGTAAGAACTTCAGTTCTCGCTAAGAAGTCTTCAACGCTAAAAACAGTACTTTTTATCTGTATAAACCTTTCGCCCCTTTTTTTTAAGCGCTAAGGACGACTTACGGACTTAGCAGAAGTCCTTACCGCAATGTCTTTTTCCTTTTTTCCTTTTTTGGTCACTGGCCATAAAATATTCCCGCTCGATTTCTTTATTATATTTCTTCGGTTATAGTCGAGCGTTACGCACAGCAAATGTGGCCTCAGAACGTATTTGTAGATACAAATGTGTGAACTTTAGATTTTTTTTACTATAAGAATTTGAAAATTTAATTCATTCTTGTCCTAAATTTGGAAGTTCAAAGAAAAATATGCAAAGTAGAATAGATATTTGAGTGTTCCACTTTTTAAAGCGTAAAGATTTTTGAAATTATTCCACTATTATCAGAAATCTAATTATACAGAAAGCTTTAGATAGCAGAGAAGATACACATACTTGAGCGTTCTGGTTTCTCAATCATAGAATTTTATACTCTTTTTCAGTCCATCCTAAATTTTAATAGTAAAAAAAACCTCTGAAGGGCAGAAGAGATAACGTTTTTTGTATTTTCTAATTTTTAAAGCGTAAGATTTTCACATTTTTTTCAGTCTTGTCCAAAATATAATTATAAGAAAAACTTTGGAAGGTACAGTAGATACATATATTCGAGCTTTCTAATTTTTTATATCGTAATATTTCCAAATTTATTTCAGTCTTGTCCAAAATCTAATTTCTTTTTATTGGCTTTTCAAGCGAGAGCAAGTCGCAAGAAACGGTCATCAGGCCAAACATTTGAAAATGAACTTTATTGCTAGCAATCAAATTCCAAAGAAACAAGTCTAGAAAAAAGACGAATTTCCAAGAGACTCCAATCTTCCCTAAATGTAACCCATTTGATTGCAAACTCAGATCAAAAATACAATATGTAAATGGTCGTGTGACCAAGCAAGCCTGCTTCCAGTTGACCTCGTAAATTCATGGCCTCTTTTTGACCGTTTTCTCTGAGAGCAACGATTTTTTCAATGAGCTTCAAAAGAAAAGTGGATATATAAATGCATGTCTACCATTCCCCTTCATAACTTAAAAACATCTATTGTGAATTTTAAGAAATAGACAAACATCATTCAGGATATTTATTTTTACGTTAATACATCTAACGGTACTGGTGCATTATGTGGGCACCACTATATACTGTCTATGGAGTGTCAAACGGAAATTGCTGCAGTCAAACGGGAGAGACATACATCCGGTTATAATGCTTTCAATCCAATATATATTTTTTCGAGCTGCAGTAAGACATGGTATTTTACTATCAGCAAACAACGTATTGACACGCAAACCGACTTTTTGCTTACATTGCCGTACGCAACACCTCCAATATTGTCCAATATGCTTCTCATACAAATATAAAGTCATGACGTGTCCATTTTCGCACTCTTTTGTCTTGGGCAATAACCCCTTATCCTATAAAAATTCAACTGCCTCTTTTTCTGTCTTTGGCAAATACCAAATTGTAACTTTAACATTCATATTAGATCAATTCCACTCTAACAACTGTTTTAGTACCGGGTATCTGTCTCTCCCGTTTGACTGTAGCATTTCCCATTTGACATTCCATATACAGTATATAGCGGTGCCCGCATAATGCACCAATACCCAACTAACTTGTGCTTTGAAATGAATTAAAATGTTATTTAGTCAGGATACGTGCAAAGTTCATCTTTAATTGAAGTTATATTAAAAAAACGATCATCAGAAGATCATACATAAGAGATCGATACGGTAAATTGGAATTTTGTAAATTGTTTCTAAAATATCCGGGTTGCAGCGGTAGCCAGCAACCTAGTAAGAAACGATCACGTCCAATGTTAAAAATATAAAAACCCATAGTTCCTAACAGAGGAGTCAGATCAAAACAAAAAGTACACCATTAGAACCGCCTTGTCCGAAACCCCTGTATAGGAAACTTTCTGTCATTTGGCTTGAACAGCAAGGGAAATATATTGGCTTGAAAATCAAGAAAAGTGGCAGCTACTACAACATTCTGCCTAAACGGGATATTTTTTTGTTTTTTTTCTCTTTTCTTTTGTATCCAGAGATAGCTTGGCACTGGAACATCGTAGAGGGTTGTTCAATAGCTCATTTTAAAGGAAATTAATTGGGTTAAAAATCTATAGTAACTAAAATAAATTATTTCTAAAAGAGAATAAATTTTTCCACCAAAATCTGCATTTTCGATGTCTTTTCACACTGCAGTCTTTCAAACATAATCGCATACCAGCGGTAAGATTTGAACCCACGCCTCCAAAGAGACTGGTGGCTAACACCAGTGCCTTGGACCACTCGGCCAGGCTGCCTCTCATAAATAAATATATATGTGAATTTGGGTTGCAGCAGTAGCTAGCAACCTAGTAAGAGACGATCAGTCCAATGCTAAGAAATATAAAAACCCAAAATTTCTAAAAATAGAGTCAGATCAAAACAAAAGTATATCATTAGAACTACCTTGTCTGAAACCCTACTAGATAAATAATGAATGGCATCATAGTTTTATATTAGAGCTATGACATGAATAGAAAAACACGAAAATATATTGTTGTTTCTGAAGACGTCATGAAATAATATCATTGCGTCATGACGTCAATAAAATCATTACGCCGTGACGTCATAATTACTATTTAAGAACGACAAAGATGTAAATCCTCTCATTCTTGATTAGATAATGGTTAGATCGAAGCAAGCTATACGCCAGTTGAAAAGACAGTACTACACAAACAACAGAGATAGTAACTTGAAAAGAAAAAAGCAAAGGTATTCTACCGACCAGGCGTATCGAGAAGTAATAATTGAGAGAGCAAAACAAAACAGCAAGATGTGTTATCTCAATGATGAAGATGATAGACATGCAAAAATTGAGACAGCCAAACAAAAGTTCAAGGAGAGTTATCACAATGATGAAGATTACCACATCAAATATAAGAAAAACCAAAAGCAAAGGTATTCAACTTTCCAGGTGTATCGAGAAGTGAAAATTGAGACAGCCAAACAAAAGATCAAGGAGCGTTATCAAAATGATGAAGATTACAGAGAAGCAAGAATTGAGCAGGCTAGACAAAAGATCAAGGAGCGTTATCACAATGATAATCTTTATAGAGAAGCAAAAATTGAGCAGGCTAGACAAAAGAGCAAGGAAGGGTATGATAATGATGAAGATTACCGAAACAAACATAAGAAAAAAGTTGCTACCAGAATAATGGGCAGATACTGGGGTGACAAAAGCTATAATGAAAAAATTAAATTCTCTGCGAGGTTGTACCGAAGAACGCATAAGGACAAAGGGAAAAATTACATTCAGAAATACAAGAAGATGGCAAAAATGCAGGCTGATCTTCGTAAATTGAGAAACATTTTACGCATGTTTTACCAGGATCACGAAAAGTATTCAAAATTACAGATTAAAATTCTCTTTGAAAGAGCGGATGCTGTTGAAAAGTCGGCTAGAATTATAATAAAGAACGACCTTTTGCCTATACTAAATTTTATACGCCACTTAATTATAGTTTAGGTTAGTAATTCAACAGATAGCATGGCATTGGAACATCGTAGAGAGTTGTTCAATGGCTCATTTTAAAGGAAATTTATAATAAAGAACAACCTCTTGCCTATATTAATTTATATTAGAATTATTATATTTAGCTAGGAGGTAGCTAAATTACATTAAAAGACGATCATTGGAATAAAAATCCGGGTTGCAGTGGTAGCTAGCAACCTAGTAAGAGACGATCACCTCCAATGTTAAGAAATATAAAACCCCTAACTCCTAAAAAAAGAGTCAGATCAAAACAAAAAGTACACCATTAGAACCGCCTTGTCCGAATCCTCTATAAAGGAAACTTACCGCCCTTTGGCTTGAATAACAAAGAAAATATATTGGCTTGAAAATCAAGAAAATTGACTTTTACCACGTTATTCTCCACAAACGGGATATTTTTTTCTTTCCGCTTTTTTTTTCCTGCTCAGCTAGCTGGGCACTGGAAAATCATAGAGAGCTGTATAATAGCTCATTTTAAAGGAAATTGCAACATCTAGTCACTTTTGTATTTAAAAATAAAATACTTTTTAAAGTAGAATCAATTTTGTCAAAAAAATTGCATTTTTGATGTATTTTCATACTGCAGTCTTTTCAAAGATATTTGAATTTTGAAGCAATAAAACAGTCCATGGTAATGAACTCTATAGTAATAATAGCTACTTGTCTCAATAGTAACCGAAACTCCTGGAACCAAAATTTTCTTTTTTGGCTTAATCGCTAAAATTATTATGTAAACTGCAAAAATATTTATGATGCCTAATCAGTAATAGTAATTTTTTAATTTAAACAACAAAAATACATGAAAATTCTAAAATTAGTTTTGCTTTTTGTCTCCTGGAAGAAAAATTTTTTTCATCTCAGTTCAAATTTATTATTGTATCCTGGAACCAAACTTTTTTTGGTTTGTAACCTGTAAAGTACGTATCTCCATATTATTGTCTCATAATTGTTATAATAAAGAACAACCTCTTGCCTATACTAAATTTTATACGCCACTTAATTATAGTATTGGTTAGTAATTCAACAGATAGTCCGGGTTGCAGCGGTAGCTAGCAACCTAGTAAGAGACGATCACGTCCAATGTTAAGAAATATAAAAACCCATAGTTCCTAAAAAAGGAGTCAGATCAAAACAAGAAGTACACCATTAGAACCGCCTTGTCCGAAACCCCTGTATAGGAAACTTTCTGTCCCTTGGCTTGAACAGAAAGGGAAATATATTGGCTTGAAAATCAAGAAAAGTGGCAGCTACTACAACATTCTTCCTAAACGGGATATTTTTTTCTTTTTTTCTTTGTTTCCAGAGATAGCTTGGCACTGGAACATCGTAGAGGGTTGTTCAATAGCTCACTTTAAAGGAAATTAATTGAGTTAAAAACCTTTTGTAACTAAAATAAATTATTTCTAAAAGAGAATAAATTTTTCCACCAAAAACTGCATTTTCGATGTCTTTTCACACTGCAGTCTTTCAAACATAATCGTATACCAGCGGTAAGATTTGAACCCACGCCTCCGAAGAGACTGGTGGCTAAAACCAGTGCCTTGGACCACTCGGCCAGGTTGCCCCTCATAAATAATATATATGTGAATCCGGGTTTGCAGCAGTAGCTAGCAATCTAGTAAGAGACGATCAGTCCAATGCTAAGAAATATAACAAAACTCCTAAAAATAGAGTCAGATCAAAACAAAAGTACATCATTAGAATTACCTTGTCTGAAACCCTACTAGATAAATATTGAATGTCGTCATAGTTTTATATTAGAGCTATGACGTGAATAGAAAAACACGAAATTATATTGTTGTTTCTGAAGACGTCATGAAATAATATCATTGCGCTATGACGTCAATAAAATCATTACGCTGTGACGTCATAATTACTATATAAGAAGCGTCAGAACTGTAAATGTTCACATTCATAATTACATAATGGTTTCAATCAAGCAAGCTGCACGCAAATTGAAAAAAACAGTACTACACAAACAACAGAGATAGTATCTTGAAAAGAAAAAAGCAAAGGTATTCAACCGACCAGGCGTATCGAGAAGTAATCAAACAAAACAGCAAGATGTGTTATCACAATGATGAAGATTATAGACATGCAAAATTGAGACAGCCAAACAAAAGATCAAGGAACGGTATGGTAATGATGAAGATTACAGAGAAGCAACAATTGAGCAGGCTAGACAAAAGAGCAAGGAACGGTACGATAATGATGAATATTACAGAGAAGCAAGAATTGAGCAGGCTAGACAAAAGATCAAGGAGCGTTATCATAATGATAAACTTTATAGAGAAGCAACAATTGAGAAGGCTAGACAAAAGAGCAAGGAACGGTATGATAATGATGAAGATTACCGAAACAAACATAAGAAAAAATTTGCTACCAGAATAATGGGTAGTTTCTGGGGTGACAAAAGCTATAATGAAAAAATTAAATTCTCTGCGAGGTTGTACCGAAGAACGCATAAGGACAAAGGGAAAAATTACATTCAGAAATACAAGAAGATGGCAAAAATGTAGGCTGTATCTTTGTAAATTGAGAAACATTTTACGCATGTTTTATCGGGATCACGAAAAGTATTCAAAATTACAGATTAAAATTCTCTTTGAAAGAGCGGATGCTGTTGAAAAGTCGGCTAGAAATTCTTTGGCAAAGCTTCATAGTAATATCCAAAAGAAATGTTGTCAGTTTAACGAAAAGCTTCCAAGGTATGGATTGGCAACTGCGGAACAGTTTATAGATGCAATGGAAAATGTTCGACAACACAGTGAATATACGGAGGCGTACTTCTTAGAAAATTCGTATATTAATTTTGGAAGGAGCAATTGCAGTTTATGTAGCAGCAATAAAAATATATATACAAGCATACCTATCAACAGCGAAGGAAAAGCAATGTTTTTCAATTATGGCGAAAACGAGCCTGTTAGGGTTATTAGTAAATGTGTTTGTAAGACTAATGATTTAGAACAAATTCCTGGAACACCTACTCAAAAAAAAAGCATTTCTAACTGTGTTTTAAACAGTTCGTTTAGTTCTACTGAATATTTGGCAAAAAATTATCTGTGTAGTAGAACAAACTGTCCTGAAAAGTACAAGACAACAATTGAAAAATGCTCTAGAACTAGATCTGACAAGGAAATTATGGCAATGTCACCCTGATATCTGCAAGCTCTATCCGACGGATATTGAATTATGTCAAATTCTTTTTGATATCCTTGAAAATAATATAGCATTAAAATTTTCAACTGACAAAGTGGTTAATTTCTACCTTGGCGGCTTGGATTATTGTGAAATCAATTACAGGGACACAAGAAAGCATGGGCATTCGTTATACTGTAGCCCAAATGAGGGATGTCAGAGCTATTTGCGTTCTCTAAGGGCACTAGCTCCACATTTTCCTGTTTACAGTAAAGATCGATCTGTAGCCCGTATTTACAGTAAAGAACGATCTCTCATGCATAGTAACTGATATATGGTGGTTCCAGGGGTAATTACTTGTGGTTCGTCTCTTACTATTTCAAACAAGAAAAAGCCTCAGGCTTTTTCCTGTTTGTAATGATATAGTTACACTAAAAGACGATCATTGGACGATCATAAGACCATCATATAGTTACACTAAAAGATAATAAACCATTGTATACATTGAAGTTTTATTATAAAGAACGATCTCTCGCCCATAGTAACTGATATATGGTGGTTCCACGGGTAGCTGCAAGCTATCCAGATTGCAGTGGTATCCGGGTTGTAGCGGCAGCTGTAACCCGGAGTTATCACAATGATGAAGATTATAGACTTACGAAAATTGAGACAGCCAAATCCGGGTTGCAGCGGTAGCTAGCAACCTAGTAAGAGATGATCACCTCCAATGTTAGGAAATATAAAACCCCCCAACTCCTAAAAACACAGTCAGATCAAAACAATAAGTACACCATTAGAACCGCCGTGTCCGAAACCTCTATAAAGGAAACTTACCGCCCTTTGGCTTGAATAACAAAGAAAATATATTGGCTTGAAAATCAAGAAAATAGACTTTTACCACGTTATTCTCCACAAACGGGATATTTTTTTCTTTCCGCTTGATTTTCCTCCTCAGCTAGCTGGGCACTGGAATATAATAAAGAACGAACTCTTTCCTATACTAAATAAGCCACTATTTTTATTAAGGTTATATGACTTTTAGGGGTTGCTTCCCCCTTTTTTCGGTGATGGTATCCGGGTTGCAGTGGTAGCTAGCAACCTAGTAAGAGACGATCACGTTCAATGTTAAGAAATATAAAAACCCATAGTTCCTAACAGAGGAGTCAGATCAAAACAAAAAGTACACCATTAGAACCGCCTTGTCCGAAACCCCTGTATAGGAAACTTTCTGTCCCTTGGCTTGAACAGCAAGGGAAATATATTGGCTTGAAAATCAAGAAAAGTGGCAGCTACTACAACATTCTGCCTAAACGGGATATTTTTTTCTTTTTTTTCTTTTTTCTTTCTTTTCCACAGATAGCTTGGCACTGGAACATCGTAGAGAGTTGTTCAATAGCTCATTTTAAAGGAAATTAATTGGGTTAAAAATCTATAGTAACTAAAATAAATTATTTTTAAAAGAGAATAAATTTTTCCACCAAAAACTGCATTTTTGATGTCTTTTCACACTGTTATAATAAAGAACGACCTCTTGCCTATACTAAATTTATAGACCACTGAACTATAGTATAGGTTAGTAAGGTTTACATAAAGGACTGATTATAATAAAGAACGAACGCTTGCTCATAGTAACTGAAATATTAATTAAAAGTAGTACATACGTAAAGGATCGATCTGAAAATTAGTAAATAACAAACAACAGCATGTAATTGAATAGCTTAGTTGCCTGATTTTCTGTGGTTTCTTAATTTAAAACACGAGACAGTTTATAGTTGAAAACAAAGGTGGTAAAAAATTCCTTCGACCTGGATTTGAATTATAATAAAGAACAAACGCTTGCTCATAGTAACTGAAATATTAATTAAAAGTAGTATATACATAAAGGATCGATCTGAAAATTAGTAAATAACAAACAACAGCATGTAATTGAATAGCTTAGTTGCCTGATTTTCTGTGGTTTCTTAATTTAAAACACGAGACAGTTTATAGTTGAAAACAAAGGTGGTAAAAAATTCCTTCGACCTGGAACGAAAATTCCAGCGACATACGTCCGTTTGCCGTCCGACGGCTCTACCAACTGAGCTACCGAAGGCTTACACTATTATTTGACTAAATATTATATCATGTATATCCGGGTTGCAGCGGTAGCTAGCAACCTAGTAAAAGACGATCACGTCCAATGTTAAGATATATAAAAACCCATAACTCCTAAGAAAAAGGTCAGATCAAAACAAAAAGTACTCCATTAGAACTGCCATGTCTGAAAACCCTGTATAGGAAATTTTCTGTCACTTGGATTGAACAGCAATGGAAACTTACAGTAAAGAACAAACTTCCAGCCCATAGTGTTACATAAAGGACCAATATAGCTCATCATAAATGGTTTCTTGTCCATACGGTTTTCCGGGTTGCAGCGGTAGCTAGCAACCTAGTAAGAGACGATACGCCTTCTTTTCTCCAAATGCCCGATCGAAGTTTTGAGATAAGCATTTTGTTCAAAATAGTAAAGGTATCTTGTAACAATGCCTACGGGGTACCCCACAGAGGCCAGGGGAAAGGATTATAAGTTATAGTCTGGGGGCATAAGTGTTTTACGGAAGAGGTGCTCGTATAAACTTTGGAGGAGGCTAATTTCATGGAAATTGAAAGTTTTAGTTAATTTTTTATGAGTCAAAGGTGATCAGAGGGCAAGCAGTGCCCTCACGGTCTTCCTTCCCAAATGAATCTGATAGAGATTCTGAGAAAGCCATTTTGTTCAAGATGTCTAAAGATTATATAGCAATGCCTTTTGGGTTGAAAAAACCCGGCAGAGCCCCGGGGAATGGTTTTTAAGTTATAACCCGTGGCATATAAGGTTGTTGAAGAAAGTGTGGTTGTATAAGATTTAGAGGAGGCTTACTTGATCGGAAATCGAAAGTTCTATTTCCCTTTTAAGAGTCGAAAGTGATAGGAGGGTAATTACCCCTTCACCCCCTCTTACACCCTCTTCCCCTTCAAATGTGTCCGATAAAAATTTTGATATAGCAATTTTGTTCAAAATAGGTCAAACAGTATATAACAATACTTCCAGGGTTGACAAAATCACCCAGAACCCGGGAGCAAATTATTCCCAGGAGCATATAAGTTTTTTTTTATGGAAGATGTGGTCCTGTAAACTTTGGAGGAGGCTAATTTAATTGGAAATTGAAAGTTATAGCTGGCTTTTTAAGACTTAAACCAAATCGGAGGGCAACTAGTCCTGCCCCACACCCTGTTTTCCCCAAATGCGTCCAATCGAAATATTGAAGTAGCCATTTTGTTCAAAATACTCCAAAGATCATGTAATAATGTATCCAGCGTTAAAACAACCCCCTTCCCGCGAAAACCCGAGGCAAGGGTTTTAAGCTTTTCCTCAGACCATATATTGTTTTCTTTTATGGAAAGGCTAGGCGCATGCACTTTGGATTAGGCTATTTGATTGGAAAGTAAATGTTCTTGTTACCTTTTTAAGTGTCTAGCGTGATTGGAGTGCAACCAGCCCCCACCCCCCTTTTTCTCCAAATGTATCCGATAAAAATTTTGAAATAGCTGATTTGTTCAAAATAGTCCTAAAGTCAAATAAGTATAACTTAGGGATTGACAAATCCCCCAGAGCCTCTAGGGTAAGGGCTGTAGCTTATGTATGTTGTTCAATGTTAACATATAAGGTTTTTGTGGAAGGGATGGCGGTATTAACTTTTAGATTTAGCTCATTTGATTGGAAATTGAAAGTTCTAGTTCTTTTTTAAGAATCAAAAGTGATTGGCAACCAGTGAAGGACAACCATACCCCGTCCCCTTTTCCTCAAATGTATCCAGTCAAAAATTGAAATAGTCATTTTGTTCCAAATAGTCCAAAGGCCAAATAACATAAATTGAATATGCAATCAAGCCTAAAACGAACAAAAAAACTTTGCTATTAAAGAATAAACACTAAATGCACAGAAATTAAATAAACAAACATAGCAAACAAACATGAAACAAATACTAATTTAACTAAATAAATAAATCTTAAAACAAGTAAAACTTGAATTGAATATGCAAATCAAGCTTAAAACGAACAAAAATCACTAAAAATAAAGAGTTTGGCTACTGCCCCCTTCCCTAACTGTAAAAGTCTAAAGCCTACTGCGTCATTGGCACTTTACTGAAAGTGAACTATATTTCAAATATTGTCTCTTGTGCTTCAACATTGAAAATAAATACAAATTACAATGACATAAAATCTTGAAGTGACGAGTTACAGTAAAGAACAAACTTCCAGCCCATAGTACAATACGTTACAATATAAGAAGCGTCAAAACTGTAAATGTTCTCACTGATAATTAGATAATGGTTAGATCAAAGCAAGCTACACGCAAGTTAAAAAAACAGTACTACACAAACAACAGAGATAGTATCTTGAAAAGAAAAAAGCAAAGGTATTCAACCGACCAGGCGTATCGAGAAGTTATAACAAAGAACGACTTCTTGCCTATACTAAATTTTACAGGCCACTTAACTATAGTATTGGTTTTTCCGGGTTGCAGCGGTAGCTAGTAACCTATTAAGAGACGATCACGTCCAATGTTAAGACATATAAAAACCCCTAAATCCTACAAAAAGAGTCAGATCAAAACAAAAAGTACACCATTAGAACCGCCTTGTCCGAAACCCCTACAAAGAAAACTTACCGCCCTTTGGCTTGAATAACAAAGAAAATATATTGGCTTGAAAATCAAGAAAATTGACTTTAACCACGTTATTCTCCACAAACGGGATATAGTTTTCTTTTTACATAAAGGATCGACATTGTTCATCATAAATGTGTCAATCAAGGGGATCTCATGTAGTAGTTATTAATAGATGTTTTGTTTAGACTTTAAAAAGATCCGGGTTGCAGTGGTAGCTAGCAACCTAGTAAGAGACGATCACGTCCAATGTTAAGAAATATAAAAACCCATAACTCCTAAAAAAAGGTCAGATAAAAAAAACAGTACACCATTAGAACCGCCTTGTCCGAAACTCCTGTATAAGAAGCTTTCTTTCATTTGGCTTGAACAGCAAGGGAAACATATTGGCTTGAAAATCAATAGAAGTTACAGTAAAGAACGATCTCTCTCCCACAGTAACTGATATGTTACATTAAAAGACGATCATTGGAATAAAAAGTTATTGTTTGCACTGGACTTAGTTAGCTACTTGATCATTTGAGGTTCGTCTCTTACTATTTCAAAGAAGAAAAAGCCGTAGGCTTTTTCCTGTTTGTAATATTTTTGTTATAATAAAGAACGACCTCTTGCCTATACTAAATTTTATACGCCACTTAATTATAGTATAGGTTAGTAATTCCACAGATAGCTTGGCACTGGAACATCGTACAGAGTTGTTTAATGGCTCATCTTAAAGGAAATTAATAGAGTTAAAAACCTTTTGTAATTATATTATAATAAAGAACGACATCTTGCCTATACTAAATTTTTTACGCCACTTAATTATAGTATAGGTTAGTAATTCAACTGATAGCTTTGCACTGGAATTTACACAAAGGATCGATGTCAGTCAAGAGGATCTAATGTAGTACTAATTAATAAAAGTTTTAATTAGCCTTTAAATAGATAAATGTGTAAAAATTGCCTCTGGCACGATTTGAACCTGCAGCCTTCGGAGTAGAATTCCAACGCGCTATCCACTGCGCCAGGCAGGCTATCAAGGACCCAATTTTTGAATGAATTTATAATTTACTTAATTCTATGTTAAAGATTTATCAATGACGTCATATTCATTGGTTGTAGCCAGGTCGTCTCTTACTATTCCAATTAAGAAAAAGCCATAGGTTTTTTTCCTGTTTTATAATAAAGAACGACCTATTGCCTATACTAAATTTTATACGCCACTTAATTATAGTATAGGTTAGTAATTCAATAGATAGCTTGGCACTGGAACATCGTAGAGAGTTGTTCAATGGCTTATTTTAAAGAAAATTAATGGGGTTAAAAACTTCTTGCAATTAAAACAAATTATTTTTATTACATTAAGAAATTTTAATTTTGTTCCTTAAGAAATCATCATAAGTTATCCGGTTTGCAGCGGTAGCTAGCAACCTAGTAAGAGACGATCACGTCCAATGTTAAGAAATATAAAAACCCATAGTTCCTAACAAAGGAGTCAGATCAAAACAAAAAGTACACCATTAGAACCGCCTTGTCCGAAACCCCTGTATAGGAAACTTTCTGTCCCTTGGCTTGAACAGCAAGGGAAATATATTGGCTTGAAAATCAAGAAAATTGACTTTAACCACGTTATTCTCCCCAAACGGGATATTTTTTTCTTTTTTTCTTTTTTTTCTTTTCCACAGATAGCTTGGCACTGGAACATCGTAGAGGGTTGTTCAATAGCTCATTTTAAAGGAAATTAATTGGGTTAAAAATCTATAGTAACTAAAATAAATTATTTCTAAAAGAGAATAAATTTTTCCACCAAAAACTGCATTTTGATGTCTTTTCACACTGCAGTCTTTCAAACATAATCGTATACCAGCGGTAAGATTTGAACCCACGCCTCCGAAGAGACTGGTGGCTAACACCAGTGTCTTGGACCACTCGGCCAGGCTGCCTCTCATAAATAAATATATATGTGAATTTGGGTTGCAGCAGTAGCTAGCAACCTAGTAAGAGACGATCAGTCCCATGCTAAGAAATATAACAAAACTCTTAAAAATAGAGTCAGATCAAAACAAAAGTACATCATTAGAACTACCTTGTCTGAAACCCTACTAGATAAATAATGAATGTCGTCATAGCTTTATATTAGAGCTATGACGTGAATAGAAAAACACGAAATTATATTGTCGTTTCTGATGACGTCATGAAATAATATCATAGCGCCATGACGTCAATAAAATCATTACGCCGTGACGTCATAATTACTACTTAAGAACGACAAAGATGTAAATTCTCTCAGTCTTGATTAGAATAAAGGTTAGATCGAAGCAAGCTATACGCAATTTGAAAAAACAGTACTACACAAACAACAGAGATAGTATCTTGAAAAGAGAAAAGCAAAGGTATTCAACCGACCAGGCGAATCGAGAAGTAATTACAGTAAAGAACGATCTCTTGCCCATAGTAAATGATATATGGTTAGAGCGATAACCGGGTTGCAGCGGCAGCTGTAACCCGGAGTCTCTTTCCTAGTTTATGACTCAAACAAGTTTACATTAAAAGACGATCATTGGAATAACAAAACAATTGCATACATTGGAATTAGTTAGCTTCTTGATTGTTTAAGGTTCGTCTCTTACTAATTCAAAGAAGAAAAAGACGTAGGCTTTTTCCTGTTTGTAATCAGTTTATTATCCGGGTTGCAGCGGTAGCTAGCTTACAATAAAGAACGACCTCTTGCCTACACTAAATTTTATAGACCATCCGGGTTGCATATAGCTATGCAACCCATATGAATATAGCTCATCATATATAAGGACAGATATAGCTCATCATAAATGGTGTTTGTCAATTATCTGGGTTGCAGCGGTAGCCACCTATCCGGGTTGCAGCGGTAGCTAGCAACCTAGCAAGCGGTAGCTAGTAGCAAGCGGTAGCTAGCGGTAGCTAGCAACGTGATCGTCTCTAGTAAGAGACGATCACGTCCAATGTGAAGAAATATAAAAACCCATAGTTCCTAACAAAGGAGTCAGATCAAAACAAAAAGTACACCATTAGAACCGCCTTGTCCGAAACCCCTGTATAAGAAACTTTCTGTCATTTGGCATGAACAGCAAGGGAAATATATTTGCTTGAAAATCAAGAAAATTGACTTTAACCACGTTATTCTCTACAAACAGCATATTTTTTTTCTTTTTTCTTCTTTTCCACAGATAGCTTGGCACTGGAACATCGTAGAGAGTTGTTCAATAGCTCATTTTAAAGGAAATTAATTGGATTAAAAATCCTTAGTAACTAAAATAAATTATTTCTAAAAGAGAATAAATTTTTCCACCAAAAACTGCATTTTTGAAGTCTTTTCATGCTGCAGTCTTTTAAAAGATATTTGATTTTTGTACATAAATCATAATTGTATACCAGTGTAAGATTTTGGAACCCACGTTATCCGGGTTGCGGCGGTAGATAGCAACCTAGTAAGAGACGATCACCTCCAATGTTAAGAATATAAAACCCCCCAACTCCTAAAAAAAGAGTCAGATCAAAACAAAAGTACACCATTAGAACAGCCTGTCCGAACCTCTATAAAGAACTTACCGCTCTTTGGCTTGAATAACAAAGAAACTATATTGGCTTGAAATCAAGAAAATTGACTTTACCACGTTATTCTCCACAAACGGGATATTTTTTTCTTCCGCTTGATTCCTCCTAAGCTGGGCAGGAACACTGGAAACATAAGAACTGAATCATAGCTCATTTTAAAGGACAATGCAACATCTAGTGCCTTTTTGCAACATCTAGTGCCTTTTGTATTAAAAATAAAATACTTTTTAAAGTAGAATCAATTTTGTTTATCTAATCAAGAATGAGAGAATTTACATCTTTGTCGTTCTTAGTAGTAATTATGACGTCACGGCGTAATGATTTTATAGACGTCATGGCGCAATGATATTATTTCATGACGTCATCAGAAACAACAATATAATTTCGTGTTTTTCTATTCACGTCATAGCTCTAATATAGAACTATGATGACATTCATTATTTATCTAGTAGGGTTTCAGACAAGGTAATTCTAATGATGTACTTTTGTTTTGATCTGACTCTATTTTTAGGAGTTTTGGGTTTTTATATTTCTTAGCATTGGACTGATAGTCTCTTACTAGGTTGCTAGCTACTGCTGCAACCCAAATTCACATATATATTTATTTATGAGAGGCAGCCTGGCCGAGTGGTCCAAGGCACTGGTGTCATCCACCAGTCTCTTCGGAGGCGTGGGTTCAAATCTTACCGCTGGTATACGATTATGTTTGAAAGACTGCAGTGTGAAAAGACATCAAAAATGCAGTTTTTGGTAGAAAAATTCATTCTCTTTTAGAAATAATTTATTTTAGTTACTATAGATTTTTAACCCAATTAATTTCCTTTAAAATGAGCTATTGAACAACTATCTACGATGTTCCAGTGCCAAGCTATCTCTGGATACAAAAAAAAGAAAAGAGAAAAAAATATCCCGTTTGTGGAGAATAACGTGGTTAAAGTCAATTTTCTTGATTTTAAAAGCCAATATATTTCCCTTGCTGTTCAAGCCAAGGGACAAAAAGTTTCCTACACAGGGGTTTCGGACAAGGCGGTTCTAATAGTGTACTTTTTGTTTTGATCTGACTCCTTTGTTAGGAACTATGGGTTTTTATATTTCTTAACATTGGACGTGATCGTCTCTTACTAGGTTGCTAGCTACCGCTGCAACCCGGATGCTAGCTACCGCTGCAACCCGGATAATGGTTAGATCGAAGCAAGCTATACGCAAGTTGAAAAAACAGTACTACACAAACAGCAGAGATAGTATCTTGAAAAGAAAAAAGCAAAGGTATTCAACCGACCAGGCGTATCGAGAAGTAATCAAACAAAACAGCAAGATGTGTTATCACAATGATGAAGAATATAGACATGCAAAAATTGAGACAGCCAAACAAAAGTTCAAGGAGAGTTATCACAATGATGAAGATTACCGCATCAAATATAAGAAAAAACCAAAAGCAAAGGTATTCAACCGTCCAGGTGTATCGAAAAGTAAAAATTGAGACAGCCAAACAAAAGATCAAGGAGCGTTACTGGGGTGACGAAATCTATAATGAAAAAATTAAATTCTCTGCGAGGTTGTACCGAAGAACGCATAAGGACAAAGGGAAAAATTACATTTTATAATAAAGAACGAACTCTTGCCCTTAGTTACCTATGTCTTGTCAAATTAGCTAATTAATTTCACCTGATTTTGTTTTAAAAATAATTCTCACACCGGGATTCGAACCCAAGCTAATTGGTTGAAAGCCAACTATCCTAAGCCACTAGACCATATGAGATACGAGTGGAAAGCTAATTAATTGTTTTATGATATCTTATAGCATAAATTTCATTGGATATAGCTGAAACCTAGTAAAGAACAAACCAAGGCACATAGTAACTAATCCGGGTTGCAGCGGTAGCTAGCAACCTAGTAAGAGACGATCACGTCCAATGTTAAGAAATATAAAAATATAATAAAGAACGACCTCTTGCCTATACTAAATTTTATACGCCGCTTATTTATAGTATAGGTTAGTAATCCGGGTTGCAGCGGTAGCTAGCAACCTAGTAAGAGACGATCACGTCCAATGTTGAGAAATATAAAAACCCATAGCTCCTAAAAAAGGAGTCAGATCAAAACAAAAAGTACACCATTAGAACCGCCTTGTCCGAACTTATAATAAAGAACGACCTCTTGCCTACACTAAATTTTATAGGCCACGTAACTATATTATAGGCTAGTACAGTTATTATATTTAAGGTCAATATATTAAGGTCAATACATATACTAATATGTTAAGGTCAATATATTAAAAGAAGATCATTAAAATAAAAATCCATTACATACATTTGATTTAGTTAGCTACTTAATTGTTTGAGGCTAGTCTCTTACTATTTCAAAGAAGAAAAAGCCGTAGGCTTTTTCCTGTTTTACAATAAAGAACGAGCTCTTGCCCATATGAACTGAAATTACGATTATGTTTGAAAGACTGCATTTCCGGGTTGCAGCGGTAGCTAGCAACCTAGTAAGAGACGATCACGTCCAATGTTGAGAAATATAAAAACCCATAGCTCCTAAAAAAGGAGTCAGATCAAAACAAAAAGTACACCATTAGAACCGCCTTGTCCGAAACCCCTGTATAGGAAACTTTCTGTCCCTTGGCTTGAACAGCATGGGAAATATATTGGCTTGAAAATCAAGAAAATTGACTTTAACCACGTTAGTCTCCCCAAACGGGATATTTTTTTTTTCTTTTTTTTTGTATCCAGAGATAGCTTGGCACTGGAACATCGTAGAGGGTTGTTCAATAGCTCATTTTAAAGGAAATTAATTGGGTTAAAAATCTATAGTAACTAAAATAAATTATTTCTAAAAGAGAATAAATTTTTCCAATAAAAACTGTATTTTTGATGTCTTTTCAGTGACGTCATAATTACTATATAAGAAACGTCCAAAACTGTAAATGATCTCATTCATGAATACATAACGTCATACGCCGTGACGTCATAATTAGTATATAATAAAGAAAGTCAAAACTGAAAATTCTCTCATTCTTGATTAGAATAATGGTTAGATCAAAGCAGGCTATACGCAAGTTGGAAAAAGAGTACTACACAAACAACAGAGATAGTAACTTGAAAAGAAAAAAGCAAAGGTATTCAACCGACCAGGCGTATCGAGAAGTAATAATTGAGAGAGCAAAACAAAGGTATTCAACCGACCAGGCGTATCGAGAAGTAATAATTGAGAGAGCAAAAGAAAACAGCAAGATGTGTTATCACAATGATGAAGATTATAGACATGCAAAAATTGAGACAGCCAAACAAAAGATCAAGGAACGGTATGGTAATGATGAAGATTACCGAAACAAACATAAGAAAAAAGTTGCTACCAGAATAATGGGTAGATACTGGGGTGACAAAAGCTATAATGAAAAAATTAAATTCTCTGCGAGGTTGTATTATAATAAAGAACGACCTCTTGCCTATACTAAATTTTATACGCCACTTAATTATAGAATAGCTTTGTAATTTCATAGATAGCTTGGCACTGCAACATCGAAGAGAGTTGTTTAATGCCTCATTTTAAAGGAAATTAATAGGGTTAAAAATATTTTGTAATTATAAAACGAATATTTTTAAATAGAATCATTTTTCTTACAAAATTACAAAAGAAGATCATTACAATAACAAACCATTGCATACATTGGACTTAGTTAGCTACTTGGTTGTTTGAGGTTCGTCTCTTAGTATTTCAAAGAAGAATAAGCCGTAGGCTTTTTCCTGCTTGTCATTATCCGGATTGCAGCGGTAGCTAGCAACCTAGTAAGAGACGATCACGTCCAATGTTAAGAAATATAAAAACCCTTAGCTCCTAAAAAAGGAGTCAGATCAAAACAAAAAGTACACCATTAGAACCGCCTTGCCCGATACCCCTGTATAGGAAACTTTCTGTCCCTTGGCTTGAACAGCAAGGGAAATATATTGGCTTGAAAATCAAGAAAAGTGGCAGCTACTTCAACATTCTGCCTAAACGGCATGTTTTTTCTTTTTTTCTTTAGTCTTTTTTTCTTTCCCACAGATAGCTTGGCACTGGAACATCGTAGAAAGTTCTTCAAAGGCTCATTTTAAAGGAATTTAATTGGGTTAAAAATCTTTTGTAACTAAAATAATTTCTAATTATTGTAAAGAACGAAATAATTTAGTTTTGAAAAGATGAACTCCAGGTTGTAGCATTTTCCGGGTTGCAGGGGTGGCTAGCAACCTAGTAAGAGATGACCACGTCCAATGTTAAGAAATATAAAAACCCATAACTCCTAAAAAAAGATTCAGATCAAAACAAGAAGTACCTTGTTAGAACCACCTTTTCCAAAACTTCTATATTGCAAACTTACCATCCTTTGGCTTGAACAGCGGAAAACAGGTCTTGGCTCTTCTCCAATTTGTCTATCGCTCCATATTAATCATATGTTCAATAATTCCTATTAATCCATATTAATCCGTATTAATCATATGTTCAATTAATGCTATATGAGCAGTTACCGTATCCCAGTGGCTCAGAACCTTTCTTTCGAATTCAAAAGATGTGAGTTCCAGTCAATTTGCGGTAATTATATAAAGGATCAATTAATTATAAATGGGAATTACTTAAGTATCATTGGTATCGTGACTGCGGAGATAGCTGAAACCTAGTAAAGAACAAATTACTACTTAAGAACGACAAAGATGTAAATGGTCTCATTCGTTAATTAGATAATGGTTAGATCAAAGCAAGCTGCACGCAAGTTAAAAAAACAGTACTACACAGACAACAGAGATAGTAACTTGAAAAGAAAAAATTACATTAAAAGACGATCATTGGAATAACAAACAATTGCATGCATTGGAATTAGTTAACTACTTGATTGTTTAGGTTCGTCTCTTACTATGTCAAAGAAGAAAAAGCCGTCGGCTTTTTCCTGTTTGTTTCCGGGTTGCAGCGGTAGCTAGCAACCTAGTAAGAGACGATCACCTCCAATGTTAAGAAATATAAAACCCCCCAACTCCTAAAAAAAGAGTCAGATCAAAACAAAAAGTACACCATTAGAACCACCTTGTCCGAATCCTCTATAAAGGAAACTTACCGCCTTTTGGCTTGAATAACAAAGAAAATATATTGGCTTGAAAATCAAGAAAATAGACTTTTACCACGTTATTCTCCACAAACGGGATATTTTTTTCTTTTTTCTTTTTCTTTTCCACAGATAGCTTGGCACTGGAACATCGTAGAGGGTTGTTCAATAGCTCATTTTAAAGGAAATTAATTGGGTTAAAAATCTATAGTAACTAAAATAAATTATTTCTAAAAGAGAATAAATTTTTCCACAAAAAACTGCATTTTTGATGTCTTTTCACACTGCAGTCTTTCAAACATAATCGTATACCAGCGGTAAGATTTGAACCCACGCCTCCGAAGAGACTGGTGGCTAACACCAGTGTCTTGGACCACTCGGCCAGGTTACATTAAAAGACGATCATTGGAATAACAAACAATTGCATACATTGGACTTAGTTAGCTACTTGATTGTTTGAGGTTCGTCTCTTACTATTTCAAAGAAGAAAAAGCCGTAGGCTTTTTCCTGTTTGTAATCAGTTTATTATCCGGGTTGCAGCGGTAGCTAGAAACTTACATAAAGGATCTATAATAAAGAACCACCTTTTGCCTATACTAAATTTTATACGCCACTTAATTATAGTATAGGTTAGTAATTCCACAGATAGCTTGGCAATGGAACATCGTAGAGAGTTGTTTAATGGCTCATTTTAAAGAAATTAATGGGGTTAAACACTTTTTCTAATTATAAAATAAATTATTTTTAAAATTACATGAAAAGACGATCATTCAAGAACTTACCATCGCATATGTTGGACTTTGTTAGCTGCCTGATTCCTTGTAAAAGATCTTTTTTGTCAAATAAAACTAGATTAATTCCTGAAAAATTTAAACTAAATAATTTTATCTAACTGCAAAATGCAAAAATATTATGGTGTCTCATCAGAAATTTTCATTTTTTAATTAAACCCAGAAAAAAAAACTAAAAGTTAGAAAATTAGTCTGGTTTTCCTCTTGCTTCAATTGACTCGTTACGGCATTTCACACTAAAATTTTTCCGGGTTGCAGCGGTAGCTAGCAACCTAGTAAGAGACGATCACCTCCAATGTTAAGAAATATAAAAACCCGTAGCTCCTAAAAAAAGAGTCAGATCAAAACAAAAAGTACACCATTAGAACCGCCTTGTCCAAATCCTCCATAAAGGAAACTTACCGCCCTTTGGCTTGAATAACAAAGAAAATATATTGGCTTGAAAATCAAGAAAATAGACTTTTACCACGCTATTCTCCCCAAACGGGACATTTTTTTTCTTTTTTTTCTTTTTCTTTTCCACAGATAGCTTGGCACTGGAACATCGTAGAGGGTTGTTCAATAGCTCATTTTAAAGGAAATTAATTGGGTTAAAAATCTATAGTAACTAAAATAAATTATTTCTAAAAGAGAATAAATTTTTCCAATAAAAACTGTATTTTTGATGCAGTGACGTCATAATTACTATATAAGAAACGTCAAAACTGCAAATGGTCTCATTCATGAATATTGGAATTATTATTATAGTAAAGAACGACCTCTTGCCCTTAGTTACCTATGTCTTGTCAAATTAGCTAATTAATTTCACCTGATTTTGTTTTAAAAATAATTCCCACACCGGGATTCGAACCCAAGCCAATTGGTTGAAATAGCATAAAGGATCGATACTGTAATTGGGAACTATAAGAGATCAACCCCGATTGGCCTTGAACCACCAACTGTTCGGTTAACGGTCGATCGTGCTATCCGGGTTGCAGCGGTAGCTAGCAACCTAGTAAGAGACGATCACCTCCAATGTCAAGAAATATAAAACCCCCCAACTCCTAAAAAAAGAGTCAGATCAAAACAAAAAGTACACCATTAGAACCGCCTTGTCCGAATCCTCTATAAAGGAAACTTACCTCCCTTTGGCTTGAATAACAAAGAAAATATATTGGCTTGAAAATCAAGAAAATTGACTTTTACCACGTTATTCTCCACAAACGGGATATTTTTTTCTTTCCGCTTTTTTCTTTCTGCTCAGCTAGCTGGGCACTGGAAAATCATAGAGAGCTGTATAATAGCTCATTTTAAAGGAAATTGCAACATCTAGTCACTTTTGTATTTAAAAATAAAATACTTTTTAAAGTAGAATCAATTTTGTCAAAAAAAATGCATTTTTGATGTATTTTCATACTGCAGTCTTTTCAAAGATATTTGAATTTTGAAGCAATAAAACAGTCCATGTAATGAACTCTATAGTAATAATAGCTACTTGTCTCAATAGTAACCGAAACTCCTGGAACCAAAATTTTCTTTTTTGGCTTAATCGCTAAAATTATTATGTAAACTGCAAAAATATTTATGATGCCTAATCAGTAATAGTAATTTTTTTAATTTAAACAACAAAAATACATGAAAATTCTAAATTAGTTTTGCTTTTTGTCTCCTGGAAGAAATTTTTTTTTCATCTCAGTTCAAATTTATTATTGTATCCTGTAACCCGTAAAGTACATATCTCCATATTATTGTCTCATAATTGCAATTATTTTAGTTTTCAGTCCAGAATCACTAAACTTATTATTTAAACTGCAAAAATATTTATGGTGTCTAACCAATAATACTAATTTTGTAATTCAAACAAGATAAATACCTGAAAATTTTAAAATTAGTTTTGTTTTATGCTAGGTTTTAGATACTCGACACGGGATTTTGTGTGCTTAATAATTTTAAATCTTGAAAAAATATGGTCTCACGCGAGTGGAAAAAAAGAAAGAATAACCAAAAACAATATCAAAATAGAACAATCCAAATTTCTACTAATAGAAAACTTTACTACACAAAAAATAAAGCTAACATCCTGAAATATAAGAAAAGTTTATTTAAAATTATAATAAAGAACGACCTCATGCCTATACTAAATTTCATACGCCACTGAATTATAGTATAGGTTAGTAATTCCACAGATAGCTTGGCCTTAGATCCGGGTTGCAGCGGTAGCTAGCAACCTAGTAAGAGACGATCACCTCCAATGTTAAGAAATATAAAACCCCCCAACTCCTAAAAAAAGAGTCAGATCAAAACAAAAAGTACACCATTAGAACCGCCTTGTCCGAATCCTCTATAAAGGAAACTTACCGCCCTTTGGCTTGAATAACAAAGAAAATATATTGGCTTGAAAATCAAGAAAATTGACTTTTACCACGTTATTCTCCACAAACGGGATATTTTTTTCTTTCCGCTTTTTCTTTCTGCTCAGCTAGCTGGGCACTGGAAAATCATAGAGAGCTGTATAATAGCTCATTTTAAAGGAAATTGCAACATCTAGTCACTTTTGTATTTAAAAATAAAATACTTTTTAAAGTAGAATCAATTTTGTCAAAAATTACAGTAAAGAACCAACTTCCAGCCAATAGTAACTAAAATAACACTATAATTAATATTAAAGATTGATCAATTATGTCATAATCGTAGGATGTAGCCATGTCACCTCTTACTATTCCAATTAAGAAAAAGCCATAGGCTTTTACCTGTTTGTAATACAGTAAGGTGCAATAAAGAACGAACAGCAGAATTATATGCTTTACTAACTGAGCCACCGATGCTTCTATATTATTTGGGTTGCATTTACATTAAAAAACGAACTGTACCCCATGGTAATTACATTAAGGAACAAACTGTAACCCATAGTAACTGAAATATTAAACCAAACAGTTTGTGGTCATAATAAAGAGCTGCGTAAAGGCTCATTTTAAAGGAAATTACTGTATATAGAAACCTTTTGCAAATAACAAAACTAATTATCAATATAATATAAATTTTTACGATATATGGTAAAGAACTAATTCTAGGCCATAGTAACTAATATGATTTTGAAACGAAGGAATTATGGCAGAAACCTAAATGGTTGTATAAGTAAATTACAAGATATAAAAAAGTTCCACCAAGATTCGAACTCAAATTGCAGGATTCAAATTACAGTAAAGAACTATCTCTATCCCATAGTAACTGATATGTTACATTAAAAGATATAATAAAGATCGAACTCTTCCCTATACTAACTTGCATACGCAACTTCACTATAGTTAAGATTACAGTATTTATATTATACATCATTATAAATTATAAAAGGTTCAAATGTTCGAAGATTATAGAGTTTTTCCCACACCGGGAATCGAACCCGAGCCTGTTAAGTGAAAGTTAACCATCCTAGCCGCTAGACCATATGGAATCATAAAGAAGTATGATTTAAGAGCAATATGCATATTATTATTTCACCATACCAATTATAATAAAGCCAAAACAAAATCGTCGACTTGCAACCTTACTTTTGACACATTAGTTAAATCTTCATCAGGCTTAAAAATGTTTTGCTAGTTTTACATGAAAGAACGAACCTTAGCCCATAGTAGCAGAAATAAGAATATCTAGGTTGCAGCGGTAGCTAGCAACCTATTACCTAATCCGGGTTTAAGTGGTAGCTAGACAACCTAGTAAGAAACGCCGAATTAAAAGATGATCATTAGAAGAACAAACAATTTCTTATATTGGACTTAGTTAGCTGCCTGATTCCTTGAGGTTCGTCTCTTACTATTCCAAAGAAGAAAAAGCCGTAGGCTTTTTCCTGTTTGTAATAATACATTAAAAGATAACCATATGTGACGTAATAAGTGAATGCAATATTTATATTTATCCGGGTTTGCAGCGGTAGCTAGCAACCTAGTAAGAGACGATCACCTCCAATGTTAAGAAATATAAAACCCCCCAACTCCTAAAAAAAGAGTCAGATCAAAACAAAAAGTACACCATTAGAACCGCCTTGTCCGAATCCTCTATAAAGGAAACTTACCGCCCTTTGGCTTGAATAACAAAGAAAATATATTGGCTTGAAAATCAAGAAATTGACTTTTACCACGTTATTCTCCACAAACGGGATATTTTTTTCTTTCCGCTTTTTCTTTCTGCTCAGCTAGCTGGGCACTGGAAAATCATAGAGAGCTGTATAATAGCTCATTTTAAAGGAAATTGCAACATCTAGTCACTTTTGTATTTAAAAATAAAATACTTTTTAAAGTAGAATCAATTTTGTCAAAAAAATTGCATTTTTGATGTATTTTCATACTGCAGTCTTTTCAAAGATATTTGAATTTTGAAGCAATAAAACAGTCCATGTAATGAACTCTATAGTAATAATAGCTACTTGTCTCAATAGTAACCGAAACTCCTGGAACCAAAATTTTCTTTTTTGGCTTAATTATAATAAAGAACGACCTTTTGCCTATACTAAATTTTTTTATTGCTAAATTTTTTTTTATTTTTTATTTAGGCTTAAAAAATGTTTTGCTAGTTTTTAATGAAAGAACGAACCTTAGCCCATAGTAGCAGAAACAAGAATATCTAGATTGCTGCGGTAGCTAGCAACCTATTACATAATCCGGGTTCAAGTGGTAGCTAGCAACCTAGTAAAAAACGCCAAATTAAAACAAAACAGCAAGATGTGTTATCACAATGATGAAGATTATAGACATGCAAAAATTGAGACAGCCAAACAAAAGATCAAGGAGAGTTATCACAATGATGAAGATTACCGCATCAAATATAAGAAAAACCAAAAGCAAAGGTATTCAACCGTCCAGGTGTATAATGAATTTACATTAAAGAACGATCACTCATGCATAGTAACTGATATATGGTGGTTCCAGGGGTAGTTACTTGTGGTTCGTCTCTTACTATTTCAAAGAAGAAGAAGCCGTAGGCTTTTTCCTGTTTGTAATGATATAGCATAAAACAAATTCCAAGTTGTAACTGACGTCATCCTGGTTGTGATAGTGAAGAACGTCATCCTGGTTGTTATAGGTTGTTGAAACAGGAAAAAGCCTTAGGCTCTTTCCTGTTTGTAATGATTATAATAAAGATCGAAGTCTTCCCTATACTAACTGGCATACGCAACTTCACTATAGTTAAGATTACAGTATTTATATTATACATCATTATAAATTATAAAAGGTTCAAATGTTCGAAGATTATAGAGTTTTCCCACACCGGGAATCGAACCCGAGCCTGTTAAATGAAAGTTAACTATCCTAGCCACTAGACCATATGGAACCGTTAAAAGTATGATTTAAGAGCCATATGCATATTATTATTTCACCATACCAATTATAATACGGCCAAAACAAAATCGTCGACTTGCAACCTTACTTTTGACACATTAGTTAAATCTTCATCAGGCTTAAAAAATGTTTTGCTAGTTTTACATGAAAGAACGAACCTTAGCCCATAGTAGCAGAAATAAGAATATCTAGGTTGCAGCGGTTGCTAGCAACCTATTACATAATCCAGGTTTAAGTGGTAGCTAGCAACCTAGTAAGAAACACCAAATTATTATAATAAGGCCAAAACATCCGGGTTGCAGCGGTAGCTAGCAGCCTAGTAAGAGACGATCACGTCCAATGTTAAGAAATATAAAAACCCATAACTCCTAAAAAAAGAGTCAGATCAAAACAAAAAGTACACCATTAGTATCGCCTTGTCCAAAATTTCTATAAGGAAAGCTTTCTGTCCCTTAGCTTGAATAACAAAGAAAATATATTGGCTTGAAAATCAAGAAAATTGACTTTTACCACGTTATTCTCCACAAACGGGATATTTTTTTCTTTTTTTCTCTTTCTTTGTATCCAGAGATAGCTTGGCACTGGAACATCGTAGAGAGTTGTTCAATAGCTCATTTTAAAGGAAATTAATTGGGTTAAAAACCTTTTATAACTAAAATAAATTATTTCTAAAATAGAATCAGTTTTTTACGAAAAATTGCATATTTCATATTAAAGATTGATCAATGACGTCATAATCGTATACCAGTGATAGAATTTGAACCCATGCCTCCGAAGAGACTGGATGCTAACACCAGCACCTGGGACCATTCGGCCAAGAAAAATTTATAATAAAGAACAACCTCTTGCCTATACTAAATTTTATACGCCACTTATTTATAGTATAGGTTAGTAATTCAACAGATAGATTGGTACTGGAACATCGTAGAGAATTGTTCAATGGCTCATTTTAAAGGAAATCTCTAGATCTAGCAACTTTTGCACTTAATTTTTTTTTCAATCAATTATTTTTTACGAAAAACTTAATTTTTTATATACAATATTGACCAATGACGTCATTTATGACCAATTTTTGACCAATTATAATAAAGATCGAACCCTTCCCTATACTAACTTGCATAGGCAACTTCACTATAGTGAAGATTACATTATTTATATTATACATCATTATAAATTATAAAAGGTTCGAATGTTCGAAGATTATAGAGTTAAAAATTTTCCCACACCGGGAATCGAACCCGGTCCTCCTAAGTGAAAATTAACTATCGTAGCCACTAGACCAAATGGGACCATAAAGAAGTATGATTTAAGAACCATATGCATATTATTATTTCACCAAACCAATTATAATAAGGCCAAAACAAAATCGTCGAATTGCAACCTTACTTTTGACACAACAGTTAAATCTTCATCAGACTTAAAAACTGTTTTAAGGTGTACCTAGTCCAAGTACACCATTGGAACCGCCTTGTCCGAAACCCCTGTATAGGAAAATTTCTGTCCCTTGGCTTGAACAGCAAGGGAAATTTTAAGTAAGGAACGAAGTCTATCTCATAGTAACTGCTGCAACATAGAAAAGAAAAAAAGAGGTATATGGTGTATATGACGTCATTATAATGATGAAATAACTCTTGGCTATACTAACTTGCATAGTCAAGTTAGTATAGCCATTAGAATACCTTTATCAAAACCAATTTATCCGTATATACACAGTTCTGTGGAAAAATCAATTACAATAAAGAACGACACCTAGCCGATGTTAGCTGAAACATAAATAGGGATTACGTAATTTCTCTTCCCGGGTTGCAGCGGTAGCTAGCAACCTAGTAAGAGACGATCACGTCCAATGTTAAGAAATATAAAACCCCCTTACTCCTAAAAAAAGAGTCAGATCAAAACAAAAAGTACACCATTAGAACCGCCTTATCCAAAACCCCTATTAAGGAAACTTACCGCCCTTTGGCTTGAATAACAAAGAAAATATATTGGCTTGAAAATCAAGAAAATTGACTTTAACCACGTTATTCTCCACAAGCGGGATATTTTATCTTTCCGCTTTTTCTTTCTCCTCAGCTAGCTGGGCACTGGAAAATCATAGAGAGCTGTATAATAGCTTATTTTAAGGGAAATTGTTACACCTAGTGTCTTTTGTAATCAAAAATAATTTATAATAAAGAACGACCTATTGCCTATACTAAATTTTATACGCCACTTAATTATAGTATAGGTTAGTAATTCAACAGATAGCTTCGCACTGGAACATCGTAGAGAGTTGGTCAATGGCTCATTTTAAAGGAAATTAATAGGGTTAAAAATCTTCTGTAATTAAAACAAATTATTTTTATTACATTAAGAGATTTTAATTAAGTTCCTTAAGAAATCATCATAAGTAAAAATTTCCCATACGGAATTGAACTCAAGCCACCTGGGTGAGAGCTATCCCGACCTCTAGACCATATAGGATATATTAAAATATCCGATTAATGAAGTTTATTTTAAAGAACAAATTATTAACCTAGTTAGCCGTCTGATTATTTAAGGATCGTCTCTTACTATTCCAAAGAAGAAAAAGCCGTAGGCTTTTTCCTGTTTGTAATTTAAAGCCCGGTTCCAAGCGGTAGTTATTTTTAAAGTTATCCGGGTTGCAGCGGTAGCTAGCAACCTAGTAAGAAACGATCACGTCCAATGTTAAGAAATATAAAAATCTATAGTTCCTAAATAAAGGAGCCAGATCAAAACAAAAAGTACACCATTAGAACCGCCTTGTCCAAAACCCTATATAGGAAACATTCTGTCCCTTGGCTTGAACAGCAAGGGAAATATATTGGCTTGAAAATCAAGAAAAGTGGCAGCTACTACAACATTCTGCCTAAACGGGATATTTTTTTTTCTTTCTTCTTTTCCACAGATAGCTTGGCACTGGAACATCGTAGAGAGTTGTTCAATGGCTCATTTTAAAGGAAATCTCTAGATCTAGCGCCTTTTGCACTTAATTTTTTTTTAATTAATTATTTTTTATGAAAAACTTAATTTTTTATATACAATATGATCAATGACGTCATAGTCGTTGGATGTAGTTAGTATTACATAAAGGCTCGATCATCGAATTTAAGCTGAAACTAAGTAAAACCAATTATCCCTCCATATATTCACAGTGATGTATAAAATTTCCCATTACATCTGTAAACTGTTTCACAGTTGCCGGTCCATACCTTGGAAGCTTTTCACTAAACATGCAACATTTCTTTTGGATATTACTATGAAGTTTTGCGAAAGCATCTCTAGCTGACTTTTCAACAAAATCTATTCTTTCAGAGATAATTTTAATCTTTAATTTTGAATATTTTTCTTAATCCCGGTAAAACATTCGTAAAATTTTTCTCAATTTACAAAGATCAGCCTGTGCGTTCTTTGCAGCTTGTGTAAACTGCAAAAATATCCATGGTATCCGAGCAATAGTTTGAATATTTCAATACAAGCTAGAAAAATACCTTAAAATGTTAAAATTAGTTTTATTTTTGGTTAGGTTCTAACTACCCGATGTGGGATTGACTATGTAGTTTCAGACCAAAAAATTCCATTTTTTAATATATTTTATTTTTCAGTTTAGAATCGCTAAAGTTATCCGGGTTGCAGCGGTAGCTAGCAACCTAGTAAGAGACGATCACCTCCAATGTTAAGAAATATAAAAACCCGTAGCTCCTAAAAAAAGAGTCAGATCAAAACAAAAAGTACACCATTAGAACCGCCTTGTCCAAATCCTCCATAAAGGAAACTTACCGCCCTTTGGCTTGAATAACAAAGAAAATATATTGGCTTGAAAATCAAGAAAATAGACTTTTACCACGTTATTCTCCCCAAACGGGATATTTTTTTCTTTTTTTTTTTTCTTTTTCTTTTCCACAGATAGCTTGGCACTGGAACATCGTAGAGGGTTGTTCAATAGCTCATTTTAAAGGAAATTAATTGGGTTAAAAACCTTTTGTAACTAAAATAAATTATTTCTAAAAGAGAATAAATTTTTCCAATAAAAACTGTATTTTTGATGCAGTGACGTCATAATTACTATATTTATAATAAAGAACGACCTCTTACCTATACTAAATTTTATACGCCACGTAATTATAGTATAGGTTAGTAATTCAACAGATAGCATGGCACTGGAATATTGTAGAGAGATGTTCAATGGCTCATTTTGAAGGAAATTAATGGGGTTAAAAACATTTTGTAATTAAAACAAATTATTTTACAATAAATTACAGTAAAGAACGATCTCTCTCCCATAGTAACTGATATAAAATTATAATAAAGATCGAACTCTTCCCTATACTAACTTGCATACGCAACTTCACTATAGTTAATATAGTTAAGATTACAGTATTTATATTATACATCATTATAAATTATAAAAGGTTCAAATATTCGAAGATTATAGAGTTAAAAATTTTCCCACACCGGGAATCGAACCCGAGCCTGTTTTATAGTAAAGAACGAACTCTTGCCCTTAGTTACCTATGTCTTGTCAAATTAGCTAATTAATTTCACCTGATTTTGTTTTAAAAATAATTCCCACACCGGGATTCGAACCCAAGCCAATTGGTTGAAAGCCAACTATCCTAAACCACTAGACCATATGAGATATGTGTAAAAAGCTAATTAATTGTTTTATGATATCCGGGTTGTTATAATAAAGAACGACCTCTTGCCTATACTAAATTTTATACGCCACTTAATTATAGTATAGGTTAGTACTTCAACAGATAGCATGGCACTGGAACATCGTAGAGAGTTGTTCAATGGCTCATTTTAAAGGAATTACATTAAAGAACGAACTGTAGCCCATGTTATATTAAAAGACGATTATAGTAAAGAACCAACTCTGCTGAATTAATAATAATTCATTCAATCTTGAAAACAAGGAATTACAGCAGAGACTTATATGCTATTATAAGTGAGCTACAAGTTTAAAAAAAAACCACCGAGATTTGAACTCGGATCTCAAGATTCATTGTCAGGAGTGCTAGCCGTTACACCATAAAACCTTAATATCAGAAATTGTTCAAACAGTATATGATGCAGACATATTTTATGCTGAGCCATTTTTCTTTTACAATATTTAATGCGACATAGATGTTATATTATCCGGGTTGCAGCGGTAGCTAGCAACCTAGTAAAAGACGATCACGTCCAATGTTAAGAAATATAAAAACCCATAGTTCCTAACAAAGGAGTTAGATCAAAACAAAAAGTACACCATTAGAACCGCCTTGTCCGAAACCCCTGTATAGTAAACTTTCTGTCCCTTGGCTTGAACAGCAAGGAAAATATATTGGCTTGAAAATCAAGAAAAGTGGCAGCTACTACAACATTCTGCCTAAACGGGATATTTTTTTTTTCTTTGTTTCGAGAGATAGCTTGGCACTGGAGTATTGTAGATAGTTGTTCAATGGTCCATTTTAAAGGAATCCGGGTTGCAGCGGTAGCTAGCAACCTAGTAAGAGACGATCACGTCCAATGTTAAGAAATATAAAAACCCATAGCTCCTAAAAAAAGAGTCAGATCAAAACAAAAAGTACACCATTAGAACCGCCTTGTCCAAATCCTCCATAAAGGAAACTTACCGCCCTTTGGCTTGAATAACAAAGAAAATATATTGGCTTGAAAATCAAGAAAATAGACTTTTACCACGTTATTCTCCCCAAATGGGATATTTTTTTCTTTTTTTTTTCTTTTTTTTTTCTTTTGTATCCAGAGATAGCTTGGCACTGGAACATCGTAGAGGGTTGTTCAATAGCTCATTTTAAAGGAAATTAATTGGGTTAAAAATCTATAGTAACTAAAATAAATTATTTTTAAAAGAGAATAAATTTTTTCAATAAAAACTGTATTTTTGATGCAGTGACGTCATAATTACTATATAAGAAACGTCAAAACTGCAAAAGGTCTCATTCATGAATACATAATGGTTAGATCAAAGCAAGCTGCACGCAAGTTAAAAAATCAGTACTAAAAAATCAAGAAAAGTGGCAGCTACTGCAACATTCTGCCTAAACGGGATATTTTTTTTCTCTTTTCTTTGTTTCCAGTATAATTATAATAAAGAACGAATAATTTACCGATTATCCACTAATTATAATAAAGAACGACCTCTTGCCTATACTAAATTATATAGGCCACTTAACTATAGTATAGGTTAGTAAATTTACATTAAAATTATATAGTAAAGAACGACCTCTAACCCATGTTAATTGAAATAATCTATTCACAAGATAACTTGAAGCAAATAGCTTTTGAAAGTTGTTTCTCTAAGGTATTTTATATAAAGGATCATCAATAATAAATTGAGATTATGCAAACTTCATCGGTATCACGGTTGTAGATATGGCAGTAACCTAATAAGGAAAAAACCATGGCACATAATGGACTTGTAGCCTATTTAAATTTTAAATTAAAAGATTTTACTTCAACATATTAAAAGTTCTCCCCGTCGGGGAATCGAACCCAGTTCTCCTGCGTAACTAGTGCGTGCGCTTACCATTAGACTATCGAAGACTTTGTAAATGTATGTTACATATAAGACATGACAATGATTGTGTTAATACACCAAAAATTATATGAGGAATCGGCATGGTTAATTATAAATGGCGATGCTGTTGGCTTCAGCGGTATCATAGCTAAAGAGATACATAAAAAAATCAGACTTTTATGCTGATTTTAAATATTTAAGGTTCATACCTATCAAATTTAGATTATTTGTTTTGCCTATCAAATAGATTAAGAAACGAACTGTACCCCATAGTAACTAAAGTAATAAAAGGAATCATTATATACGATCATTACATAGTCATTATATTACGCTGCTGAGTTACCCCCATTTGGGGTAATCACAGGGGTCAACCAATCCGACGTACAAAGTTAAGGCCTCGCCATAGGGGTGCCTACTTCATGATCAAGGCAGTTTTCCAGCAGGGTAAGTAAGTTTAGTTATCCGGGTTGCAGCGGTAGCTAGCAACCTAGTAAGAGACGATCAGTCCAATGCTAAGAAATATAAAAACCCATAACTCCTAAAAATGGAGTCAGATCAAAACAAAAGTACACCATTAGAACCGCCTTGTCCGAAACCCCTGTATAGTAAAATTTCTGTCCCTTGGCTTGAACAGCAAGGGAAATATATTGGCTTGAAAATCAAGAAAAGTGGCAGCTACTACAACATTCTGCCTAAACGGGATATTTTTTTTTCTTTTTTTTTCAGAGACAGCTTGGCACTGGAACATCGTAGATAGTTGTTCAATGGCTCATTTTAAAGGAAATTAATTGGATTAAAAATCTATAGTAACTAAAATAAATTATTTCTAAAAGAGAATAAATTTTTCCACCAAAAACTGCATTTTTGATGTTTTTTCACACTGCAGTCTTTCAAACATAATCGTATACCAGCGGTAAGATTTGAACCCACGCATCCGAAGAGACTGGTGGCTAACACCAGTGCCTTGGACCACTCGGCCAGGCTGCCTCTCATAAATAAATATATATGTGAATTTGGGTTGCAGCAGTAGCTAGCAACCTAGTTTTATAATAAAGAACGACCTCTTGCCTATACTAAATTTTATACGCCACTTAATTATAGTATAGGTTAGTAATTCCACAGATAGCTTGGCACTGGAACATCGTAGAGAGTTGTTCAATGGCTCATTTTAAAGGAAATTAATGAGGTTGAAAATTTTTTGTAATTAAAACGAATTATCTTTAAATAGAATCAGTTTTTTTTTACGAAAATGGGAAACATATTGGCTTGAATATATCCGGGTTGCAGCGGTAGCTAGCAACCTAGTAAGAGACGATCACGTCCAATGTTAAGAAATACAAAAACCCATAGTTCATAACAAAGGGGTCAGATCAAAACAAAAAGTACACCATTAGAACCGCCTTGTCCGAAACCCCTGTATAGGAAACTTTCTGTCCCTTGGCTTTAACAGCAAGGGAAATATATTGGCTTGAAAATCAAGAAAAGTGGCAGCTACTACAACATTCTGCTTAAACGGGATATTTTTTTTTCTCTTTTCTTTTGTATCCAGAGATAGCTTGGCACTGGAACATCGTAGAGAGTTGTTCAATAGCTCATTTTAAAGAAAATTAATTGGGTTAAAAATCTATAGTAACTAAAATAAATTATTTCTAAAAGAGAATAAATTTTTCCACCAAAAACTGCATTTTTGATGTCTTTTCACACTGCAGTCTTTCAAACATAATCGTATACCAGCGGTAAGATTTGAACCCACGCCTCCGAAGAGACTGGTGGCTAACACCAGTGCCTTGGACCACTCTGCCAGGCTGCCTCTCATAAATAATATATATGTGAATTTGGAATGCAGCAGTAGCTAGCAACCTAGTAAGAGACGATCAGTCCAATGCTAAGAAATATAAAAACCCAAAACTCCTAAAAATAGAGTCAGATCAAAACAAAAGTACATCATTAGAACTACCTTGTCTGAAACCCTACTAGATAAATAATGAATGTCATCATAGTTTTATATTAGAGCTATGACGTGATTTAATAAAGAACGACCTCTTGCCTATGCTAAATTTTATAGGCCACTTAACTATAGTATATTAGTAAAGTTTACATTAAGGACTGGTATAGTTCATCCGGGCTGCAGCGGTAACTAGCAACCATGTAAGAGACGATCACGTTCAATGTTAAGAAATATATAACCCATAACTGTTAAAAAAGGAGTCAGATCAAATTACAGTAAAGAACGAACCTTAGCCCATAGTAAAATCCGGGTTGCAGCGGTAGCTAGCAACCTAGTAATAGACGATCACGTCCAATGTTAAGAAATATAAAAACCCATAGTTCCTAAAAAAGAGTCAGATCAAAACAAAAAGTACACCATTAGAACCGCCTCGTCCGAAACCCGTATATAGCAAACTCTCTATCCCTTGGCTTGAACAGCAAGGGAAATATATTGGATTGAAAATCAAGAAAAATGGCAGCTACTACAACATTCTGTCTAAACTTATATTTTTATTCTTTTCCACAGATAGCTTGGCACTGGAACATCGTAGAGAGTTGTTCAATGGCTCGTTTTAAAGGAAATTAATACGGTTAAAAATCTTTTGTAACTAAAATAAATTATTTCTAAAAGAGAATAAATTTTTCAACTAAAAACTGCATTTTTGATGTCTTTTCATACTGCAGTCTTTTCAAAGATATTTGATTTTTGTACATAAATCATATTACATTAAAAGACGATCATTAGAATAATAAAAAACCATCGCATACATTGGACTTAGTTACCTACTTGATTGTTTGAGGTTCGTCTCTTACTACTTCAAAGGAGAAAAAGCCAAAGGCTTTTTCCTGTTTGTAATCATATAGCATAGAATGAACCCCAGTTGCAACTAACATTATCATCCGAGTAGCAGCGGTAGCTAGCAACCTAGTAAGAGACGATAATTTACATTAAAAGACGATCACTGAAATGACAAACCATTCCATACATTGGACATAGTTAGCTACTTGATTGTTTGAGTTTCGTCTCTTACTATTTAAAAGAAGAAAAACCCATAGGCTTTTTCCTGTTTGTATTTATAGTTAAAAAACGAACTCAAGCCCAAAGAAACTGAACCCTGTGGTTCATTTATATTATCTTCATTATTTTAGCTAAAATGTAAATAAACAAGTTACTTTTTTAAATTTTACAGTGAAAAGAAAGTGCTTTCAATTCAACATATTAAAAGTTCTCCCCGACGAGGAATCAAACCCCCTTCTCCCAGGTAACAAGTAGGCATGCTTACCATAAGACTATCGAAGACTTATAAAATGAAAGTAACATATAAGATATGATAATATTTTTTTAATCTGGACTGCAGCGGTAGCTAGCAACCTAGTAAGAGATGATCACGTCCAATGTTAAGAAATATAAAAACCCATAACTCCTAAAAAAAAGTCAAATCAAAACAAAAAGTAAACCATTAGAACCGCCTTGTCCAAAACCCCTGTATAGTACACTTTCTGTTATTTGGCTTGAACAGCAAGGGAAATATCTTTGCTTGAAAATCAAGAAAATTGACTTTAACCACGTTATTCTCCACAAACGGCATATTTTTTTTCTTTCTTTTCCACAGATCCGGGTTGCAGCGGTAGCTAGCAACCTAGTAAGAGACGATCACGTCCAATGTTAAGAAATATAAAAACCCCTAACTCCTAAAAAATGAGTCAGATCAAAACAAAAAGCACATCATTAGAACCGCCTTGTCCGAAACCCCTATATAAAGGAAACTTACCGCCCTTTGGTTTGATTACAATAAAGAACGACACCTAGCCCGTGTTAACTGAGACATAAATAGGGATTATGTAATTTTACAATAATAAAGATAAGGAGCTCCACTTTAATTCTAAATTTTCTCAACGAAGTGAAGAAAAGTTAAATTTCTCTTCTGAATTTTCTCAATGAGAAAGAAATAAGTCACAGATCAATTCTAATTTTTTTTCCAAAGAAAATAAAAAGGTTCCACTTCAGTTCTGATTTTTCTCAAAGAGATGAAAAATTTAAATTTCTGTTCCAAATTTTTCGTAGAAGATCGAAAAAAGTTATACCTTGATTGAAAATATTCGCAATGAAGATAAGGAGTTCCACTTTAATTCTAAATTTTCTCAATGAAGTGCAAAAATGTTCAAGTTCTCTTATGAATTTTCTCAATGAAAATAAATTAGTTACAGATCAATTCTAATTTTTTCCAAGAAATCAAAAGGTTCCAATTCAGTTCTGATTTTTCCCAAAGACATAAAAAATTTAAAGCTCTGTTGTAAATTTTTCCGCAGAAGATAGGAAAAGTTATACTATAATTGCGAATATTTTCCATGAAGATAAAAAGTTCCACTTTAATTCTAAATTTTCTCAACGAAATGAAGAAAAGTTCATGTTCTCTTCCGAATTTTCTCAATGAAGTTACAGATCAATTCTAATTTTTTTCAAATAAAATAAAAAGGTTCCACTTCAGTTCTTAGTTTCCCAAAGACATAAAAAAATTTAAAGTTCTGTTCTAAGTTTTACCGCAGAAGATACAATAAGTTATACTATGATTGTGAATATTCACAATGAAGGTAGGGAGCTCCACTTTAATTCTAAATTATCTCAACGAAGTGAAGAAAAGTTAAAGTTCTCTTCTGAATTTTATCAATGAAAAAGAAATAAGTTACAGATCAATTCTATTTTTCCCAGAGAAAATAAAAAGGTTCCACTTCAGTTCAGATTTTCATCAAGGAGATGAAAAATTTAAAGTTTTGTTCCGAATTTTTCGTAGAAGATAGAAAAAAGTTATACCGTGATTGTGAATATTCGCAATGAAGATAAGAAGCTCCACTTTAATTCTAAATTTTCTCAATGAAGTGCAAAAATGTTCAAGTTCTCTTCTGAATTTTCTCAATGAAATGAAATAAGTTACATATCAATTCTAATTTTTTTCATGAAATAAAAAGGTTCCACTTCAGTTCTGATTTTTCCCAAAGACATAATAAATTTAAAGCTCTCTTCTAAATTTTTCCGTAGAAGATAGGAAAAGTTATACTATGATTGTGACGATTTTCCATGAAGATAAAAAATTCCACTTTAATTATAAATTTTCTCAACGAAGAGAAGAAAAGTTCAAGATCTCTTCTGAATTTTCTCTATGAAAAAGAAATAAGTTACAGATCAATTCTATTTTTCCCAGAGAAAATAAAAAGGTTCCACTTCAGTTCAGATTTTTATCAAGGAGATGAAAAATTTAAAGTTCCGTTCCAAATTTTTCGTAGAAGATAGAAAAAGTTTTACTTTGTTCGTGAATATTTCGCCATGAAGAAAAGGAGCTCCACTTTAATTCTGAGTTTTCTCAAAGAAGTGAAAAAATGTTCAAGTTCTCTTCTGAATTTTCTTAAGAAGAGAAAAAAATTTAAAGTTCTGTTCTAAATTTTACCGTAGAAGAGAGAAAGAGTTATACTATTATTGTGAATATTCTCCATAAAGATAAAAAGTTCATAGCAAAATGTTCAAGTTCTCTTCTGAATTTTCTTAAAGAAGAGAAAAAGTTAGTTCAATTTTGAATTTTACCAAAGAAGAGTTACAGTTCAATTATAATTTTTCCAATTAATTCAGACTAGGTTACGTGGGCGCACGTAACCTAGCCTAAAACACGGTAAGGATTTAAAACAAGCGTACAAAGGGGTGCCTACACACTTTGTAAGAAATAATTTTGACATGAGTGTCTACAGAAACTGTGTGGACAGTTGTCTAAAGCCAAGAGCAAAAATACTGGCAATTCGCTCTCAAAAATATAAGAACTATACTGTTAGAATAGGAAAAATGCCATGTGTTGCATATCTGACAAGGTCTATGTACTCGAGAATGGCGTAAGGGTACTCCCCCATGGCCACTACTGTAGTTCAGGTCGATTTGAATGTATGGACTATCGAAAACAACTCGGTCTGGATAAATTAACTTAAATTCAAAAATAGTACTTGGTGAGTGGGGGGACAACAACAATTTCACGGGCGCCCCCCCTCCCCCCACTTCCCGGGGCCGAAGGCCAGCCTTGGGCGAGACCCCCCCCCCCCCCTGGGACTGAAGGCCGGTGGCCGCGGGCGGGGTCGGAAAGGGCGGCCCGCTGCGGCGGGAAAACAAACTGTACACAATAGAAGTTGCAGTTAAATGATGACGATGACGATGATGGCAATGAAGTAAAAATTATATTGAGAAATTGTTGCTGTCCCCCTACCCACCAAGTAATATTTTGAATTTAAGTTAATTTATCCAGACCGAGGTGTTTTGGATAGTCCATACATTCAACTCGATTTGAAAAACGGTAGGGGCCATGGGGGAGTACCCTTACACCTTTCTCAAGTACATAGACCTTGTTAGATATGCAAGACATGGCATTTTTTCCCACTCTAACAGTATAGTTCTTATATTGCAGAGAGCGAATTGCCATTACTTTTGCTCTTGGCACTAGACAACTGTTCACACAGTTTTTGTAGACACTCATGTCGAAATTATTTTTTACAAAGTGTGTAGGCACCCCTTTGCTTGGTTGTTTTACATCCTTACCGTGTGTTAGACTAGGTTACGTGCGTGCACGTAACCTAGTCTATATTAATTGGAAAAATTAAAATTGAACTCTAACTCTTCTTTGGTAAAATTCAGAATTGAACTAACTTTTTCTCTTCTTTAAGAAAATTCAGAAGAGAAGTTGAACATTTTTGCTAGGAAATTTTTATCTTCATGGAGAATATTCACAATCATACTATAAATTTTTTTATCTTCTACGGTTAAATTTAGAACAGAAGTTCAAATTTTTTTCTCTTCTTTAAGAAAATTCAGAAGAGAAATTGAATATTTTTGCACCTCTTTGAGAAAACTCAGAATTAAAGTGGAGCTCCTTATCTTCATGGCGAAAAATTCACGATCAAAGTATAACTTTGTCTATCTTCTACGAAAAATTTGGAACAGAACTTTAAATGTTTTCATCTCTTTGAGAAAAATCTGAACTGAAGTGGAACCTTTTTATTTTCTCTGGAAAAAATAGAATTGATCTGTAACTTATTTCTTTTTCACTGAGAAAATTCAGAAGAGAACTTGAACTTTTCTCCACTTCGTTGAGAAAACTTAGAATTAAAGTGGAATTTTTTATCTTCGTGGAAAATATCCACAATCATAGTATAACTTTTCCTGTCTTCTACGGAAAAATTTAGAACAGAACTTTAAATTTATTATGTCTTTGGGAAAAATACAGAACTGAAGTGGAACCTTTTTATTTCTTCGAAAAAATTAGAATTGATCTGTAACTAATTTCTTTTCATTGAGAAAATTCAGAAGAGAACTTGAACATTTTGCACTTCATTGAGAAAATTTAGAATTAAAGTGGAGCTCCTTATCTTCATTGCGAATATTCACAATCAAGGTATAACTTTTTTCTATCTTCTACGAAAAATTTGGAACAGAACTTTAAATTTTTCATCTCTTTGAGGAAAATCAGAACTGAAGTGGAACCTTTTTATTTTCGTTGGAAAAAAAAGTTACAATTGATCTGTAACTTATTTCTTTTTCATTGAGAAAATTCAGAAGATAACATGAACTTTTCTTCACTTCATTGAGAAAATTTAGAATTAAAGTGGAAATTTTTATCTTCATGGAAAATATTCACAACTATGGTATAACTTTTTCTATCTTCTACGGAAAACTTTAGAACAGAACTTTAAATTTTTTTATGTCTTTGGGAAACTAAGAACTGAAGTGGAACCTTCTTTATTTTCTTTGGATAAATTAGAATTGAACTGTAACTTCTTTGGTAAAATTCAGAATTGAGCTAACTTTTTCTCTTCTTTAAGAAAATTCAGAAGAGAACTTGAACATTTTTGCACTTCTTTTAGAAAACTCAGAATTAAAAGGGATTTCATTATCTTCATGGCGAATATTCACAATCAAGGTATAATTTTTTTCTATCTTCTATGAAAAATTTGGAACTGAACTTTAAATTTTTCATCTCTTTAAGAAAAATCGGAACTGAAGTGGAACCTTTTTATTTTCTTTGGAAAAAAATTAGAATTGATCTGTAACATATTTCTTTTTCATTGCGAAAATTTGGTGTTGGGACATACATAAAGTTGAAAAGTAATGATTGACTTCTCCGACATGCTGGATCTGAAAATGTAATTTCAGAGAAATTATTTAACCTTTTAGGGTTAACTTACGTTTTTAGGGATGACCATTTAGGGTTCTCCAACATGCTGAACCTGAAAGTATATTCCCTGACATGCTGAATCTGAAAGTATAATTTTCATGGCGATGAACTATTCCAAAGAATATAGACGGGTAAGGCTAAAGATATTTATTGCTTAAAAATAGTAAAAAGATTTTGAAAAGACACATATCTACATAAAAATAATACTTGAAGTTTACTGTTAAACATCCACAGACGAGGATCCCATGACATAGAATACTTTTACCATGTCTTATGCACTTATCACGATCAAGAATGTTCCTCGGTAACCACTGCTTGAAGAACCTAACCTCCTCTTCAGGATGGTGTTAAGCCCTATCAAATTTAGGAAACTTAAATTCTTATAAATTGAAAAGTGGAATCCTAGGATCACAGTTTCAAAATAAAACTTTATCTGTAGGTACATTACCCTTTACATATAGTGCTTCAACCCCAAAAAAGCTGCAAATTTCACTGACTTCTTCCTGAACATTTTTCAGTTCTTGACCACTTTTATTAAATGGTGTAATCATTCTATCGTTGAATCCCAGTCTGTTTATACAGCGTAATGTAGTACTCCATAATCTTTTATCATAATCAAACAAGTTATAGTTCACCATCCAATGATAACAGTCAATTTCTTCGAGTTCCATTGACAATAATAAAATGCACATTCAAATATAACACCACAGGATGATTTTTTCAAGCCAACAAATTCTTTGTCATATAGTCCTATCATTCTGGAGGCTATTAATTTAATACTTGAGCAGAGAAGTACTTCATCAAACTCTTATATCTTTGCTCAAAGTTAGAAAGACTTATGACTCGGGGAAGGAGTCCTAAAACCATCTGAATGCGTTGTGTGGGAGAGTCATAAAACCCATAGAATTCATTGTGGTCAGGAGTCATAAATCTCTCGGTGTCTATTGCATGCAGATGAAACATGAAAATTATTACGTAACTTAGCTTGTAAAATATTACATGTGTGTTAATATCATATATCTCAATCTTTTTAATAGACATTCTAAGCGTTTGTGGTGGTAGCGTACTCTAAAATAATGGAAATATAACAAAGTAATGTATAGTATATTTTTAATGAAGTAATGACATGTAGAATATTAATATAAAAATATGTTTCATACATTATTATACATTATTCACTTTATTGAACAAATTTAGACATTCTGAGTCTGCATCATAAAATAATTCATCGTGTTCTCCCATGATAGTGCCCTCTGTAGAGATATCCATCTTGTCTTTGTCTCTTCTTTATATCTTTCTTATCTGCTATATCGTACCTCCTTTTGTGAGAGCTTCCCTGTGCTCCTGATCTTCCTTGTAATGGAGAGGATGTCCACTGTCTGTATTAGTTCTTGTGATAAATGTCACTCTCTTCCACTGCAGAAACTGATGAGCCTACCCTTTTCCTCACCATTTTATCAAAGATTCTCCTTCTCATTTCACATAGATTGTCCTCTTCTATTTCATTTACCATGATTTCTAAATTTGCTGCATTGCTCTCATACGAATTACTGAAGTCATGATAGTGACAATAACAAATCACACACTCACAATAAAAAAATATTTCTAACTCTACACTTTGATCCTTGTTATAATCTGCTATGTTGTTGTTTGATGTAACTTTAGTTCTCAAATGATACATCCGTGTGGTGTCTATAATCAGCCACAGAGTGCCACAGGGAAAACCGTATCGTGTCTATGAGGAAGCAGAGCGTATGATTGGAACAGGCGCTGGCATATTTCATGTCATTTTGGGAAAAAGTTGGAGGGGGTAGCCTAGAAAGCAAGGTTAGTTTTCCATGGATAGCTAAAAGCCAATTCAGTAACCCAATAGCATACTCAATTCAAACATTACATTAACCCATTCGAACAACAAATTTTCTTTTCACTGTCCTCGGTGCTTTAACAGTAAACAATAAGTCGGTGTGGGAGGATCTATTAATGTAGTATTTAAGTAGAGGAGTACTTCATCAAACTTTTATATCTTTTCTCAAGGTTAAAAGGACTTATGGCTAGGGGCATGAGTCCTAAAAGCATCTGAATTCATTATAGGGTGGTCATAAAACCCGTCAAATTCATTGCGAGGAGGAGTCATAAAACTCTCGGTATCTATTACATGCAAATGAAGCGTGGAAATTACATTTTTTTCAAAAAAAGTATTAAAAAACTTGGGGGGGGGGCAAAAAGATTGGGGGGGGGCCTTGGAGGTTGCTGGTAGGGGACCTTTGGAGATTGGGGTCCTTGGTGGTTAGGGTCATTGATGATTGCGGTTCTTGATGCTTCATACCTATTTTGCAGATGAATCGTGTATGTATTTGTGCTTAGCTATCATTACTATTTGAATAAGATCAGAGTCGAAAGAAAGATAAAAATAGGCTCAAAATCAATCATGTAAACGTGAATATTCAAATAAAGAAGTCATCTCGTTACCCCAAATTTACATGAATTACATTAAAGGACGAACTATAGCCCATAGTTACTGGTATCCGGGTTGCGGTGGTAGCTATGAACCTGATAAGGGTTGCAGCGGTAGTTACAATAAAGAACGACCACCTAGCCCATGTTAACTGAAAGCTTTTTCTTTCTCCTCAGCTAGCTGGGCACTGGAAAATCATAGAGAGCTGTATAATAGCTCATTTTAAAGGAAATTGCTACATCTAGTGCTTTTTGTAATTAAAAATAAAATAGTTTTTAAAGTAGAATCAATTTTGTCAAAAAACTGCATTTTTGATGTATTTATATACTGCATTTTTTCAAAGATGTTTGAATTTTGAAGGTACATTAAAAGACCATCATTGGGATAAAAAACAATTGCACATATTGGAATTAGTTAGCCCTTTGATTGTTTGAGGTTCGTCTGTTACTATTTCAAAGAAGAAAAAGCCGTAGGCTTTTTCCTGTTTGATACTAGGTAGCTAGCAGCCTAGTAAGAGACGGTCACGCCCCATAATAAAATCCGGGTTGCAGCGGTAGCTAGCAACCTAGTAAGAGACGAGCTCGTCCAATATTTTTATAATAAAGAACGACCTTTTGCCTATACTAAATTTTATACGCCACTTAATTATAGTATACGTTAGTAATTCAACAGATAGCTTGGCACTGGAACATCGTAAAGAGTTGTTCAATGGTTCATTTTATTATAATAAAGATCGAACTCTTCCCTATACTAACTTGCATACGCAACTTCACTATAGTTAAGATTACGGTATTTATATTATACATCATTATAAATTATAAAAGGTTCAAATGTTCGAAGATTATAGAGTTAAAAATTTTTCCACACCGGGAATCGAACCAGAGACTGTTAACTGAAATTTAACTATCCTAGCCACTAGACCATATAGAACCATAAAGAAGTATGATTTAAGAGCCATATGCATATTATTATTTCACCATACCAATTATAATAAGGCCATAACAAAATCGTTGACTTGCAACCTTACTTTTGACACATTAGTTAAATCTTCATCAGGCTTAAAAATTTTTTTGCTAGTTTTACCTGAAAGAACGAACCTTAGCCCATAGTAGCAGAAATAAGAATATCTAGGTTGCAGCGGTAGCTAGCAACCTATTACATAATCCGGGTTTAAGTGGTAGCTAGCAACCTAGTAAGAAACGCCAAATTGAAAGATGATCATTAGAAGAACAAACAATTGCTTATATTGGACTTCGTTAGCTGCCTGATTCTTTGAGGTTCGTCTCTTACTATTCCAAAGAAGAAAAAGCCGTAGGCTTTTTCCTGTTTGTAATAATACATTAAAAGATAACCATATGTGACGTAATAAGTGAATGCAATATTTATACACGTTCATCTTTCGACAAGTATTGCATTAAATTACCATACATTGGACTTAGTTAGCTACTTGATTGTTTGAGTTTCGGCTCTTACTATTTAAAAGAAGAAAAAGCCGTAGACTTTTTTCCTGTTTGTATTTATAGTTAAAAACGAACTCAAATCCAAAGAAACTGAACACTGTGGTTCATTCATATTATCTTCATTATTTTAGCTAGAATGTAAATAAACAAGTTTCTTTTTTAAATTTTAAATTGAAAAGATAGTGCTTTTAATTCAACATATTAAAAGTTCTCCCCGACGGGGAATCGAACCCCCTTCTCCCAGGTAACAAGTGGGCATACTTACCATTAGACTATCGATGACTTATAAAATAAAAGTTACATATAAGATATGATAATAATTTTTTAATCCGGGTTACATAAATCCGGGTTGCAGCGGTAGCTAGCAACCTAGTAAGAGACGATCACGTCCAATGTTAAGAAATATAAAAACCCATAGTTCCTAACAAAGGAGTCAGATCAAAACAATAAGTACACCATTAGAACCGCCTTGTCCGAACCCCTGTATAGGAAACTTTCTGTCCCTTGGCTTGAACAGCAAGGGAAATATATTGGCTTGAAAATCAAGAAAATTGACTTTAACCACGTTATTCTCCCCAAACGGGATATTTTTTTCTTTTTTCTTTTTTTTTTTCTTTTCCACAGATAGCTTGGCACTGGAACATCGTAGAGGGTTGTTCAATAGCTCATTTTAAAGGAAATTAATTGGGTTAAAAATCTATAGTAACTAAAATAAATTATTTCTAAAGAGTTATAATAAAGAACGACCTCTTGCCTATACTAAATTTTATACGCCACTTAATTATAGTATAGGTTAGTAATTCTACAGATAGCTTGGCACTGCAATATCGTAGATAGTTGTTTAACGGCTCATTTTAAAGCAAATTAATGGGGTTAAAAACTTTTTGTAATTATAAAACAAATTATTTTTAAAATAGAATCATTTTTCTTACGAAATTACATTAAAAGAAGATCATTACAATAACAAACCATTGCATACATTGGACTTAGTTAGCTACTTGATTGTTTGAGGTTCGTCTCTTACTATTTCAAAGAAGATAGTGACAAACAGCGTTCTTATAATGATGAAGTTTATAGACATGCAAAAATTGATACAGCCAACAAAAGAGCAAGGAACGGTATGATAACGATAAAGATTACCGAAACAAACATAAGGAAAAAGTTGCTACCAGAATAATGGGTAGATACTTGGGTGACAAAAGCTATAATGAAAAAATTAAATTCTCTGCGAGGTTGTACCGCAGAACGCATAAGCACAAAGGAAAAAATTACATTCAGAAATACAAGAAGATGGCAAAAATGCAGTCTGATCTTCGTAAATTGAGAACATTTTACGCATGTTTAACCAGGATCGCAAAAAGTATTCAAAATTACAGATTAAAATTCTCTTTGAAAGAGCGGATGCTGCTGAAAAGTCGGCTAGAAATGCTTTGGCCAAACTTCATAGTAATATCCAAAATAAATGTTGTCAGTTTAATGAAAAGCCTCCAAGGTATGGATTGGCAACTATGGAACAGCTTATAGATGCAATGGGAAATGTTCGACAACACAGTGACTATACGGAGGCGTACTTCTTAGAAAATTCGTATATTAATTTTGGAAGGAGCAATTGCAGCTTACGTAGCAGCAATAAAAATCTATATATACAAGCATACCTATCAACAGCGAAGGAAAAGCAATGTTTTTCAATTATCCGGGTTGCAGCGGTAGCTAGCAACCTAGTAAGAGACGATCACGTCCAATGTTAAGAAATATAAAAACCCATAGCTCCTAAAAAAGGAGTCAGATCAAAACAAAAAGTACCCCATTAGAACCGCCTTGTCCGAAACCCCTTTATAGGAAACTTTCTGTCCCTTGGCTTGAACAGCAAGGGATATATATTAGCTTGAAAATCAAGAAAATTGACTTTAACCACGTTATTCTCCCCAAACGGGATATTTTTTTCTCTTTTCCTTGTATCCAGAGATAGCTTGGCACTAAAACATCGTAGAGGGTTGTTCAATAGCTCATCCTAAAGGAAATTAATTGGGTTAAAAATCTATAGTAACTAAAATAAATTATTTCTAAAAGAGAATCAATTTTTCCAATAAAAACTGTATTTTTGATGCAGTGACGTCATAATTACTATATAAGAAACGTCAAAACTGTAAATGGTCTCGTTCATGAATACATAATGGTTAGATCAAAGCAAGCTACACGCAAGTTAAAAAATCAGTACTAAAAAATCAAGAAAAGTGGCAGCTACTACAACATTCTGCCTAAACGGGATATTTTTATCTCTTTTCTTTGTTTCCAGAGATAGCTTGGCACTGGAACATCGTAGATAGTTGTTCAATAGCTCATTTTAAAGGAAATTAATTGGGTTAAAAATCTATAGTAACTAAAATAAACTATTTCTAAAAGAGAATAAATTTTTCCACCAAAAACTGCATTTTCGATGTCTTTTCACACTGCAGTCTTTCAAACATAATCGCATACCAGCGGTAAGATTTGAACCCACGCCTCCGAAGAGACTGGTGGCTAACACCAGTGCCTTGGACCACTCGGTCAGGCTGCCTCTCATAAATAAATATATATGTGAATTTGGGTTGCAGCAGTAGCTAGCAACCTAGTAAGAGACGATCAGTCCAATGCTAAGAAATATAACAAAACTCCTAAAAATAGAGTCAGATCAAAACAAAAGTATATCATTAGAACTACTTTGTCTGAAACCCTACTAGATAAATAATGAATGTCATCATAGTTTTTGTATTAGAGCTATGACGTGAATAGAAAAACACGAAAATATATTGTTGTTTCTGATGACGTCATGAAATAATATCATTGCGCCTTGACGTCAATAAAATCATCACGCCGTGACGTCATAATTACTACTTAAGAACGACAAAGATGTAAATTCTCTCATTCTTGATTAGATAATGGTTAGATCGAAGCAAGCTTTACGCAAGTTGAAAAAACAGTACTACACAAACAACAGAGATAGTATCTTGAAAAGAAAAAAGCAAAGGTATTCAACCGACCAGGCGTATCGAGAAGTAATCAAACAAAACAGCAAGATGTGTTATCACAATGATGAAGATTATAGACATGCAAAAATTGAGACAGCCAAACAAAAGTTCAAGGAGAGTTATCACAATGATGAAGATTACCGCATCAAATATAAGAAAAACCAAAAGCAAAGGTATTCAACCGTCCAGGTGTATCGAGAAGTAAAAATTGAGACAGCCAAACAAAAGATCAAGGAGCGTTACTGGGGTGACAAAATCTATAATGAAAAAATTAAATTCTCTGCGAGGTTGTACCGAAGAACGCATAAGGACAAAGGGAAAAATTACATTCAGAAATACAAGAAGATGGCAAAAATGCAGGCTGATCTTTGTAAATTGAGAAATTATAATAAAGAACGACCTCTTGCCTGTACTAAATTTTATACGCCACTTAATTATAGTATAGGTTAGTAATTACACAGATAGCTTGGCACTAGAACATCGTGGAGAGTTGTTCAATGGCTCATTTTTAAAGGAAATTAATGGGGTTAAAAATATTATATTAAAAGATGATCATTAGAAGAACAAATTATTTCATACATTGGACTTAGTTAGCTCCCTTATTCTTTGAGAGTCGTCTCTTACTACTCCAAAGAAGAAAAAGCCGTAGGCTTTTTCCTCTTCGTAATCAGGGTTTACATAACCTGGGTTGTCAATCCGAGTTTTTACATTAAGGAACGAACTGTAATCTATAGTAACTCATTAAGGAATAAACTTTAGCCCCTAGTAACTGAAGTATTAAAAGGATTCCCTATATACATTGTTATTTTAATTATATTCCTTAATAGATCATAAGGTAAAGAACGAACTCTAGGCCATAGTAACTAATTTAATTTTGAAATGAATTATAATAAAGAACGAACTCAAGCCTATCCGGGTTGCAGTGGTGGCTAGCAAACTAATATCTGACGATCACATACAATTTTTATAATAAAGAAGAAACTCTAGCCTATACTAACTGGATTCACGTTGTAGTGGTAGCTATGAACCTAGCAAGAGACGACCAAGTCCCACAATCCGGGCTGCAGAGGTAACTAGTAGCCATATATGACGTAATAAGTGAATTATATTAAAAGATGTTTCAAACAGTTCCTAAAAAAGCTGGGTCACTCCTAAAAAAGGAGCGACCCGGCTAAATAGTAAGTGAAACTCTAAAAACCGAAATTGTGATACCCAGAGATACATCAATAGAATTCAATCAGAACTATAATGAAAATTACACCATCGGATTCAACGTATCAGAAAAACCCTACTTCGCAAGTTTCAAGATCCTATCTGTGAAAATGTGGAATTTTGTATTTTTTTATAATAATGAACGAACTCTTGCCTATTCTAACTTGTATAGGGCAACTTATTATAGCATAGCCATATATGAGGTAATACGTGAATGCACTATTTATACACGATTATCTTTTAACAAGATAATTAATTTTATTTTAGTTCTCAGTTCAGGATTTTTAAAGCTATTATATAAACTGCAAAAATATTTAAGGTGTCTGAGCAATATTTTTTTAATTAATCCAGGTTGCAGAGGCAGCAACTTATTATATAAGGAGCTACACCCGCACTGTCTTCTTTATTGTCTTTTAAGCGGCAGATATAGATCATTACAATTGCACCCATAATAATTCCTACAATCACTACAGGTATCCATATTAAAGATTTACATCGGAACTAATCTCCATTTGAACTGATAAGGGTGGACGATTCACGTTGTCAGTTTCTTCTGTGAAACAGCCTCCACCCTCACTTATAGCCTTGTAAACTTCTTCTTTGCTACAGGGGGATAAATTAAAGTAATTTTTATCCTTAGGGGATGTGTTATAGTCCATTACATATTTATATTTGCATTCTTTTTTGTCCCGGTTATGATCATGTCTAGAGCCAAAAAATGTGTACCACCTCATGTAATATCGTGTGCACGTTTTCATACATACGAAGTAAGTGTGTTTCGTCTTCCTTTTTGTATTTAGTCACCATTTCCTTGAGTTTAATAATGGCTATGGCATTTTTCTGACATAAACTCCGTGTGTATGCGATACCCAGTGTATCATCCTCCTTTGTGTTGTCAAAAAAGTTATTGTAAGCAAAAACAAGGCTTGCAGATGCTTCGTCTTTCGCTTGGGTACTATTTCTTACCTCTTCCATTACACATATGTCCAAAAAGTCTTCTATATCATTAAATCTGTTTTTACAAAGATCTGTGTTAAACCTTTTGGAATCCTCGAAATGCAAATTGACTTCTTTCACTTGAAGCCGGATATTTTTGATTGGGTTTTCATTATCAAGTGTAAAAGTTATTTTTCTTATGGTTTCATAAGTCGGTAAGTATAGAAAGTTTATGTACGAAACCAAATAGGTTTCGTCAATAGCACTTTTAAACATTGATTTGTGTATTATTAGCTTTATTGGCGCAACTGTTCGATTAGGGTCAAATTTTATTTTTGATGTTCCCTTTCTATCTGTTCCAGTCCGATATGTATCTATTTGTTTGGGCATTATTTTGCTGCTGTATAAAATAAGGTTGTTATAAACATCGCCCACAGTAAATAGTGGGCGATGTTTGTACGGTTCTAAATTAATGACTTCTAAATCATTGATCCGAAACATTCCAAGAATATAATCAATCGATCGATTAATCGATTGATCAATGAAAAAGAAGGCAGTATTTTCGACATTTTTATGAGTTATTCCTCTGCTAGCCTTGATAACTTTCCCTGAATATAGTTTTGTTTTGTCAAACTTTTCATCAAAATTTGTTTTGTTACTGCTACACCCTATAGCATTACAGTAATTTATTTTCAAGTCTGGTGATACCCCATCACCAGCTGATTGTAGCTCAATCGTAAAAGCACCATAATCTTTCCCTTCTATGTCAACAAAAATATTACTACTATCTGGCTTTGGCCTTATGTGAATATTTTTAAAGGAAATTAGCTGAGGGGTTCTCAATCTTGCGGATTCATATTGTAGTTGCAACCTAGCTAAAGATGATTCAACTCCAGAGTCAGGAAAAGGGATTTTAAAATGGCAGTTTTCTTCCATGTTAGACAACCATTGCCTTTGATCACTGTTCAATTCATTCCATTCCTTGTACCAACTGTCGCAATTTTTTATTTTGCGTGCCCAAGATTTCATTTTATAATGGTTGTAGTGTGTGTATCTTCCAAAAGTAGCAACATAGGTTTCATTGACATTAAAAGTTAATGTAGAATCTTCTGTCACCATATAGTGCTGTATAGTTTTGTCTATGATTGCGTAGAATGGTTTGAATTTTTCCAGCACTCTTATAGCATAATTTAATAACTTTTTTTGGGAACTCTCAAAAGGTACATACTCTTTAATTTCTGTAACCTTGAACAACTCAACTGCTGCTTCGTCTTTGGCATATGCCCGACAGAGAATTTCTGTGGGACTTTTTTCAATAAATTGACATGCATCTCCAAGTGGCATGGCTATTAAAAATATAAAAAATACCAGTAAAAAAGTCCTTTCAATTGAGACCATATTTTTTCAAGGCTTAAAATTAATAAGTACACAATACCCCGTGTCGAGTAGCTAAAACCTAGCATAAAACAAAACTAATTTTAAAATTTTCAGGTATTTCTCTTGTTTGAATTAAAAAATTAGTATTATTGGTTAGACACCATAAATATTTTTGCAGTTTACATAATAAGTTTAGCGATTCTGAACTGAAAACTAAACTAATTGGAATTATAAGACAATAACATGGAGATACGTAATTTACGGGTTACAAACCAAAAAAGTTTGGTTTTCAGGATACAATAACAACTTTGAACTGAGATGAAAAAAATTTTGATTCCAGGAGACAAAAAGTAAAACTAATTTTAAAATTTTCATGTATTTTGTAGTTTCAATTAATAAATTACTATTACTGATTAGACATCATAAATATTTTTGCAGTTTACATAATAACTTTAGCGATTAAGCCAAAAAAGAAAATTTTGGTTCCAAGAGTTTCGGTTACTATTGAGACAAGTAGCTATTATCCGGGTTGCAGCGGTACCTAGCAACCAAGTAAGGGACGATCACGTCCAATGTTAAGAAATACAAAAAACCCTAACTCCTAAAAAAAGGGTCAGATCAAAACAAAAAGTACACCATTAGAACCGCCTTGTCCGAAACCCCTATAAAAGAAACTTACCGCCCTTTGGCTTGAATAACAAAGAAAACATATTGGCTTGAAAATCAAGAAAATTGACTTTAACCACATTATTCTCCACAATCGGGATATTTTTTTCTTTCTTTCTTTTCCACAGATAGCTTGGCACTGGAACATCGCAGAGAGTTGTTCAATGGCTCATTTTAAAGGAAATCTCTAGATCTAGCGCTATTTGTACTTGATTTTTTTTTAAATTAAATATTTTTACGAAAAACTTAATTTTTTATATACAATATTGATCAATGACGTCATAGTCTTTGGATGTAGTTAGTACATAAAGTCTCGATCATCGAATTTAAGCTGAAACTAAGTAAAGGACAATTATGCCTCCATATATTTACAGTGATGTATAAGATTTCCCATTACATCTGTAAACTGTTCCACAGTTGCCGGTTCATACATTGGAAGCTTTTCACTAAACATGCAACATTTCTTTTGGATATTACTATGAAGTTTTGCGAAAGCATCTCTAGCTGACTTTTCAACAAAATCCATTGTTTCAGAGATAATTTTAATCTTTAATTTTGAAAATTTTTCGTAATCCCGGTAAAACATTCGTAAAATTTTTCTCAATTTACTAAGATCAGCCTGCATTGTTGCAATCTTTTTAGACTTCTGAATATAATTTTTAATTTTGTCCTTATGCGTTCTTTGCAGCTTGTTAAACTGCAAAAATATCCATGGTATCCGAGCAATAGTTTGAATATTTCAATTCAAGCTAGAAAAATACCTTAAAATGTTAAAATTAGTTTTATTTTTGGTTAGGTTCTAACTACCCGATGTGGGATTTATTATGTGTTTTCAGACAAAAAAATTCAATTTTTAATATATTTTATTTTTCAGTTTAGAATCGCTAAAGTTTTTATGTAAACTGCAAAAATATTTATGATATCTGAGCAATAATTTTAATCTTTTCACTCAAACTAACAAAATACCTGAAAATTTAAAAATTAGTTTTATTTTTTGTTAGGTTATGGCTATCCGGGTTGCAGCGGTAGCTAGCAACCTAGTAAGAGACGATCACGTCCAATGTTAAGAAATAGAAAAAGCCACAGCTCCTAAAAAAGCAGTCAGATCAAAACAAAAAGTACAGCATTAGAACCGCCTTGTCCGAAACCCCTGTATAGGAAACTTTCTGTCATTTGGCTTAAACAGCAAGGGAAATATATTGGCTTGAAAATCAAGAAAACTGGCTTTAACCACGTTATTCTCCACAAAGGGGATATTTTTTTTTTCTTTTGTTTCCAGAGATAGCTTGGCACTGGAACATCGTAGAGGGTTGTTCAATGGCTCATTTTAAAGGAAATCTCTAGATCTAGCGCCTTTTGCACTTCATTTTTTTTAATTAATTATTTTTTACGAAAAACTTAATTTTTGTATATACAATATTGATTAATGACGTCATAGTCACTGGATATAGTTAGTATCCGGGTTGCAGCGGTAGCTAGCAACCAAGTAAGACACGATCACGTCCAATGTTAAGAAATATAAAAACCCCTAACTCCTAAGAAAATAGTCCGATCAAAACAAAAAGTACACCATTAGAACCGCCTTGTCCGAAACCCCTATAAAGGAGACTTACCACCCTTTGGCTTGAATAACAAAGAAAATATATTGGCTTGAAAATCAGGAAAATTGACTTTAACCACGTTATTCTGCACAAACGGGATATTTTTTTTCTTTCTTTTGTTTCCAGAGATAGCTTGGCACTGGAACATCGTAGAGGGTTGTTCAATGGCTCATTTTAAAGGAAATCTTTAGATCTAGCGCCTTTTGCACTTAATTTTTTTTTATTAATTATTTTTCATGAAAAACTTAATTTTGTATATACAATATTGATCAATGACGTCATAGTCGTTAGATGTAGTTTACATAAAGGCTCGATCATCGAATTTAAGCTGAAACTAAGTAAAGGACAATTATGCCTCCATATATTCACAGTCATGTATAAGATTTCCCATTACATCTGTAAACTGTTCCACAGTTGCCGGTCCATACCTTGGAAGCTTTTCACTAAACATGCAACATTTCTTTTGGATATTACTATGAAGTTTTGCGAAAGCATCTCTAGCTGACTTTTCAACAAATCTATTCTTTCAGAGATAATTTTAATCTTTAATTTTGAATATTTTTCGTAATCCCGTTAAAACATTCGTAAAATTTTTCTCAGTTTACAAAGATCAGCCTGTGCGTTCTTTGCAGCTTGTGTAAACTGCAAAAATATCCATGGTATCCGAGCAATAGTTTGAATATTTCAATACAAGCTGGAAAAATACCTTAAAATGTTAAAATTAGTTTTATGTTTGGTTAGGTTCTAACTACCCGATGTGGGATTGACTATTTATTTTCAGACCAAAAATTACATTTTTAGTATATATTTTATTTTTCAGTTTAGAATTGCTAAAGTTATTATGTAAACTGCAAAAATATTTATGATATCTGAGCAATAATTTTATTTTTTTCATTCAAACTAAGAAAATACCTGAAAATTTAAAAATTAGTTTTATTTTTTGTTAGGTTATGGATACCTGATACGAGTTATAAGAAGTGTTAATTAGATGAAAATATTATTTCTTGTTTTGTAATAAGATGCCTTCTAAGCGAGTTATTATACGTAATTTAAAAAAACAGTACTATACAAAAAACAGAGACAACATCTTGGAAAGAAAAAAGCAAAGGTATTCAACTGACAAGGCGTATCGAGAAGTAATAATTGAGAGAGCAAAACAAAACAGCAAGATGTGTTATCACAGTGATGAAGATTATAGACATGCGAAAATTGAGACAGCCAAACAAAAGAGTAAGGAACGGTGTGATAATGATGAAGATTACCGAAACAAACATAAGAAAAAAGTTGCTACCATGAATAATGGGTAGATACTGGGGTGACAAAAGCTACAATGAAAAAATTAAATTCTCTGCGAGGTTGTACCGAAGAACACATAAGGACAAAGGGAAAAATTACATTCAGAAATACAAGAAGATGGCAAAAATGCAGGCTGATCTTTGTAAATTGAGAAACATTTTACGCATGTTTTATCAGGATCACGAAAAGTATTCAAAATTACAGATTAAAATTCTCTTTGAAAGAGCGGATGCTGTTGAAAAGTCGGCTAGAAATTCTTTGGCAAAGCTTCATAATAATATCCAAAAGAAATGTTGTCAGTTTGACGAAAAGCTTCCAAGTATGGATTGGCAACTGCGGAACAGTTTATAGATGCAATGGAAAATGTTCGACAACACAGTGAATATACGGAGGCGTACTTCTTAGAAAATTCGTATATTAATTTTGGAAGGAGTAATTGCAGTTTATGTTTACTATATAAGAAGCGTCAGAACTGTAAATGTTCTCATTCATAATTAGATAATGGTTAGATCAAAGCAGGCTATACACAAGTTAAAAAACAGTACTACACAAACAACAGAGATAGTATCTTGAAAAGAGAAAAGCGAAGGTATTCAACCGACCACGCGTATCGAGATGCGAAAATTGATAGTGACAAACAGCGTTATTATAATGATGTAGTTTATAGACATGCGAAAATTGAGACAGCCAAACAAAAGATCAAGGAACGGTATGATAATGATGAAGATTACCGAATCGAATATAAGAAAAAAGAAAAGCAAAGGTATTCAACCGTCCAGGTGTATCGAGAAGTAAAAATTGAGACAGCCAAACAAAAGATCAAGGAGCGTTATCAAAATTATAAACTTTATAGAGAAGCAACAATTGAGCAGGCTAGACAAAAGAGCAAGGAACGGTATGATAATGATAAAGATTACAGAGAAGCAAGAATTGAGCAGGCTAGACAAAAGATCAAGGAACGTTATCACAATGATGAACATTACCGAAAAATATATAATAAAAAAGTTGCTACCAGAATAATGGGTAGATACTGGGGTGACAAAAGCTATAATGAAAAAATTAAATTCTCTGCGAGGTTGTACCGAAGAACACATAAGTACAAAGGGAAAAATTACATTCAGAAACACAAGAAGATGGCAAAAATGCAGGCTGATCTTCGTAAATTGAGAAACATTTTACGCATGTTTTACCAGGATCACGAAAAGTATTCAAAATTACAGATTAAAATTCTCTTTGAAAGAGTGGATGCTGTTGAAAAGTCGGCTAGAAATGCTTTGGCAAAGCTTCATAGTAATATCCAAAAGAAATGTTGTCAGTTTAATGAAAAGCTTCCAAGGTATGGATTGGCAACTGCGGAACAGTTTATAGATGCAATGGAAAATGTTCGACAACACAGTGATTTTACGGAGGCGTACTTCTTAGAAAATTCGTATATTAATTTTAGAAGGAGCAATTGCAGTTTATGTAGCAGCAATAAAAATATATATACAAGCATACCTATCAACAGCGAAGGAAAAGCAATGTTTTTCAATAATGGCGAAAACGAGCCTGTTAGGGTTATCTGGGTTGCAGCGGTAGCTAGTAACCTAGTAAGAGATGATCACGTCCAATGTTATCCGGGTTGCAGCGGTAGCTAGCAACCTAGTAAGAGACGATGACGTCCAATGTTAAGAAATATAAAAACCCCTAACTCCTAAAAAAAGGAGTCAGATCAAAACAAAAAGTACACCATTAGAACCGCCTTGTCCGAAACCCCTGTATAGTAAAATTTCTGTCCCTTGGCTTAAACAGCAAGGGAAATATATTGGCTTGAAAATCAAGAAAATTATAATAAAGAACGACATCTAGCCAATGTTAACTGGAAAATAATCCGGGTTGCAGCGGTAGTCCGGGTTGCAGCGGTAGCTAGCAACCTAGTAAGAGACGATCACGTCCAATGTTAAGAAATATAAAAACCCATAGCTCCTAACAGAGGAGTCAGATCAAAACAAAAAGTACACCATTAGAACCACGTTGTCCGAAACCCCTGTATAGGAAACTTTCTGTCCCTTGGCTTGAACAGCAAGGGAAATATATTGGCTTGAAAATCAAGAAAAGTGACAGCTACTACAACATTCTGCCTAAACGGGATATTTTTTTCTTTTTTTTTCTTTTTTCTTTTCCACAGATAGCTTGGCACTGGAACATCGTAGAGGGTTGTTCAATAGCTCATTTTAAAGGAAATTAATTGGGTTAAAAATCTATAGTAACTAAAATAAATTATTTCTAAAAGAGAATAAATTTTTCCACCAAAAACTGCATTTTTGATGTCTTTTCACACTGCAGTTTTTCAAACATAATCGTATACCAGCGGTAAGATTTGAACCCACGCCTCCGAAGAGACTGGTGGCTAACACCAGTGTCTTGGACCACTCGGCCAGGCTGCCTCTCATAATTTGGGTTGCAGCAGTAGCTAGCAACCTAGTAAGAGACGATCAGTCCCATGCTAAGAAATATAAAAACCCAAAACTACTAGTAGCTAGTTAGCTACTTGATTATTTGAGTTTCGTCTCTTACTATTTAAAAGAAGAAAAAGCCGCAGGCTTTTTCCTGTTTGTATTTATAGTTAAAAAACGAATTCAGGTCCAAAGAAACTGAACCCTGTGGTTCATTAATATTATCTTCATTATTTTAGTACATAAAAGATCAATACTATAAATGGGAACTTTGTAAGTATCACTGGTATCATGATTTCATTGACAGCTGAATTACAAACTAAAAGAAATCAACCCCAGGTGAACTTGAACACCCAACCATTCAGTTAATGGCTGACCGTTCTAGTTATATTAAGTTACATAAAGGCTCGATCATCGAATTTCAGCTGAAACTAAGTAAAGGAAAATTAGGCCTCCATATATTCACAGTGATGTATAAGATTTCCCATTACATCTGTAAACTGTTCCACAGTTGCCGGTCCATACCTTGGAAGCTTTTCACTAAACATGCAACATTTCTTTTGGATATTACTATGAAGTTTTGCGAAAGCATCTCTAGCTGACTTTTCAACAAAATCTATTCTTTCAGAGATAATTTTAATTTTTAATTTTGAATATTTTTCGTAATCCTGGTAAAACATTCGTAAAATATTTCTCAATTTACAAAGATCAGCCTTTGCGTTCTTTGCAGCTTGTGTAAAGTGCAAAAATATCCATGGTATCCAAGCAATAGTTCGAATATTTCAATTCAAGCTAGAAAGATACCTTAAAATGTTAAAATTAGTTTTATTTTTGGTTAGGTTCTAACTACCCGATGTGGGATTGACTATGTAGTTTCGGACCAAAAAATTCCATTTTTTAATATATATTTTATTTTTCAGTTTAGAATCGCTAAAGTTATTATGTAAACTGCAAAAATATTTATGATATCTGAGCAATAATTTTAATCTTTTCATTCAAACAAACAAAATACCTGAAAATTTAAAAATTAGTTTTACTTTTTGTTAGGTTATGGATACTCGATACGAGTCATAAGAAGTGTTAATTAGATGAAAATATTACTTCTTGTTTTGTGCAAAGATGCCTTCTAAGCGAGTTATTATACATAATTTAAAAAAACAGTACTATACAAAAAGCAGAGACAACATCTTGAAAAGAAAAAGCAAAGGTATTCAACCGACCAGGCGCATCGAGAAGTAATAATTGAGAGAGCAAAACAAAACAGCAAGATGTGTTATCACAATGATGAAGATTATAGACATGCGAAATTGAGACAGCCAAACAAAAGATCAAAGAGCGTTATCAAAATGATAAACTTTATAGAGAAGCACCGATTGAGGAGGCTAGACAAAAGATCAAGGAGCGTTATCACAATGATGAAGATTGCCGAAAATATATAAGAAAAAAGTTGCTACCAGAATAATGGGTAGATACTGGGGTGACAAAAGCTATAATGAAAAAATTAAATTCTCTGCAAGGTTGTACCGAAGAACGCATAAGGACAAATGGAAAAATTACATTCAGAAATAGAAGAAGATGGCAAAAATGCAGGCTGATCTTTGTAAATTGAGAAACATTTTATGCATGTTTTATCGGGATCACGAAAAGTATTCAAAATTACAGATTAAAATTCTCTTTGAAAGAGCGGATGCTGTTGAAAAGTTGGCTAGAGATGCTTTGGCAAAGCTTCATAGTAATATCCAAAAGAAATGTTGTTAGTTTAACGAAAAGCTTCCAAGGTATGGATTGGCAACTGCGGAACAGTTTATAGATGCAATGGAAAATGTTCGACAACACAGTGAATATACGGAGGCGTACTTCTTAGAAAATTCGTATATTAATTTTGGAAGGAGCAATTGCAGTTTATGTAGCAGCAATAAAAATATATATACAAGCATACCTATCAACAGCGAAGGAAAAGCAATGTTTTTCAATTATGGCGAAAACGAGGCTGTTAGGGTTATTAGTAAATGTGTTTTTAAGACTAATGATTTAGAACAAATTCCTGGAACACCGACTCAAGAAAAAAGCATTTCTAACTGTGTTTAAAACAGTTCTTTAGTTCTACTGAATATTGGCCAAAAAATTCTCTGTGTAGTAGAACAAACTGTCCTGAAAAGTACGAGACAACTATTGAAAATGCTCTAAAACTAGATCTGACAAGGAAATTATGATGGCTGAAGTCACCTATAAAAATCTGAGTAAACATTCAAAACCAAAAATTGGGCAGCAGGTTACTTGGCAATGTCACCCTGATATCTGCAAGCTCTATCCGACGGATATTGAATTATGTCAAATTCTTTTTGATATCCTTGAAAATAATATAGCATTAAAATTTTCAACTGACAAAGTGGTTAATTTCTACCTTGGCGGCTTGGATTATTGTGAAATCAATTACAGGGACACAAGAAAGCAGGGCATTCGTTATACTGTAGCCCAAATGAAGGATGTCAGAGCTATTTGCGTTCTCTAAGGGCACTAGCTCCCCATTTTCCTGTCTTGAACTGTTTCATTAATAGCGTATATAATCCGGGTTGCAGCGGTAGCTAGCAACCTAGTAAGAGACGATCACGTCCAATGTTAAGAAATATAAAAACCCATAACTCCTAAAAAAGAGTCAGATCAAAACAAAAGTACACCATTAGTACCGCCTTGTCCAAAATTCCTATAAGGGAAACTTACCGCCCTTTGGCTTGAATAACAAAGAAAATATATTGGCTTGAAAATCAAGAAAATTGACTTTTACCACGTTATTCTCCACAAAGGGGATATTTTTTTCTTTCTTCTTCTTTTCCACAGATATCTTGGCACTGGAACATCGTAGAGAGTTGTTCAATGGCTCATTTTAAAGGAAATTAATTGGGTTAAAAACCTTTTGTACTTAAAACAATGTATTTTCAAAATAGAATCAGTTTTTTACGAAAAATCGCATATTTCATATTAAAGATTGATCAATGACGTCATAATCGTATACCAGTGGTAGGATTTGAACCCACATTTCCGAAAAGACTAGTGACTAACACCAGCACCTTGGACCACTCGGCCAAGAAAAATATCCCACAAACGGGATATTTTTTCTTTCTTTCTTCTTCTTCTTCTTTTCCACAGATAGCTTGGCACTGGGACATTTTAGAGAGTTGTTCAATGGCTCATTTTAAAGGAAATCTCTAGATCTAGTGCTATTTTTACTTAATTTTCTTTTAAATTAATTATTTTTTACGGAAAACTTAATTTTTTATTATAATAAAGAACGAACTCTATTATTATAATAAAGAACGAATATTTTACCGATTATCTACTAATAACCATATATGACGTAATAAGTGAAATGATGTAATATCTAAAACCTATTTTTTACTAATAACCATATATGACTTAATGAGTGACGTGACGTAAAAATTGAAAAAATTAATTTTTTTTATTTTCGTTTTTAGTTCAGAATCGCTAAAGTTATAAACTGCAAAAATATTTATGGTGTCTGAACAATAGTTTTAATCTTTTAATTTAGACTAAAAAATACCTAAAAATTTAAAATTTAGTTTAATTTTTTGTTAGGTTCTTGATACTTGATACGTGACATAAACATTCAACTAACGGTTACATAATGGTTTCAATCAAGCAAGCTACACGCAAGTTAACAAAACAGTACTACCAAAAAAACAGAAATAGCATCTTGAAAAGAGAAAAGCAAAGGTATTCAACCGACCAGGCGTACCGAGATGCGAAAATTGATAGTGACAACAGCGTCATTATAATGATGTAGTTTATAGACAAGCGAAAATTGATAGTGACAAACAGGGTTATTATAATGATGAAGTTTATAGACATGCAACAATTGAGAAATCCAAACAAAAGAACAAGGAACTGTATGATAACAATATAGATTACCGAAACAAACATAAGAAAAAAGTTGCTACCAGAATAATGGGTAGATACTAGGGTGACAAAAGCTATAATGAAAAAATTAAATTCTCTGCGAGGTTGTACCGTAGAACACATAAGGACAAAGGGAAAAATTACATTCAGAAATACAAGAAGATGGCAAAAATGCAGGCTGATCTTCTTAAATTGAGAATCCGGGTTGCAGCGGTAGCTAGCAACCTAGTAAGAGACGATCACGTCCAATGTTCAGAAATATAAAAACCCCTAAGTCCTAAAAAAAGAGTCAGATCAAAACAAAAAGTACACCATTAGAACCACCTTGTCCGAAACCCCTACAAAGGAAACTTACTGCTCTTTGGCTTGAATAACAAAGAAAATATATTGGCTTGAAAATAAAGAAAATTGACTTTAACCACGTTATTCTCCACAAACAGGATATTTTTTCTTTCTTCTTCTTTTCCACAGATAGCTTGGCACTGTAACATCATAGAGAGCTGTTCAATGGCTTATTTTTACTATAAAGAACAAACTTCCAGCCCATAGTAACTAATATAAGATTATAATTAATATTAAATTTTCATAAATGATGTCATAATCGTAGATTGTAGCCAGGTGGTCCTATTCTAATTAAGAAAAAGCCATAGGCTTTTTCCTGTTTGTAATACAGTAATTTATAACAAAGAACAACCTCTTGCCTATATTAATTTATATTAAACTTATTATATTAAGCTTGATTATCCGGGTTGCAGCGGTAGCTAGCAACCTAGTAAGAGACGATCACGTCCAATGTTAAGAAACATAAAAACCCATAGTTCCTAAAAAGGTGTCAGATCAAAACAAAAAGTACACCATTAGAACTGCCTTGTCCGAAACCCATGTATAGGAAACTTTCTGTCCCTTGGCTTTAACAGCAAGGGAAATATATTGGCTTGAAAATCAAGAAAATTGACTTTAACCACGTTATTCTCCCCAAACGGGATATTTTTTTTCTCTTTTCTTTTTTTTTGTATCCAGAGATAGCTTGGCACTGGAACATCGTAGAGGTACATAAAGGACCGATACAGTTCAGTATAAATGGGGAATATGTAAGTATCATCGGATATAGCTGAAATACATAAAGGCTCGATCATCGAATTTAAGCTGAAACTAAGTAAAGGACAATTATGCCTCCATATATTCACAGTGATGTATAAGATTTCCCATTACATCTGTAAACTGTTCCACAGTTGCCGGTCCATACCTTGGAAGCTTTTCACTAAACATGCAACATTACTTTTGGATATTATTACATTAAAGATCGATAATTGAAATAACAAACCATTCCATACATTGGACTTAGTTAGCTACTTGATTGTTTGAGGTTCGTCTCTTACTATTTAAAAGAAGAAAAAGTCGTAGGCTTTTTCCTGTTTGTAATCAGGTTCGATAATAATATATATGATTACATAAAGGATCGATTTAGTTTACATAAAGGATCGATCTAGTTTTATAATAAAGAACGACCTCTTGCCTATACTAAATTTTATACGCCACTTAATTATAGAATAGGTTAGTAATTCCACAAATAGCTTGGCACTGGAATATCGTAGAGCGTTGTTCAATGGCTCATTTTAAAGGAAATTAATGGAGTGAAAAATATTATATTAAAAGACGAATACTACTTAAGAACGACAAAGATGTAACTGGTCTCATTCGTGAATTACATAATGGTTAGATCAAAGCAAGCTGCACGCAAGTTAAAAAAACAGTACTACAAAGACAACAGATATAGTATCTTGAAAAGAGAAAAGCAAAGGTATTCAACCGACCAGGCGTATCGAGATGTGAAAATTTTACAGTAAAGAAGGATCTCTCTCCCATAGTAACTGATAGTTACATTAAAAGACAATCATTGGCATAAATTATAATAAAGAACGACCTCTTGCCTATACTAAATTATATAGGCCACTTAACTATAGTATAGGTTAGTAAATCACTGAAATAACAAACCATTCCATACATTGGACTTAGTTAGCTACTTGATTGTTTGAGTTTCGTCTCTTACTATTTAAAAGAAGAAAAGCCGTAGGCTTTTTCCTGTTTGTATTTATATTTTAAAAAAACGAACTCAAGTCCAAAGAAACTAAACTCTGTGGTTCATTCATATTATCTTCATTATTTTAGCTAGAATGTAAATAAACAAGTTTTTTTTTTTAAATTTTAAATTGAAAAGATATCAACAGTTCGTGGTAACGAACTGTAAGTAAGGAGCGATCCGGCTCAATGGTAACCGAAACTCTAGAAAATGATATTTTGATACAAATAGATACATCAAAAGAATCACATTTTAATGCTGATTTCAAATATATAAGTTTCATCAAGTTTAATCCTACCCATCAAAAGTTAGGCGCCTGAGAATATTTGGCTGATTTTCGAAAAAGGGGCGAAAGACCCCTAAAAGTTATAGAACCTTAATAAAATCACACCATCATATTCCGCGTATCAGAGAACCCTACTGTAGAGGTTTCAAGCTCCCATCTACAAAAATGTGGAATTTTGCATTTTTTGTCAGAAGAAAGATCACGGGTGCGTGTTTATTTGTTTGTTTTGTTTTTTTTTTTCCCAGGGGTGATCGTATCGAACCAGTTGTCCTATAATATCGTGGAAGGGCTCATTGGAATGGAAATTGAAAGTTCTAGTGCCGTTTTTAAGTGACCAAAAAAAATGGAGGGCAACTAGGCCCCCTCCCACGCTCATTTTTTTCCCAAAGTCACCTGATCAAAATTTTGAGATAGCCATTTTGTTCAGCATGTTCGAAAATATTATAAGTATGTCTTTTAGGATGACTTAATCCCCCGAACTTCCCGGGGGGAGGGCTGAAAGTTATGAACTTTACCAATGTTAACATATAGTATTGGTTATTTGGAAGTATACAGACGTTTTCAGGGGAGATTTTTCCTGGTAGTGGGGGGGGGGGGGGTCAGGGGTTATGTGGGAGGATCTTTTCATGAAGGAAGTTTTCATGGGGGAAGGGACATTGCTATGAAGGGGACGCCGGACTTCCCAGCATTATTTAAAAAAAAGATCATAAATTTAATATAAAAAAACAAGTATTTCAACTGCAACAGCAGCAACATCGAAACTTTAAACGAACAGAAAATATTACATATATAATTGGGTTCACCCCGTAGTCAATGCCTCGCTCTTTAAGCCAAAGATTTTTTAGTACTTTCATAAGAGCTATTTATTCTAATTAACGGCCTTTGTGATTAAGCGGTCATTTCTAAAGAATTGGAACAAAATTTGAACTTTCGCTTCAAGAGCAAGGTATTGACTAGGGGGCGAACCCCCTAATAAATGTATTAAAAATATATGAATATAGAAGTTTCGTTACGTAAGTTAATTCGTAAGTTACGTATATTTATTACTAATAAAAACGTTCGTAAATAAAATTAAACAAGTTTCGAGAAAGCCATTTAACTAAATAAAAGTAAATTAATATGAAAATTTTGTTTTAATTATTCATGTACGGTGAGCCAAGATCAAAACCTGCATTTATTCAAAAACGTTCAAAAATTAAATAAAAAACAAGTTTTTTTAAACTGAAAGTAAGGAGCGACATTAAACTTAAAACGAACAGAAATTATTCTGTATATGAAAGAGACTGTCCCATCCTCAACGCCTCGCTCTTTACGCTAAAGTTTGACTCTGTCTCACAACTTTATTTTTTAAAACAATAAAAAACTTTAGCGTAAAGAGCGAGGCGTTGAGGAGGGGACAGTCTCTTTCATATACAGAATAATTTCTGTTCGTTTAAAGTTTTAATGTCGCTCCTTACTTTCAGTTTAAAAAACTTGTTTTTTTTATTTAATCCGGGTTGCAAGCGGTAGCTAGTAACCTAGTAAGAGACGATCACGTCCAATGTTAAGAAATATAAAAACCCATAGTTCCTAAAAAAGGAGTCAGATCAAAACAAAAAGTACATCATTAGAACCGCCTTGTCCGAAACCCCTGTATAGGAAACTTTCTGTCCCTTGGCTTGAACAGCAAGGGAAATATACTGGCTTGAAAAATCAAGAAAAGTGGCAGCTATTACAACATTCTGCCTAAAAGGGATATTTTTTTCTCTTTTCTTTTGTATCCAGAGATAGCTTGGCACTGGAACATCGTAGAGGGTTGCTCAATAGCTCATTTTAAATGAAATTAATTGGGTTAAAAATCTATAGTAACTAAAATAAATTATTCCTAAAAGACAATAAATTTTTCCACCAAAAACTGCATTTTCGACGTCTTTTCACACTGCAGTCTTTCAAACATAATCGTATACCAGCGGTAAGATTTGAACCCACGCCTCCAAAGAGACTGGTGGCTAACACCAGTGCCTTGGACCACTCAGCCAGGCTGCCTCTCATAAATAAATATATATGTGAATTTGGGTTGCAGCAGTAGCTAGCAACCTAGTAAGAGACGATCAGTCCAATGCTAAGAAATATAAAAACCCAAAACTCCTAAAAATAGAGTCAGATCAAAACAAAAGTATATCATTAGAACTACCTTGTATGAAACCCTACTTGATAAATAATGAATGTCATCATAGTTTTATATTAGAGCTATGACGTGAATAGAAAAACACGAAAATATATTGTTGTTGATAATTTCGGAGACCACACTGCCTTTCCATGACGATAAATAAAAGTTCAAATAGGGATAAAATCCTTTTAATAGACAGTGATAGAAATTCACAAAAATACCAGATATTTCGGTCACATATACAGTGATATTTCGGTTTTACTACTGATGACGGTCACTGTATATGTGACCGAAATATCTGGTATTTTTGTGAACTTCTATCACTGTCTATTAAAAGGATTTTATCCCTATTTGAACTTTTATTATATTGTTGTTTCTGAAGACGTCATGAAATAATATCATTGCGCCATGACGTCAATAAAATCATTACGCCGTGACGTTATAATTACTACTTAAGAATGACAAAGATGTAAATTCTCTCATTCTTGATTAGATAATTATAATTAGTAATTCAACAGATAGCATGGTACTGGAACATCGTAGAGAGTTGTTCAATGGCTCATTTTAAAGGAAATTAATGGGGTTAAAAACGTTTTGTAATTAAAACAAATTATTTTTATTATATTAAGAAATTTTAATTATGTTCCTTAAGAAATCATCATAAGTAAAAATTTTATAATAAAGAACGAACTCTCGCCAATACTAACTCAAATCTTTAATATATTCCGGGTTGCAATGGTAGTTACATTAAAAGACATTATAATAAAGAACGACCTCTTGCCTATACTAAATTTTATAGGCCACTTAACTATAGTATAGGCTAGTACATTTAATATATTTAAGGTCAATATATTAAAATTTTCCAATAAAAGACGGTCATTGGAATAAAAACCCAATACATACATTTGATTTAGTTAGCTACTTGATTGTTTGAGGCTAGTCTCTTACTATTTAAAAGAAGAAAAAGCCGTAGGCTTTTTCCTATTTGTTTATAATAAAGAACGAATATTTTACCGATTATCTACTAATAACCATATATGACGTAATAAGTGACATGACGTAATATCTAAAACCTATTGTGTACTAATAACCATATATGACTTAATGAGCGACGTGACGTAAAAATTGAAAAAAATAATTTTTATTTTATTTTCGTTTTTAGTTCAGAATCGCTAAAGTTATAAACTGCAAAAATATTTATGGTGTCTGAACAATAGTTTTAATCTTTTAATTTAGACTAGAAGAATTATAATAAAGAACGACCTCTTGCCTATACTAAATTATATAGGCCACTTAACTATAGTATAGATTAGTAAATCACTGAAATAACAAACTATTCCATACATTGGACTTAGTTAGCTACTTGATTGTTTGAGTTTCGTCTCTTACTATTTAAAAGAAGAAAAAGCCGTAGGCTTTTTCCTGTTTGTATTTATAGTTAAAAAACGAACTCAAATCCAAAGAAACTGAACCCTGTGGTTCATTCATATTATCTTCATTATTTTAGCTAGAATGTAAATAAACAAGTTTCTTTTTAAATTTTAAATTGAAAAGATAGTGCTTTTAATTCAACATATTAAAAGTTCTTCCCGACGGGGAATCGAACCCCCTTCTCTCAGGTAACAAATGGGCATGCTTACCATTAGACTATTTAAGACTTATAAAATAAAAGTTACATATAAGATATGATAATAATTTTTTAATCCGGGTTTAATATTAATCCGGGTTGCAGCGGTAGCTAGCAACCTAGTAAGAGACGATCACGTCCAATGTTAATCCGGGTTGCAGCGGTAGCTAGCAACCTAGTAAGAGACGATCACCTCCAATGTTAAGAAATATAAAAACCCGTAGCTCCTAAAAAAAGAGTCAGATCAAAACAAAAAGTACACCATTAGAACCGCCTTGTCCAAATCCTCCATAAAGGAAACTTACCGCCCTTTGGCTTGAATAACAAAGAAAACATATTGGCTTGAAAATCAAGAAAATTGACTTTTACCACGTTATTCTCCCCAAACGGGATATTTTTTTCTTTCTTTTCCACAGATAGCTTGGCACTGGAACATCGTAAAGGGTTGTTCAATAGCGCATTTTAAAGGAAATTAATTGGGTTAAAAATCTATAGTAACTAAAATAAATTATTTCTAAAAGAGAATAAATTTTTCCACCAAAAACTGCATTTTTGATGCAGTGACGTCATAATTATTATATAAGAAACGTCAAAACTGTAAATGGTCTCATTCATGAATACATAATGGTTAGATCAAAGCAAGCTACACGCAAGTTAAAAAATCAGTACTAAAAAATCAAGAAAAGTGGCAGCTACTACAACATTCCGCCTTAACGGGATATTTTTTCTCTTTTCTTTGTTTCCAGTATAATAAAGATCAAACTCTTCCCTATACTAACTTGCATACGCAACTTTACTATAGTTAAGATTATCCGGGTTGCAGCGGTAGCTAGCAACCTAGTAAGAGACGATCACCTCCAATGTTAAGAAATATAAAAACCCGTAGCTCCTAAAAAAAGAGTCAGATCAAAACAAAAAGTACACCATTAGAACCGCCTTGTCCAAATCCTCCATAAAGGAAACTTACCGCCCTTTGGCTTGAATAACAAAGATAATATATTGGCTTGAAAATCAAGAAAATAGACTTTTACCACGTTATTCTCCCCAAACGGGATATTTTTTTCTTTTTTTCTTTTTTTTTCTTTTGTATCCAGAGATAGCTTGGCACTGGAACATCGTAGAGGGTTGTTCAATAGCTCATTTTAAAGGAAATTAATTGGGTTAAAAATCTATAGTAACTAAAATAAATTATTTTTAAAAGAGAATAAATTTTTTCAATAAAAACTGTATTTTTGATGCAGTGACGTCATAATTACTATATAAGAAACGTCAAAACTGCAAAAGGTCTCATTCATGAATACATAATGGTTAGATCAAAGCAAGCTGCACGCAAGTTAAAAAATCAGTACTAAAAAATCGAGAAAAGTGGCAGCTACTGCAACATTCTGCCTAAACGGGATATTTTTTTTCTCTTTTCTTTGTTTCCAGTATAATTATAATAAAGAACGAATAATTTACCGATTATCCACTAATAACCATATAGAACGAATATTTTACCGATTATCCACTAATAACCATATATGACGTAATAAGTGACATGTATAATAAAGATCGAACTCTTCCCTACACTAACTTGCTTAGGCAACTTCACTATAGTTAATATTACAGTATTTATATTATACATCATTATAAATTATAAAAGGTTCAAATGTTTGAAGATTATAGAGTTAAAAATTTTCAGACACCGGGAATTGAACCCATGCCTGTTAAGTTTACATAAAAGATCGATGTGGTTCATTTATAAATTATAAAAGGTTCGAAATTATAATGTAAATTATAATGTTCGAAGATTATAGAGTTAAAAATTTTCCTATACCGGGAATCGAACCCGGGCCTCTTAGACAAAGCCAGCTATCCTATCCGTTAAACCATATGGAACTATAAAATAGTATGATTTAAGAACAATATGCATATTATTATTTCATCATACTAATCCGGGTTGCAGCGGTATCCGGGTTGCAGCGGTAGCTAGTAGCCTAGTAAGAGACGATCACGTCCAATGTTAAGAAATATAAAAACCCCTAACTCCTAAAAATAGAGTCAGATCAAAACAAAGAGTACACCATTAGGACCGCCTTGTCCGAAACCCCTATAAAGGAAACTTACCGCCCTTTGGCTTGAATAACAAAGAAAATATATTGGCTTGAAAATCAAGAAAATTGACTTCAACCACGTTATTCTCCACAAACGGGATATTTTTTTCTTTCTTTCTTCTTTTCCTCAGATAGCTTTGGCATTATCCGGGTTGCAGCGGTAGCTAGCAACCTAGTAAGAGACGATCACGTCCAATGTTAAGAAATATAAAAACCCATAGTTCCTAACAGAGGAGTCAGATCAAAACAAAAAGTACACCATTAGAACCGCCTTGTCCGAAACCCCTGTATAGGAAACGTTCTGTCCCTTGGCTTGAACAGCAAGGGAAATATATTGGCTTGAAAATCAAGAAAAGTGGCAGCTACTACAACATTCTGCCTAAACGGGATATTTTTTTCTTTTTTTTCTTTTTTTTTTTTCACAGATAGCTTGGCACTGGAACATCGTAGAGGGTTGTTCAATAGCTCATTTTAAAGTAAATTAATTGGGGTCAAAAATCTATAGTAACTAAAATAAATTATTTCTAAAATAGAATAAATTTTTCCACCAAAAACTGCATTTTTGATGCCTCTTCACACTGCAGTCTTTCAAACATAATCGTATACCAGCGGTAAGATTTGAACCCACGCCTCCGAAGAGACTGGTGGCTAAAACCAGTGTCTTGGACCACTCGGCCAGGCTGCCTCTCATAATTTGGGTTGCAGCAGTAGCTAGCAACCTAGTAAGAGACGATCAGTCCCATGCTAAGAAATATAAAAACCCAAAACTCCTAGTAGCTAGTTAGCTACTTGATTGTTTGAGTTTCGTCTCTTACTAAAGAACGACAACTTGCCCATGTTAACTGAAACATAAATAGGGATTATGTAATTTCCAATAGTATCATGGCTGTAGAGATGGCTGAAACCTAGTTACAATAAAAAACAATCATTGTAATAATTACATTAAAAGACGATCATTGGAATAAAAACTTATTGCATACATTGGACTTAGTTAGCTACTTGATCGTTTGACGTTCGTCTCTTACTATTTCAAAGAAGAAATAGCCGTAGGCTTTTTCCTGTTTTTAATATAATATCCGGGTTGCAGCGATAGTTATAATAAAGAACGATCTCTTGCCTATACTAAATTTATACGGGACAGGTGAGAAAATACATGTTTCCGGGTTGCAGCGGTAGCTAGCATTCTAGTAAGATCCGGGTTGCAGCGGTAGCTAGCAATCCGGGTTGCAGCGGTAGCTAGCAACCTAGTAAGAGACGATCACCTCCAATGTCAAGAAATATAAAACCCCCCAACTCCTAAAAAAAGAGTCAGATCAAAACAAAAAGTACACCATTAGAACCGCCTTGTCCGAATCCTCTATAAAGGAAACTTACCTCCCTTTGGCTTGAATAACAAAGAAAATATATTGGCTTGAAAATCAAGAAAATTGACTTTTACCACTTATTCTCCACAAACGGGATATTTTTTTCTTTCCGCTTTTTCTTTCTGCTCAGCTAGCTGGGCACTGGAAAATCATAGAGAGCTGTATAATAGCTCATTTTAAAGGAAATTGCAACATCTAGTCACTTTTGTATTTAAAAATAAAATACTTTTTAAAGTAGAATCAATTTTGTCAAAAAAATTGCATTTTGATGTATTTTCATACTGCAGTCTTTTCAAAGATATTTGAATTTTGAAGCAATAAAACAGTCCATGTAATGAACTCTATAGTAATAATAGCTACTTGTCCTCAATAGTAACCGAAACTCCTGGAACCAAAATTTTCTTTTTTGGCTTAATCGCTAAAATTATTATGTAAACTGCAAAATATTTATGATGCCTAATCAGTAATAGTAATTTTTTAATTTAAACAACAAAAATACATGAAAATTCTAAATTAGTTTTGCTTTTTGTCTCCTGGAAGAAATTTTTTTTCATCTCAGTTCAAATTTATTATTGTATCCTGTAACCCGTAAAGTACATATCTCCATATTATTGTCTCATAATTGCAATTATTTTAGTTTTCAGTCCAGAATCACTAAACTTATTATTTAAACTGCAAAAATATTTATGGTGTCTAACCAATATACTAATTTTGTAATTCAAACAAGATAAATACCTGAAAATTTTAAATTAGTTTGTTTTATGCTAGGTTTTAGATACTCGACACGGGATTTTGTGTGCTTAATAATTTTAAATCTTGAAAAAATATGGTCTCACGCGAGTGGAAAAAAAGAAAGAATAACCAAAAACAATATCAAAATAGAACAATCCAAATTTCTACTAATAGAAAACTTTACTACACAAAAATAAAGCTAACATCCTGAAATATAAGAAAAGTTTATTTAAAATATAATAAAGAACGACCTCTTACCTATACTACATTTTATACGCCACTTAATTAAGTATAGGTTAGTAATTCAACAGATACCATGGCACTGGAACATTGTAGAGAGTTGTTCAATGGCTCATTTTGAAGGAAATTAATGGGGGCTTGAAAATCAAGAAAAGTGGCAGCTACTACAACATTCTGCCTAAATTTATATTGAAAGACGATCACTGAAATAACAAACCATTCCTTACATTGGACTTAATTAGCTACTTGATTGTTTGAGTTTCGTCTCTTACTATTTAAAAGAAGAAAAGCCGTAGGCTTTTTCCTGTTTGTATTTATAGTGAAAAAAACGAACTCAAGTCCAAAGAAACTGAACCCTGTGGTTCATTCATATTATCTTCATTATTTTAGCTAGAATGTAAATAAACAAGTTTCTTTTTAAATTTTAAATTGAAAAGATAGTGCTTTTAATTCAACATATTAAAAGTTCTCCCCAACGGGGAATCAAACCCCTTCTCCCAGGTAACAAGTGGGATGCTTACCATTAGACTATCGAAGACTTATAAAATAAAGTTACATATAAGATATGATAATAATTTTTTTATCCGGGTTGCAGCGGTAGCTAGTTTATTTTAAAGAGAGAGAGGCTTGAATTATTATTTGCTTATAAACTAAGCTACGTATGAGGGATAGTGGCTCCATTAAGAGATACATATTATTTTTTTATTTGGAGGGATATTTGATTTGGCGAACGAATATTCTTACGTGCATATAGAATTGGAAATAACTATTTAAAAAAAGAAAAGGGTTGGAGTATTATTTACATTAAAGAGCGAAACTTTAGTCATAGTAGAATATTAAAAGGTACATAAAGGGTCTATATATTTCATCATAAATTGTGTCAGCCATGAGTCAACACTTCGTGGCAACGAACTGTGTTGTAAGAGCGCTCGTCTGAATAGTAACTGAAACTCTAAAAAATGGAATTTTGATACCAATAGACACATCAAAAGAATTGGATTTTTATGCTGATTTTACATTTGTAAGTGTTGTCAAGTTTAGTCCTTACCCTTCAAAAGTTACAAGCCTGAGAGAATTTGCCTTATATTCGAAAAAAGGGTTAAACATCCCCTAAAAGTCATAGAATGTTATGAAAAAACACTATCAGATTCAGCGTATCAGAAAATCTTACTGTAAGAGGTTTCAAGCTCCTATCTGCAAAAATGTGGAATTTGGTATTATTATTTTGCCAGAAGAAAGAGCACAAGGCGTCTTTATTTTATTTTTTCACCTGGGGTCATCGTATCGACCCAGTAGTTCTAGAATGTCGAGAGAGGGCTCATTCGAAATTAAATTAAAAGTTCTAGTGCCTATTTTAAAAAAAATAATATAATCACGTTTTACAAAATACCGCACTTTTGAAACCTTTTATTCTGCAGGTTTTTCAAAGATATTTGATATTTGAAGTAATCCGGGTTGCAGCAGTAGCTAGCAACCTAGTAAGAGACGATCACGTCCAATGTTAAGAAATATAAAAGCCCATAACTCCTAAAAAAGAGTCAGATCAAAACAAACAGTACGCTATTAGAACCGCCTTGTCCGAAAAGCCTCTATAGGAACGTTTCTGTTCCTTGGTTTGAACAGCAAGGGAAATATATTGGCTTGAAAATCTAGAAAAGTGGCAGCTACTACAACATTCTGCCTAAACGGGATTTTTTTTTCTTTCTTTTTTTTCCACAGATAGCTTGGCACCAGCGATAAGATTTAAACCCACGCCTCCGAAGAGACTGGTGGCTAACACCAGCGCCTTGGACCACTCGGCCACGCTGCCTCTCATAACTATATATGTGAATCCGGGTTGCAGCAGTAGCTAGCAACCTAGTAAGAGACGATCAATCCAATGCTAAGAAATAAAAAAAATAGAGTCAGATCAAAACAAAAGTAAATCATTAGAACCACCTTGTCTGAAACCCTACTAGATAAATACTGAATGTCGTCATAGTTTTATTAGAGCTATGACGTGAATAGAAAAACACGACATTATGTTGTTATTTCTGTTATCCAGGTTGCAGCGGTAGCTAGCAACCTAGTAAGAGACGATCACGTCCAATGTTAAGAAATATAAAAACCCATAGTTCCTAACAGAGGAGTCAGATCAAAACAAAAAGTACACTATTAGAACCGCCTTGTCCGAAACCCCTGTATATGAAACTTTCTGTCCCTTGGCTTGAACAGCAAGGGAAATATATTGGCTTGAAAATCAAGAAAAGTGGCAGCTACTACAACATTCTGCCTAAACGAGATATTTTTTTTCTTTTTTTTCATTTTTTCTTTTCCACAGATAGCTTGGCACTGGAACATCGTAGAGGGTTGTTCAATAGCTCATTTTAAAGGAAATTAATTGGGTTAAAAACCTTTTGTAACTAAAATAAATTATTTCTAAAGAGAATAAATTTTCCACCAAAACTGCATTTTCGATGTCTTTTCACACTCCAGTCTTTCGAACATAATCGTATACCAGCGGTAAGATTTGAACCCACGCCTCCGAAGAGACTGGTGGCTAACACCAGTACCTTGGACCACTCGGCCAGTCTGCCTCTCATAAATAAATATATATGTGAATTTGGGTTGCAGCAGTAGCTAGCAACCTAGTAAGAGACGATCAGTCCAATGCTAAGAAATATAACAAAACTCCTAAAAATAGAGTCAGATCAAAACAAAAGTACATCATTAGAATTACCTGTCTGAAATTTATAATGAAGAACGACCTCTTACCTATACTAAATTTTTTAAGCCACTTAATTATAGTATAGGTTTAGTAATTCAACAGATAGCTTCGCACTGGAACATCGTAGAGAGTTGTTCAATGGCTCATTTTAAAGGAAACTATTGGGGTCAAAAACTTTCTGTAATTAAAACAAATTGTTTTTATTACATTAAGAGATTTTATTTATGTTCCTTAAGAATCATCATAAGAAAAAATTTCTCATACGGAAATTGAACTCAAGCCAACTTGGTGAGAGCTATCCCAACCTCTAGACCGTATAGGATATATTAAAATATCCTATTAATGAAGTTTATGTTAAAGATCAAATTATTAACCTAGTTAGCTGTCTGATTATTTAAGGATCGTCTCTTACTATTCCAAAGAAGAAAAAGCCGTAGGCTTTTTCCTGTTCCGGGTTGCAGCGGTAGCTAGCAATCCGGGTTGCAGCGGTAGCTAGCAACCTAGTAAGAGACGATCACGTCAATGTTAAGAAATATAAAAACCCATAGTTCTTAAAAAAAAGAGTCAGATCAAAACAAAAAGTACACCATTAGAACCGCCTTGTCCGAAACCCCTGCATAGTAAAATTTCTGTCCCTTGGCTTGAACAGCAAGGGAAATATATTGGCTTGAAAATCAATAAAAGTGGCAGCTACTACAACATTCTGCCTAAACGGGATATTTTTTTCTTTTTTTTTTTTCTTTTTTTTCTTTTTTCTTTTCCACAGATAGCTTGGCACTGGAACATCGTAAAGGGTTGTTCAATAGCGCATTTTAAAGCAAATTAATTGGGTTAAAAATCTATAGTAACTAAAATAAATTATTTCTAAAAGAGAATAATTTTTCCACCCAAAAACTGCATTTTTGATGTCTTTTCACACTGCAGTCTTTCAACATAATCGTATACCAGCGGTAAGAATTGAACCCACGCCTCTGAAGAGACTGGTGGCTAACACCAGTGCCTTGGACCACTCGGCCAGGCTGCCTCTCGTAAATAAATATATATGTGAATTTGGGTTGCAACAGTAGCTAGCAACCTAGTAATAGACGATCAGTCCAATGCTAAGAAATATAAAACCCAAAACTCCTAAAAATAGAGTCAGATCAAAACAAAAGTACATCATTAGAAATACCTTGTCTGAAACCCTACTAGATAAATAATGACGTCCATCATAGTTTTATATTAGAGCTATGACGTGAATAGATTATAATAAAGAGCGACCTCTTGCCTATACTAAATTTTATAGGCCACTTAACTATAGTATAGGCTAGTGCAGTTATATTTAAGGTCAATATATTAAAATTTTCCACTTAAAGACGGTCATTGGAATAAAAACCTAATACATACATTTGATTTAGTTAGCTACTTGATTGTTTGAGACTAGTCTCTTACTGTTTCAAAGAAGAAAAAGCCGTAGGCTTTTTCCTGTTGGTAATCAATTAGAAAGAGTTCTACCTTTAAAATGAGTTACGTAGTGCTTTGAGTCGCTTGAAAACTTTAAGTGAGAAATCCGGGTTGCAGCGGTAGCTAGCACCTAGTGAGAGACGATTTCAGTAAAGAATTTTATAATAAAGAACGACCTCTTGCCTATACTAAATTTTATACGCCACTTAATTATAGTATAGGTTAGTAATTCAATAGATAGCTTGGTACTGGAACATCGTAGAGAGTTGTTCAATGGCTCATTTTAAAGAAAATTAATGGGGTTAAAAACTTCTTGTAATTAAAACAAATTATTTTTATTATTATACAATAAAGAACGACACCTAGCCCATGTTAACTGAAACAAAAAAAGGGTTTTATGTAATTTCCAACATTATCATGGTTGTAGACATGGTTAAAAACCTAGTAAAGAACAAACTATTACAGTAAAGAACATTTCATGTTATTATAATAAAGAACGACCTCTTGCCTATACTAAATTTTATACGCCACTTAATTATATTATAGGTTAGTAATTTTATAATAAAGAACGACCTCTTGCCTATACTAAATTTTATACGCCACTTAATTATAGTATAGGTTAGTAATTCCACAGATAGCTTGGCACTGGAACATCGTAGAGAGGTTGTTTAATGGCTCATTTTAAAGCAAATTAATGGGGTTAAGAACTTTTTGTAGTTATAAAACAAATTATTTTTAAATAGAATCATTTTTCTTACGAAATTACATTAAAAGAATTATAATAAAGATCGAACTCTTCCCTATACTAGCTTGCAAACGCAACTTCACTATAGTTTAAGATTACAGTATTTATATTATACATCATTATAAATTATAAAAGGTTCAAATGTTCGAAGATTATAGAGTTTTTCCACACCGGGAATCGAACCCGAGCCTGTTAAGTGAAAGTTAACTATCCTAGCTGCTAGACCATATGGAACCATTAAGAAGTATGATTTAAGAGCCATATGCATATTATTATTTCACCATACCAATTATAATAAGCCAAAACAAAATCGTCGACTTGCAACCTTACTTTTGACACATTTATATATAAGGAGTCGGTGTGGTTCAATACAAATGGCGACTATTATAATAAAGATCGAACTCTTCCCTATACTAACTTGCAAACGCAACTTCACTATAGTTAAGATTACAGTATTTATATTATACATCATTATAAATTATAAAAGGTTTCAAATGTTCGAAGATTATAGTTAAAAATTTTCCCACACCGGGAATCGAACCCGAGCCTGTTAAGTGAAAGTTAACTATCCTATCCGGGTCAATTTTAAGGCAATCAACCTGTCATACACTATTCCCAATATAGGTAGTGAGGAAATGAAAACCTCAATATGGTCCAAAATAGAAAAGAATAAAGGAACATTACCGCTTACAAAAATAAGAGAAGCATTGGATTCCCAGATCCCCCTATTTACTAATGAAGACCAAAGACTAACGTACGTGGAGAGTAGATACGGATTATTCTCAACCAATTTCTGGTTGAGCATACTACTGACCGTATGTTTCGTATTCGCGATTTCCCTGACTATGAGAACCTTACTAACTTTTAACTATGGAAGAATTTTGAGACTAAGAAGGCAAACCCCGAAGGAAGAACACGTGGAAACGACTGAAATGCAGAAGTTAAACCCGAAACCCCATGAAAACGTCTAAGCCAAGAAGAAGGGAAGAAATTAGAAAACGAGTGGGTATGGAGGTATGGAGACGATCACGTCCAATGTTAAGAAATATAAAAACCCATAGTTCCTAACAAAGGAGTCAGATCAAAACAAAAAGTACACCCTTAGAACCGCCTTGTCCGAAACCCCTATATAGTAAACTTTCTGTCCCTTAGCTTGAACAGCAAGGGAAATATATTGGCTTGAAAATCAAGAAAATTGCCTTTAACCACGTTATTCTCCCCAAACGGGATAATTTTTTCTCTTTTCTCTTTTCTTTTGTATCCAGAGATAGCTTGGCACTGGAACATCGTAAAGGGTTGTTCAATAGCTCATTTTAAAGGAAATTAATTGGGTTAAAAATCTATAGTAACTAAAATAAATTATTTCTAAAAGAAAATAAATTTTTCCACCAAAAACTGCATTTTCGATGTCTTTTCACACTGCAGTCTTTCAAACATAATCGTATACTTACAATAAAGAATGACACCTTGCCAATGTTAACTGAAACATAAATAGGGATTATGTAATTTCCAATAGTATCATGGCTGTAGAGATGGCTGAAACCTAGTTACAATAAAAAACGATCATTGGAATAACAAAAAATTGCATACCCTTGGAATTAGCTAGCTACTTGATTATTTGAGACTCGTCTCTTACTATTTAAAAGAAGAAAAATCCGTAGGCTTTTTCCTGTTTGTATTTATAGTTAAAAAACGAACTCAAGTCCAAAAAAACTGAACACTGTGGTTCATTTACATTATCTTCATTATTTTAGCTAGAATGTAAATAATATCAATTAAGATCGATCGTTGCCACACAGTGTCTTTGACCTCAAATCCTTCGGAGCCAAAGGAAAGTTCCGTATTTGTGTCTCTTATTATTAACAATTTACTTTACGTCGGAATAACGAATTTTGATTTCGTCACTTATCAGATTATGTATCAGATAAAATTTTTTGTTGCAGGTTTGCTTACCTTCTTGTACTGGAGGAAGAATTTATCAATTAGACAATTGATATTTCTCGTCATTAGCGTGATTAGAGTTATTCTGTCACTAATAGCAATACAATCAAACAACGATGCATTAGCTAAGGACGGCAAAATAGCAGTGAAAGGTTTTGTTGCCATTGTTGCTTCCTGCATCAAATCTAGATTTTCTGGTTATTATTATATCAACTAAGATCGATCGTTGCCACACAGTGTCTTGAACTCAAATCCTTTGGAACCAAAGGAAAATCATTACTCCATTGTACTAGTTTGCAAATGGTAAAATAAATATACCATTCAGTTTATGATGTCTAAAACGTGATAAAAATGTGGAAAAATTATCCCATAAGATTAAGGAACAATTAACTTTTTCGTGTCCTCTAGTGATTTTAATGGAGGATGCTCCTTGAAAATACTCTCTATGATTTTCCAGCACCCAGCTAGCTGAGGTTACAATAAAGAACGATATCTAGTCCATGTTAACTGAAATATAAATAAGGATTATGTAATTTCCATCAGTCTCATGGATGTAGAGATGTTACATGTTACTGTTTCAAAGAAGAAAAAGCCGTAGGATTTTTCATGTGTGTAATCAGTTTATTATCATAGGCTGCGTGCTAGCACTGCCTAAGTAAAGAACGATGTGGGCACAATGTGTTTTTTTTTCTTCTTGAGTTAGGTATTATTATAGTAAAGAACGGCATCTAGCCAATGTTAACTGGAAAATAAATGTGGATTGTGAAGTTTTCATCGGCATCATAAAGCGAATAAAGAACAAACTATGGGACTTATTAGACTTAGTTTGATGCCTGACTCTTCAAACTTTGTCTCTTACTATTCCAAATATCCGGGTTGCAGCAGTAGCTAGCAACCTAGTAAGAGACGATCACGTCCAATGTTCAGAAATATAAAAACCCCTAACTCCTAAGAAAAGAGTCAGATCAAAACAAAAATTACACCATTAGAACCACCTTGTCCAAAACCCCTAGTAAGGAAACGTATCACTCTTTGGCTTGAATAACAAAGAAAATAAATTGGCTTGAAAATCAAGAAAATTGACTTTAACCAAGTTATTTTCCACAAACGGGATATTTTTTCTTTCCGCTTGATTTTCCTCTTCAACTAGCTGGCCACTGGAAAATCAGAGAGAGCTGTATAATAGCTCATTTTAAAGGGAATTGCAACATCTAGTCACTTTTGTTTTACAATAAGGACCGAAGTCTATCTCATAGTAACTGATTCAACAGGGAAATCCGGGTTGCAGCGGTAGCTAGCAACCTAGTAAGAGACAATCACGTCCAATGCTAAGAAATATAAAAACCCCTAACTCCTAAAAAAGAGTCAGATCAAAACAAAAAGTACACCATTAGTTTACATTAAAAGACGATCACTGAAATAACAAACCATTCCATACATTGGACTTAGTTAGCTACTTGATTAATTGAGTTTCGTCTCTTACTATTTAAAAGAAGAAAAAGCCGTAGGCTTTTTCCTGTTTGTATTTATAGTTAAAAAACGAACTCAAGTCCAAAGAAACTGAACCCTGTGGTTCATTCATATTATCTTCATTATTTTAGCTAGAATGTAAATAAACAAGTTTCTTTTTTAAATTTTAAATTGAAAAGATAGTGCTTTTAATTCAACATATTAAAAGTTCTCCCCGACGGGGAATCGAACCCCCTTCTCCCAGGTAACAAGAGGACATGCTTACCTTTAGACTATCAAAGACTTATAATTACATAAAGGACCATTATAGCTCATCATACATGGTGTTTGTCCATTATCCGGGTTGCAGCGGTAGCTAGCAACCTAGTAAGAAACGATCACTTCCAATGTTAAGAAATATAAAAACTTCAGATCATATAAAAACGGATATATAAATATAATACGGGTTGCAGCGGTAGCTCGCAACCTAGTAAGAGACGATCACGTCCAATGTTAAGAAATATAAAATCCCATAGTTCCTAAAAAAAAGGAGTCAGATCAATTATATTAAAGGACGATCAATAGAAAAGCACACCATTGCATATATTAGACTGAGTTAGTTTTTCATCCGGGTTGCAGCGGTAGCTCGCAACCTAGTAAGAGACGATCACGTCCAATGTTAAGAAATATAAAATCCCATAGTTCCTAAAAAAAAGGAGTCAGATCAAATTCAAAGGTACACCATTAGACCCGCCTTGTCCGAAACCCCTGTATAGTAAACTTTCTGTCCCTTGGCTTGAACAGCAAGGGAAATATATTGGCTTGAAAATCAAGAAAAGTGGAAGCTACTACAACATTCGGCCTAAACAGGATATTTTTTTCTTTTTTTTTTTCTTTTGCATCCAGAGATAGCTTGGCACTGGAACATCGTAGAGGGTTGTTCAATAGCTCATTTTAAAGTAAATTAATTGGGTTAAAAATCTAAAGTAACTAAAATAAATTATTTCTAAAAGAGAATAAATTTTTCCACCGAAAACTGCATTTTTGATGTCTTTACACATTGCAGTCTTTCAAACATAATCGTATACCAGCGGTAAGATTTGAACCCAAGCCTCTGAAGAAACTGGTGGCTAACACCAGTGCCTTAGACTACTCGGACAGGCTGCTTCTCATAATTTGGGTTGCAGCAGTAGCTAGCAACCTAGCAAGAGACGATCAGTCCAATGCTAAGAAATATAAAAACCCAAAACTCCTAAAAATACAGTCAGATCAAAACAAAGGTGCATCATTAGAACTACCTTGTCTGAAACCCTACTAGATAAATTAGAGCTATGACGTGAAAAGAAATATCTGGGTTGCAGCGGTAGCTACCAACCTAGTAAGAGACGATCACGTCCAATGTTAAGAAATATAAAAACCCTTAGTTCCTAACAGAGGAGTCAGATCAAAACAAAAAGTACACCATTAGAACAACCTTGTCCGAAACCCCTGTATAGGAAACTTTCTGTCCCTTGGCTTGAACAGCAAGGGAAATATATTGGCTTGAAAATCAAGAAATATGGCAGCTACTACAACATTCTGCCTAAACGGGATATTTTTTTCTTTTTTTTCTTTTTTCTTTCTTTTCCACAGATAGCTTGGCACTGGAACATCGTAGAGAGTTGTTCAATAGCTCATTTTAAAGGAAATTAATTAAATTAAAAATCTATAGTAACTAAAATAAATTATTTCTAAAGGAGAATAAATTTTTCCACCAAAAACTGCATTTTTGATGTCTTTTCACACTGCAGTATTTCAAACATTATACCAGCGGTAAGATTTGAACCCAAGCCTCCGAAGAGACTGGTGGCTAACACCAGTGTCTTGGACCACTAGGCCAGGCTGCCTCTCATAAATAATATATATGTGAATCTGGGTTGCAGCATTAGCTAGAAATCCGGGTTGCAGCGGTAGATAGCAACCTAGTAAGAGACGATCACCTCCAATGTTAAGAAATATAAAAACACATAGTTCCTAAAAAAGGAGTCAGATCAAAACAAAAAGTACACCATTAGAACCGCCTTGTCCGAAACCCCTGTATAGGAAACTTTTTGTCCCTTGGCTTGAACAGCAAGGGAAATATATTGGCTTGAAAATCAAGAAAAGTGGCAGCTATTACAATATTCTGCCTAAACGGGATATTTTTTTTCTTTCTTCTTTTCCACAGATAGCTTGCCACTGGAACATCGTAAAGAGTTGTTCAATGGCTCATTTTAAAGGAAATCTCTAGATCTAGCAACTTTTGCACTTAATTGTTTTTTTCAATTAATTATTTTTTACGAAAAACTTAATTTTTTATATACAATATTGATCAATGACGTTATAGTCGTTGGATGTAGTTAGTATTACATAATCCGGGTTGCAGCGGTAGCTAGCAACCTAGTAAGAGACGATCACGTCCAATGTTAATTATAATAAAGAACGAATATTTTACCGATTATCTACTAATAACCATATATGACGTAATAAGTGACATGACGTAATATCTAATCCGGGTTGCAGCGGTAGCTAGCAACCTAGTAAGAGACGATTACGTCCAATGTTAAGAAATATAAAAAACCATAGTTCCTAACAAAGGAGTCAGATCAAAATAAAAAGTACACCATTAGAGCCGCCTTGTCCGAAACCCCTGTATAGTAAACTTTCTGTCCCTTGGCTTGAACAGCAAGGGAAATATATTGGCTTGAAAATCAAGAAAAGTGGCAGCTACTACAACATTCTGCCTAAACGGGATATTTTTTTCTTTTTTTCTTTTCCACAGATAGCTTGGCACTGGAACATCGTAGAGGGTTGTTCAATAGCTCATTTTAAAGGAAATTAATTGGGTTAAATTATAATAAAGAACGATCTTTTGCCTATAGGAAATTGCTACATCTAGTGCATTTTGTAATTAAAAATAAAATACTTTTTAAAGTAGAATCAATTTTGTCAAAAAAATTGCATTTTTGATGTATTTTCATACTGCAGTCTTTTCAAAGATATTTGAATTTTGAAGCAATCAAACAGTTCATGGTAATGAACTCTATAGTAATAATAGCTACTTGTCTCAATAGTAACCAAAACTCCTGGAACCAAAATTTTCTTTTTTGGCTTAATCGCTAAAATTAATATCCGGGTTGCAGCGGTAGCTAGCAACCTAGTAAGAGATATCCGGGTTTGCAGCGGTAGCTAGCAACCTAGTAAGAGACGATCACGTCCAATGTTAAGAAATATAAAAACCCATAGTTCCTAACAAAGGAGTCAGATCAAATTCAAAAGTAAACCTTTAGAACCGCCTTGTCCGAAACCCCTGTATAGGAAACTTTCTGTCCCTTGGCTTGAACAGCAAGGGAAATATATTGGCTTGAAAATCAAGAAAAGTGGCAGCTATTACAACATTCTGCCTAAACGGGATATTTTTTTCTCTTTCCTTCTTTTCCAGAGATAGCTTGGCACTGGAACATCGTAGAGAGTTGTTCAATGGCTCATTTTAAAGGAAATTAATTGGGTTAAAAATCTATAGTAACTAAAATAAATTATTTCAAAGAGAGAATAAATTTTTCCACCAAAAACTACATTTTTGATGTCTTTTCACACTGCAGTCTTTCAAACATAATCGTATACCAGCGGTAAGATTTGAACCCACGCCTCCGAAGAGACTGGTGGCTAACACCAGTGCCTTGGACCACTCGGCCAGGCTGCCTCTCATAAATAATATATATGTGAGTCTGGGTTGCAGCAGTAGCTAGCAGCCTAGTAAGAGATCAGTCCAACGCTAAGAAATATAAAAACCCAAAACTCCCAAAAATAGAGTCAGATCAAAACAAAAGTACATCATTAGAACTACCTTGTCTGAAACCCTACTAGACAAATAATGAATGTCGTCATAGTTTTATATTAGAGCTATGACGTGAATAGAAAAACACGACCTTATATTGTGGTTTCTGAAGACGTCATGAAATAATACCATTGCGCCATGACGTCTTGAAATAAAATTATTACTTCGTGACGTCATAATTACTATATAAGAAGCGTCAGAACTGTAAATGTTCTCATAGATAATTAGATAATGGTCAGATCAAAGCAAGCTATACGTAAGTTAAAACAAACAGTACTACACAAACAACAGAGATAGTATCTTGAAAAGAGAAAAGCAAAGGTATTCAACCGACCACGCGTATCGAGATGCGAAAATTGATAGTGACAAACAGCGTTATTATAATGATGTAGTTTATAGACATGCGAAAATTGAGACAGCCAAACAAAAGTTCAAGGAGAGTTATCACAATGATGAAGATTACCGCATCAAATATAAGAAAAACCAAAAGCAAAGGTATTCAACCGTCCAGGTGTATCGAGAAGTAAAAATTGAGACAGCCAAACAAAAGATCAAGGAGCGTTATCAAAATGATAAACTTTATAGAGAAGCAACAATTGAGCAGGCTAGACAAAATATCAAGGAGCGTTATCACAATGATGAAGATTACCGAAAAATATATAAGAAAAAAGTTGCTACCAGAATAATGGGTAGATACTGGGGTGACAAAAGCTATAATGAAAAAATTAAATTCTCTGCGAGGTTGTACCGAAGAACACATAAGGACAAAGGGAAAAATTACATTCCGAAATACAAGAAGATGGCAAAAATGCAGGCTGATCTTCGTAAATTGAGAAACATTTTGCGCATGTTTTACCAGGATCACCAAAAGTATTCAAAATTACAGATTAAAATTCTCTTTGAAAGAGCGGATGCTGTTGAAAAGTCGGCTAGAAATTCTTTGGCAAAGCTTCATAGTAATATCCAAAAGAAATGTTGTCAGTTTAATGAAAAGCTTCCAAGGTATGGATTGGCAACTGCGGAACAGTTTATAGATGCAATGGATTACAATAAAGAACGATCTCTCTCCCATAGTAACTGATGCTTTACCTTAAAAGACGATCATTGGAATTAAAAGTTTTTGCATGCATTGGACTTAGTTAGCTACTTGATCGTTTGAGGTTCGTCTCTTACTATTTCAAAGAAGAAAAAGCCGTAGGCTTTTTCCTGTTTGCAATATTTTCCTGTTTGCTATCAGGGTTACAGTGGTATCTGGGTTGCAGCGGTAGCTAGCAACCTAGTAAGAGGCGATCACGTCCAATGTGAAGAAATATAAAAACCCATAGCTCCTAAAAAAGGAATCAGATCAAAACAAAAAGTAAACTTTTAGAACCGCCTTATCCGAAACCCCTGTATAGTAAACTTTCTGTCCCTTGGCTTGAACAGCAAGGGAAATATATTGGCTTGAAAATCAAGAAAAGTGGCAGCTACTACAACATTCTGCCTAAACGGGATATTTTTTTTGTATCCAGAGATAGCTTCGCCTTGGAACATTGTAGAGAGTTGTTCTTACAATAAAGAACGACACCTAGCCCATGTTAACTGAAACACAGATAGGTATTATGTAACTTCCATCAGTATCATGGCTGTAGAGATGGCCGAAACCTAGAAAAGAACAAACCATTACAGTAAAGAACATTTCATGTTAAAGATTGATCAATGATGTCATAATCATAGTTTGTAGCCAGGTTTACATTAAAGGACGAAGTATAGCCCATAGTAACTGGTATCCGGGTTGCAGCAGTAGCTTGCAACATATCCGGGTTGCGGCGGTATCATGTTAAAGATTGATCAATGATGTCATAATCTTAGGTTGTAGTCAGCTCGTCTCTTACAATTCCAATTAAGAAAAAGCCATAGGCTTTTTTCCTGTTTTTTTCGGGTTGCAGCGGTAGCTAGCAACCTAGTAAGAAGCGATCACGTCCAATGTTAAGAAATATAAAAACCCATTACTCCTAAAAAATCCGGGTTGCAGCGGTAGCTAGCAACCTAGTAAGAGACGATCACCTCCAATGTTAAGAAATATAAACCCCCCCAACTCCTAAAAAAAGAGTCAGATCAAAACAAAAAGTACACCATTAGAACCGCCTTGTCCGAATCCTCTATAAAGGAAACTTACCGCCCTTTGGCTTGAATAACAAAGAAAATATATTGGCTTGAAAATCAAGAAAATTGACTTTTACCACGTTATTCTCCACAAACGGGATATTTTTTTCTTTCCGCTTTTTTTTCCTTCTCAGCTAGCTGGGCACATGAAAATCATAGAGAGCTGTATAATAGCTCATTTTAAAGGCAATTGCAACATCTAGTGCCTTTTTTAATTAAAAATAAAATACTTTTTAAAGTAGAATCAATTTTGTCAAAAAAATTGCATTTTTGATGTATTTTCATACTGCAGTCTTTTCAAAGATATTTGAATTTTTAAGCAATCAAACAGTTCATGGTAATGAACTCTATAGTAATAATAGCTACTTGTCTCAATAGTAACCGAAACTTCTGGAACCAAAATTTTCTTTTTTGGCTTAATCGCTAAAATTATTATGTAAACTGCAAAAATATTTATGATGCCTAATCAGTGATAGTAAGTTCTTAATTTAAACAACAAAAATTAATGAAAATTTTATAATTAGTTTTACTTTTTGTCTCCTGGAACAAAAATATTTTTCATCTCAGTTCAAAGTTATTATTGTATCCTGGAACCAAACTTTTTTTGGTTTGTAACCCGTAAAGTACGTATCTCCATATTATTGTCTTATAATTGCAATTATTTTAGTTTTCAGTCTAGAATCGCTAAACTTATTATGTAAACTGCAAAAATATTTATGGTGTCTAACCAATAATACTAATTTTGTAATTCAAACAACATAAATACCTGAAAATTTAAAAATTAGTTTTTTTTTTATGCTAGGTTTTAGATACTCAACACGGGGTATTGTGTACTTAATCATTTTAAACCTTGAAAAAATATCGTCTCACTTGAAAGGAAAAAAAGAAAGAATAACCAAAAAAATATCAAAATAGAGCAATCCAAATTTCTACTAATAAAAACTTTACTACACAAAAAATAAAGCTAGCATCCTGAAATATCAGAAAAGTTTATTTAAAAGAGATAAAAATGCCACCGAACGCAATAAAGCCCGAGCACGCGTAAGGATTGCTACTAAGATGACTTGTGATCCAGGATTTAAGAAAATGAAATATGACAGAGCAAAACAGAGGTATCTTACAGATCAGGGGTATCGAGAAGGGAAAATTGAGACAGCCAAACAAAAGAGCAAGGAACGGTATGATAACGATATAGATTACCGAAACAATCATAAGAAAAAAGTTGCTACCATAATAATGGGTAGATACTGGGGTGACAAAAGCTATAATGAAAAACTTAAATTCTCTGCGAGGTTGTACCGAAGAACGCATAAGGACAAAGGGAAAAATTATATAATAAAGAACGACATCTTGCCTATACTAAATTTTACACGCCAATTAATTGTAGTATAGGTTAGTAATTCAACAGATAGCATGGTACTGGAACATCGTAGAGAGTTGTTCAATCGCTCATTTGAAAGGAAATTAATGGGGTTAAAAACCTTTTGTAATTAAAACAAATTATTTTTGTTATATTAAGAAATTTTAATTATATTCCTTAAGAAATCATCATAAGTAAAAATTTTATAATAAAGAACGAACTCTCGCTAATACTAACTCAAATCTTTAATATATTCCGGGTTGCAATGGTAGTTACATTAAAAGACAATCGGATCAAAACAAAAAGTACACCATTAGTTATAGTAAAGAACGACTTCTAAGCCATGTTAATTGATCCGATTGCTGTTACATTAAAGAACGAACATTGAAATAACAAACCATTGCATACATTGGAGTTAGTTAGCTACTTGATCCGGGTTGCAGCAGTAGCTAGCAACCTAGTAAGAGACGATCACATGTTATCAGATGTTACAATAAGGAACGAACTGTAACCCCTAGTAACTGAAGTATTAAATCAAACACCTCGTGGTTAGAATAAAGAGCTGTGTAATGGCTCATTTTAAAGGAAACTGCTGTATATAGAAACAACTTGTAATTAACTAAAATAATTGTTATTATAAAATAAATTGTTATGATATGGTAAAGAACTAACTCTGGGCCATAGTAACTAATGTAATTTTGAAAAGAAAGAATTCCGGCAGAAACCTAAATGGTAGTATAAGTAAGCTACATTTCATAAAATCTGTCCACCAGGATTTGAACTCAAATCGCAGGATTCAATGTCCTAAGTCCTAACCACTACACCAAGAAACGTTTACGTAAAAAAGAATTTTAAAAGTATATGATATTATAACTTAAAGACCGAACTCTAACCATCAGTATTGCCAATCAGTTCGTGTTATCTGGTTTGCAGAGGTAGAAAGCAACCTAGTAAGAGACGATCACGTCCAATGTTAAGAAAAATAAAAACCCATAACTCCTACAAAAATTCAGATCAAAACAAAAAGTATTCCATTAGAACTGCCTTGTCCAAAACACCTATATAGGAAACTTTCTGTCATTTGACTTTACAAGCAAGGGAAACATATTGGCTTGAAAATCAAAAAAGTGACAGCTACTACAGCATTCTGCCCAAACGGCATTTTTTTCCGGGTTGCAGCGGTAGCTAGCAACCTAGTAAGAGACGATCACGTCCAATGTTAAGAAATATTTATAATAAAGATCGAACTCTTCCCTATACTAACTTGCATACGCAACTTCACTATATTTAAGATTACAGTATTTTACAATAAGGAACGAACTTTAACCCATAGTAACTTAAGTATTAAATCAAACGGTTCCTTGTCATCATATTAAAGAGCTGTGTAATGGTATAATAAAGATCGAACTCTTCCCACTATAGTTAAGATTACAGTATTTTACAATAAGGAACGAACTTTAACCCATAGTAACTTAAGTATTAAATCAAACGGTTCCTTGTCATCATATTAAAGAGCTGTGTAATGGTATAATAAAGATCGAACTCTTCCCTATACTAACTTGCATAGGCAACTTCACTATAGTGAAGATTACATTATTTATATTATACATCATTATAAATTATATAAGGTTCGAATGTTCGAAGATTATAGAGTTAAAAATTTTCCCACACCGGGAATCGAACCCGGTCCTCCTAAGTGAAAATTAACTATCCTAGCCACTAGACCAAATGGGACCATAAAGAAGTATGATTTAAGAACCATATGCATATTATTATTTCACCATACCAATTATAATAAGGCCAAAACAAAATCGTCGAATTGCAACCTTACTTTTGACACAACAGTTAAATCTTCATCAGACTTAAAAACTGTTTTAAGGTGTACCTTACAATCCGGGTTGCAGCGGTAGCTAGCAACCTAGTAAGAGACGATCACCTCCAATGTCAAGAAATATAAAACCCCCCAACTCCTAAAAAAAGAGTCAGATCAAAACAAAAAGTACACCATTAGAACCGCCTTATCCGAAACCCCTATTAAGGAAACTTACCGCCCTTTGGCTTGAATAACAAAGAAAATATATTGGCTTGAAAATCAAGAAAATTGACTTTTACCACGTTATTCTCCACAAACGGGATATTTTTTTCTTTCCGCTTTTTCTTTCTGCTCAGCTAGCTGGGCACTGGAAAATCATAGAGAGCTGTATAATAGCTCATTTTAAAGGAAATTGCAACATCTAGTCACTTTTGTATTTAAAAATAAAATACTTTTTAAAGTAGAATCAATTTTGTCAAAAAAATTGCATTTTTGATGTATTTTCATACTGCAGTCTTTTCAAAGATATTTGAATTTTGAAGCAATAAAACAGTCCATGTAATGAACTCTATAGTAATAATAGCTACTTGTCTCAATAGTAACCGAAACTCCTGAACCAAAATTTTCTTTTTGGCTTAATCGCTAAAATTATTATGTAAACTGCAAAAATATTTATGATGCCTAATCAGTAATAGTAATTTTTTAATTTAAACAACAAAAATACATGAAAATTCTAAAATTAGTTTTGCTTTTTGTCTCCTGGAAGAAATTTTTTTTTCATCTCAGTTCAAATTTATTATTGTATCCTGGAACCAAACTTTTTTTGGTTTGTAACTCGTAAAGTACATTCCATATTATTGTCTCATAATTGCAATTATTTAGTTTTCAGTCCAGAATCACTAAACTTATTATGTAAACTGCAAAAATATTTATGGTGTCTAACCAATAATACTAATTTTGTAATTCAAACAAGATAAATTACATTAAAAGACGATCATTGGAATAACATACCACTGCATACATTGGACTTACTTACTCTTCTTTTGGACTTAGTACGTCTCTTACTATTTCAAAGAAGAAAAAGCCGTAGGCTTTTTCCTGTTTGTAATGATATAGCATAAAACGAAACCCAAGTTGTAACTAACGTCATCCTTGTTGTTATACCACTTAATCTATATAGGTTTTACAGTAAAGAACCATCTCTAGTCCATTGTAATCAAATAGTTCGTGGTAAAGATCCGGGTTGCAGCGGTAGCTAGCAACCTAGTAAGATCCGGGTTGCAGCGGTAGCTAGCAACCTAGTAAGAGACGATCACGTCCAATGTTAAGAAATATAAAAACCCATAGTTCTTATAAAAAGAGTCAGATCAAAACAAAAAGTACACCATTAGAACCGCCTTGTCCGAAACCCCTGCATAGTAAAATTTCTGTCCCTTGGCTTGAACAGCAAGGGAAATATATTGGCTTGAAAATCAAGAAAAGTGGCAGCTACTACAACATTCTGCCTAAACGGGATATTTTTTTCTTTTTTTTTCTTTTTTTTTTCTTTTTTCTTTTCCACAGATAGCTTGGCACTGGAACATCGTAAAGGGTTGTTCAATAGCGCATTTTAAAGGAAATTAATTGGGTTAAAAATCTATAGTAACTAAAATAAATTATTTCTAAAAGAGAATAAATTTTTCCACCAAAAACTGCATTTTTGATGTCTTTTCACACTGCAGTCTTTCAAACATAATCGTATACCAGCGGTAAGAATTGAACCCACGCCTCTGAAGAGACTGGTGGCTAACACCAGTGCCTTGGACCACTCGGCCAGGCTGCCTCTCATAAATAAATATATATGTGAATTTGGGTTGCAGCAGTAGCTAGCAACCTAGTAATAGACGATCAGTCCAATGCTAAGAAATATAAAAACCCAAAACTCCTAAAAATAGAGTCAGATCAAAACAAATTTATAATAAAGATCGAACTCTTCCCTATACTAACTTGCATACGCAACTTCACTATAGTTAAGATTACAGTATTTATATTATACATCATTATAAATTATAAAAGGTTCGAATGTTCGAAGATTATAGAGTTAAAAAATTTCCCACACCGGGAATCGAACCCGGTCCTCTTAAGTGTAAGTTAACTATCCTAGACACTAGACCAAATAGGACCATAAAGAAGTATGATTTAAGAACCACATGCATATTATTATTTCACCATACCAATTATAATAAGGCCAAAACAAAATCGTCGACTTGCAACCTTACTTGGACACATCTTTTAAATCTTCATCAGACTTAAAAACTGTTTTGCTAGTCCGGGTTGCAGCGGTAGCTAGCAACCTAGTAAGAGACGATTATGTCCAATGTTAAGAAATGTAAAAACCCATAGTTCCTAAAAAAGGATTCAGATCAAAACAAAAAGTACACCATTAGAACCGCCTTGTCCGAAACCCCTTGAAAGGAAACTTACCGCCCTTTGGCTTGAACAGCAAAGGAAATATATTGGCTTGAAAATCAAGAAAATTGGCTTTAACCACGTTATTCTCCACAAACGGGATATTTTTTTCTTTTTTCTTCTTTTCCAGAGATAGCTTTGCACTGGAACATCGTAGAGAGTTGTTCAATGGCTCATTTTAAAGGAAATTAATTGGGTTAAAAACCTTTTGTAACTAAAACAAATTATTTTCAAACAGGATAAATTTTTCCACTAAAAACTGTATTTTTGATGTCTTTCCATACTGCTGTCTTTTCAAAGACATTTGATTTTTGAATCCGGGTTGCAGCGGTAGCTAGCAACCTAGTAAGAGACGATCACGTCCAATGTTAATAAATATAAAAACCCATAGTTCCTAACAAAGGAGTCAGATCAAAACAAAAAGTACACCATTAGAACCGCCTTGTCCGAAACCCCTGTATAGGAAACTTTCTGTCCCTTGGCTTGAACAGCAAGGGAAATATATTGGCTTGAAAATCAAGAAAAGTGGCCGCTACTACAACATTCTGCCTAAACGGGATATTTTTTTTCTTTTTTCTTTCTTTTCCACAGATAGCTTGGCACTGGAACATCGTAGAGAATTGTTCAATGGCTCATTTTAAAGGAAATTAATTGGGTTAAAAATCTATAGTAACTAAAATAAAGTATTTCTAAAAGAGAATAAATTTTTCCACCAAAAACTGCATTTTCGATGTCTTTTCACATCTGGGTTGCAGCGGTAGCTAGCAACCTAGTAAGAGACGATCACGTCCAATGTTAAGAAATATAAAAACCCATAGTTCCTAACAGAGGAGTCAGATCAAAACAAAAAGTACACCATTAGAACCACCTTGTCCGAAACCCCTGTATAGGAAACTTTCTGTCCCTTGGCTTGAACAGCAAGGGAAATATATTGGCTTGAAAATCAAGAAAAGTGGCAGCTACTACAACATTCTGCCTAAACGGGATATTTTTTTCTTTTTTTTTCTTTTTTTCTTTTGTATCCATAAAGTAAAGAACGAACTCTTGCCTATACTAAATTGCATACTCAACTTAATTATTGTTAATGATATAGTAATTATATGGTTTTATTGATAACTGAATTACAAATTAAAAGAAAATGATCCCGGATGGCTTTGAACCACCAACCTTTCGGTTAAAGGCCGATCGTGCTTGCCACTTGGACTATGACGTCATTCATTAATGTTGTAAGATTATCAATATGATAAATATGATACTCTTATCACTTGTCTTTTCATATTGCAATTTTCTCAAAGATATTTGATTTCTTAAGCAATTTATCCGGGTTGCAGCTGTAGCTAGCAACCTAGTAAGAGATGATCACGTCCAATGTTAAGAAATATAAAAACCCGTAACTCCTGAAAAACAGATCAAACAAAAATTACACCATTAGAACCGCCATGTCTGAAACCCCTGTTTTGGAAACTTTCGTTCATTTGGCTTGAACAGCAAGGGAAATATATTGGCTTGAAAATCAAGAAAAGTGGCAGCTACAACAGCATTCTCCATAAACGGCATCTTTTTTTTCTTGTTTCTTTTCCACAGATAGATTGGCACTGGAACATCGTAGAGAGTTGTTTAATTGCCCATATTAAAGAAATACAGTAAAGAACGATCTCTCATCCATAGTAACTGATAAATGGTGGTTCCAAGGGTAGTTACTTGAGGTTCGTCTCTTACTATTTCTAAGAAGAAAAAGCCATAGGCTTTTTCCTGTTTGTAATGATATAGCATAAAAGGAAACCCAAGTTGTAACTGATCCGGGTTGAAGTGGTACCAAGCAACCTAGTAACAGAAATAAGAATATCTAGACTGCAGCGGTAGCTAGCAACCTATTAATTATATATTCCGGATTGCACTGGTAGCTAGCAACCTAGTAAGAAACGCCAAATTTAAAGATGATCATTAGAAGAACAAACCGTTGCTTATGTTGGACTTAGTTAGCTGTTACAATAAGGAATGAACTGTAACCCGTAGTAACTGAAGAATTAAATAAAACAGTTCGTGGTCAAAATAAAGAGTGTGTTACAATAAAGAACGACACCTAGCCCATGTTAACTGAAACATAAATAGGGATTATGTCATTTCCATCCAGATTGCAGCGATAGCTAGCAATCTGGGTTGCAGCGATAGCTAGCAACCTAGTAAGAGACGATCACGTCCAATGTTAAGAAATATAAAAACCCATAGTTCCTAACAAAGGAGTCAGATCAAAACAAAAAGTACACCATTAGAACCGCCTTGTCCGAAACCCCTGTATAGGAAACTTTCTGTCCCTTGGCTTGAACAGCAAGGGAAATATATTGGCTTGAAAATCAAGAAAATTGACTTTAACCACGTTATTCTCCCCAAACGGGATATTTTTTTTCTCTTTTCTTTTTTTCTTTTCCACAGACAGCTTGGCACTGGAACATCGTAGAGGGTTGTTCAATAGCTCATTTTAAAGGAAATTAATTGGGTTAAAAACCTTTTGTAACTAAAATAAATTATTTCTAAAAGAGAATAAATTTTTCCAATAAAAACTGTATTTTTGATGCAGTGACGTCATAATTACTATATAAGTCCGGGTTGCAGCGGTAGCTAGCAACCTAGTAAGAGACGATCACGTCCAATGTTAAGAAATATAAAAACCCATAGTTCCTAACAAAGGAGTCAGATCAAAACAAAAATATAATAAAGAACGACTTCTTGCCTATACTAAATTTTATACGCCACTTAATTATAGTTTAGGTTAGTAATTCAACAGATAGCTTGGCACTGGAACATCGTAGAGAGTTGTTCAATGGCTCATTTTAAAGAAAATTAATGGGGTTAAAAACTTCTTGTAATTAAAACAAATTATTTTTTTTACATTAAGAAATTTTAATTATGTTCCTTAAGATTTTTATAATAAAGATCGAACTCTTCCCTATACTAACTTGCATAGGCAACTTCACTATAGTTAAGATTACAGTATTTATATTATACATCATTATAAATTATAAAAGGTTCAAATGTTCGAACTTACATTAAAGAACGAACTTTCTTCCATAGTAGTTGAAGTATTTTATAATAAAGAACGACCTCATGCCTATACTAAATTTTATACGCCACTGAATTATAGTATAGGTTAGTAATTCCACAGATAGCTTGGTCCGGGTTGCAGCGGTAGCTAGCAACCTAGTAAGAGACGATCACGTCCAATGTTAAGAAATATAAAAACCCATAGTTCCTAACAAAGGAGTCAGATCAAAACAAAAAGTACACCATTAGAACCGCCTTGTCCGAAACCCCTGTATAGGAAACTTTCTGTCCCTTGGCTTGAACAGCAAGGGAAATATATGTGCTTGAAAATCAAGAAAATTGACTTTAACCACGTTATTCTCCCCAAACGGGATATTTTTTTCTCTTTTCTTTTTTTTTTCTTTTCCACAGATAGCTTGGCACTGGAACATCGTAGAGGGTTGTTCAATAGCTCATTTTAAAGGAAATTAATTGGGTTAAAAATCTATAGTAACTAAAATAAATTATTTCTAAAAGAGAATAAATTTTTCCACCAAAAACTGTATTTTTGATGTCTTTTCACACTGCAGTCTTTCAAAGAGATTATAATAAAGAACGACCTCTCGTCTATAATAAATCTTATAGGCCACTTAACTATAGTATAGGCTAGTACAGTTATATTTGAGGTCAATATATTAAAATTTTCCATTAAAAGACGATCATTGGAATAAAAACACATTACATACATTATAATAAAGAACGAATATAAAGCTATTATAATCATTACATAAATGATCAATCATAAATAGTGTCATTTATCAAACAGTTCGTGGTAACGAGTTTCATAGTAAAGAACGAACTCAAGCCCAAAGAAACTGAACCCTGTGGCTCATTCATATAATCTTCATTATTTTAGCTAGGATGTAACTAAAATGAGTCTTTTTTTTATTTCAAATTAAAATTATATTGCTTCTTACTCAACATATTAAAAGTTCTCTCTGATGGGGAATCCGGGTTGCAGCGGTAGCTAGCAACCTAGTAAGAGACGATCACGTCCAATGTTAAGAAATATAAAAATCCATAGTTCCTAACAAAGGAGTCAGATCAAAACAAAAAGTACACCATTAGAACCGTCTTGTCCGAAACCCCTGTATAGTAAACTTTCTGTCCCTTGGCTTGAACAGCAAGGGAAATATATTGGCTTGAAAATCAAGAAAAGTGGAAGCTACTACAACATTCTGCCTAAACAGGATATTTTTTTCTTTTTTTCTTTCTTTTCCACAGATAGTACAGTAAAGAACGACCTCTTGCCTATACTAAATTTTTATAGGCCACCTACGTATAGTATAGTCTAGTACAGTTATATTTAAGGACAATATATTAAAATTTTTCATTAAAAGACGATCATTGGAATAAAAACCAATTGCATACATTGGATTTAGTTCGCTACTTGATTATTTGATGCTAGTCTCTTATTATTTCAATGAAGAAAAAGCCGTAGGCTTTTTCCTGTTTGTAATCATCCGGGTTGCAGCGGTAGCTAGAAACCTACTAGGAGACGATCATGCCCTATAGTAAATACTAAAGTATCTGGGTTGCAGCGGTAGCTAGCAACCTAGTAAGAGACGATCACGTCCAATGTTAAGAAATATAAAAATCCATAGTTCCTAACAAAGGAGTCAGATCAAAACAAAAAGTACACTATTAGAACCGCCTTTTCCGAAACCCCTGTATAGGAAACTTTCTGTCCCTTGGCTTGAACAGCAAGGGAAATATATTGGCTTGAAAATCAAAAAAAATTTACTTTAACCACGTTATTCTCCCCAAACGGGATATTTTTTTCTTTTTTCTTTTTTTTTCTTTTCCACAGATAGCTTGGCACTGGAACATCGTAGTGGGTTGTTCAATAGCTCATTTTAAAGGAAATTAATTGGGTTAAAAATCTATAGTAACTAAAATAAATTATTTCTAAAAGAGAATAAATTTTTCCACCAAAAACTGCATATTTGATGTCTTTTCACACTGCAGTCTTTCAAACATAATCGTATACCAGCGGTAAGATTTGAACCCACGCCTCCGAAGAGACTGGTGGCTAACACCGGTGAATTGGACCACTCAGCCAGGCTGCCTCTCATAAATAAATATATATGTGAATTTGGGTTGCAGCAGTAGCTAGCAACCTAGTAAGAGACGATCAGTCCCATGCTAAGAAATATAACAAAACTCCTAAAAATAGAGTCAGATCAAAACAAAAGTACATCTTTAGAACTACCTTGTCTGAAACCCTACTAGATAAATAATGAATGTCGTCATAGCTTTATATTAGAGCTATGACGGGAATAGAAAAACACGAAATTATATTGTTGTTTCTGATGACGTCATGAAATAATATCATTGCGCCATGACGTCAATAAAATCATTACGCCGTGATGTCATAATTACTACTTAAGAACGAAAAAGATGTAAATTACCTCAGTCTTGATTAGAATAATGGTTAGATCGAAGCAAGCTATACGCAATTTGAAAAAACAGTACTACACAAACAACAGAGATAGTATCTTGAAAAGAGAAAAGCAAAGGTATTCAACCGACCAGGCGCATCGAGAAGTAAAAATTGAGAGAGCAAAACAAAGGTATTCAACCGACCAGGCGTATCGAGAAGTAATAATTGAGAGAGCAAAACAAAGGTATTCAACCGACCAGGCGTATCCAGAAGTAATAATTGAGAGAGCAAAACAAAACAGCAAGATGTGTTATCACAATGATGTAGTTTATAGACATGCAAAAATTGAGACAGCCAAACAAAAGATCATAATAAAGAACGATCTTTTGCCTATACTAAATTTTATAGGCCACTTAACTATAGTATAGGTAATATATAGTATATAGTAACAAAAGCACATCATTAGAACTACCTTGTCTGAAACCCTACTAGATTAATAATGAATGTCAGTCATCATAGTTTTATATTAGAGCTATAACGTGAATAGAAAAACACGAAATTATATTGTTGTTTCTGAAGACGTCATGAAATAAAACCATTGCGCCATGACGTCATGAAATAAAATCATTACGCTGTGACGTCATACTTACTATATAAGAAACGTCAAAACTGTAAATGGTCTCATTCATTAATACATAATGGTTATATCAAAGCAAGCTACATGCAAGTTAAAAAAACAGTACTACAAAAAAAAACAGAGATAGTATCTTGAAAAGAAAAAAGCAAAGGTATTCAACCGACCAGGCGTATGGAGAAGTAATAATTGAGCGAGCAAAACAAAACAGCAATATCTGTTATCACAATGATGAAGATTATAGACATGCGAAAATTGAGACAGCCAAACAAAAGAGTAAGGAGCGGTATGATAATGATGAAGATTACAGAGAATTAACAATTGAGACAGCCAAACAAAAGAGCAAGGAACGGTATGATAACGGTAAAGATTACCGAAAAAAACATAAGACAAAAGTTGCTACCAGAATAATGGGTAGATACTTGGGTGACAAAAGCTATAATAAAAAAATTAAATTCTCTGCGAGGTTGTACCGAAGAACGCATAAGGACAAAGGGAAAAATTACATTCAGAAATACAAGAAGATGGCAAAATGCAAGCTGATCTTCGTAAATTGAGAAACATTTTACGCATGTTTAACCAGGATCACAAAAAGCATTCAAAATTACAGATTCAAATTCTCTTTGAAAGAGCGGATGCTGTTGAAAAGTCGGCTAGAAATGCTTTGGCAAAACTTCATAGTAATATCTTAAAGAAATGTTGTCAGTTTAATGAAAAGCTTACAAAGTATGGATTGGCAACTGCGGAACAGTTTATAGATGCAATGGAAAATGTTCAACAACACAGTGAATATACGGAGGCGTACTTCTTAGAAAACTTGTATGTTAATTTTGGAAGGAGCAATTGCAGTTTATGCAGCAGCAATAAAAATATATATACAAGCATACCTATCAACAGCGGAGGAAAAGCAATATTTTTCAATTATGGTGAAAACGAGCCTGTTATGGTTATTAGTATATGTCTTTGTAAGACTAATGATTTAGAACAAATTCCTGGAACACCGCCTCAAGAAAAAAGTATTTCTAACTGTGTTTTAAACAGTTCTTTTATTTCGACTGAATATTTGGCAAAAAATGCTCTGTGTTGTAGAACAAACTGTTCTGAAAAGTACAAGACAACTATTGAAAAATACTCTGAAACTAGATCTGACAAGGAAATTTTGATGGCTGAAGTCACCTATAACAATCTGAGTAAACATTAAAAACCAAAAATTGGGCAGCAGGTTACTTGGTAATGTCACCCTAATATCTGCAAGCTCTATCCGACGGATATTGAATTATGTCAAATTCTTTTTGATATCCTTGAAAATAATATAGCATTAAAATTTTCAACTGACAAAGTGGTTAATTTCTACCTTGACGGCTTGGATTATTGTGAAATCAATTACAGGGACACAAGATCCGGGTTACAGCGGTAGCTAGCAACCTAGTAAGAGACGATCACGTCCAATGTTAAGAAATGTAAAAACCCATAGTTCCTAAAAAAGGAGACAAATCAAAACAAAAAGTACACCATTAGAACCGCCTTGTCCGAAACCTCTGTATAGGAAACTTTCTGTCATTTGGCTTGAACAGCAAGGGAAATATATTGGCTTGAAAATCAAGAAAAGTGGCAGCTACTACAACATTCTGCCTAAACGGGATATTTTTTTCTTTCTTGTTATCCAGAGATAGCTTTTGCACTGGAACATCGTAGAAAGTTGTTCAATGGCTCATTTTAAAGGAAATTAATTGGGTTAAAAACTTTGTGTAACTAAAACAAATTAAAACAGGATAAATTTTTCCACTAAAACTGTATTTTTGATGTCTCTCCATACTGCTGTCTTTTCAAAGACATTTGATTTTTGTTTTTGAAGCAATCAAACAGTTCGTGGTAAGGTTGTATTTTAAACTTTATATTCCATAGATAGCTTAGCACTGGAACATCGTAGAGAATTGTTCAATGGATCATTTTAAAATATAATAAATAACGAATATCTTACCGATTATCTACTAATAATTACATTAAGGGACGATCATTGCAATAACAAACCATTGCAGACTTTGGACTTAGTTAGCTACTTGATTGTTTGAGGTTCGTCTCTTACTATTTCAAAGAAGAAAAAGCCGTAGGCTTTTTCCTGTTTGTAATCATATCCGGGTTACAGCGGTAGCTAGCAACCTAGTAAGAGACGATCACGTCCAATGTTAATTCGGGTTGCAGCGGTAGCTAGTAACCTAATAAGAGACGATCACGTCCAATGTTAAGAAATGTAAAAACCTATAGTTCCTAAAAAAAGGAGTCAGATCAAAACAAAAAGTACACCATTAGAACCGCCTTGTCCGAAACCCCTGTATAGGAAACTTTCTGTCATTTGGCTTGAACAGGAAGGGAAATATATTGGCTTGAAAATCAAGAAAAGTGGCAGCTACTACAACATTCTGCCTAAACGGGATATTTTTTTCTTTCTTGTTATCCAGAGATAGCTTTGCACTGGAACATCGTAGAAAGTTGTTCAGTGGCTCATTTTAAAGGAAATTAATTGGGTTAAAAACCTTTTGTAACTAAAACAAATTAAAACAGGATAAATTTTTCCACTAAAAACTGTATTTTTGATGTCTTTCCATACTGCTGTCTTTTCAAAGAAAGCAGTCTTTGATTTTTGTTTTTGAAGCAATCAAACAGTTCGTGGTAAGGTTGTATTTTAAACTTTATATTCCATAGATATCTTAGCACTGGAACATCGTAGAGAGTTGTTCAATGAATCATTTTAAATTATTATCTGGGTTGCAGCGGTAGCTAGCAACCTAGTAAGAGACGATCACGTCCAATGTTAAGAAATATAAAAACCCATAGTTCCTAACACAGGAGTCAGATCAAAACAAAAAGTACACCATTAGAACCGCCTTGTCCGAAACCCCTGTATAGTAAACTTTCTGTCCCTTGGCTTGAACAGCAAGGGAAATATATTGGCTTGAAAATCAAGAAAAGTGGCAGACAACATTCTGCCTAAACGGGATAATTTTTTTTTTCTTTCTTTTCCACAGATAGCTTGGCACTGGAACATCGTAGAGAGTTGTTCAATAGCTCATTTTAAAGGAAATTAATTGGGTTAAAAATCTATAGTAACTAAAATAAATTATTTTTAAAAGAGAATAAATTTTTCCACCAAAAACTGCATTTTTGATTTCTTTTCACATTCTTTCAAACATAATCGTATACCAGCGGTAAGATTTGAACCCACGCCTCCGAAGAGACTGGTGGCTAACACCAGTGCCTTGGACCACTCGGCCAGGCTGCCTCTCATAATTTGGGTTGCAGCAGTAGCTAGCAACCTAGTAAGAGACGATCAGTTCAATGCTAAGAAATATAAAAACCCAAAACTCCTAAACATAGAGTCAGATCAAAGCAAAAGTACATCATTAGAACTACCTTGTCTGAAACCCTACTAGATAAATAATGAATGTCGTCATAGGTTTATATTAGACCTATGACATGAATAGAATTACAATAAAGAACGACCTCTCACCCATATGAATCCGGGTTGCAGCGGTAGCTAGCAACCTAGTAAGAGACGATCACGTCCAATGTTAAGAAATATAAAAACCCATAGTTCCTAAAAAAGGAGTCAGTTCAAATTGAAAAGTACACCATTAGAACCGCCTTGTCCGAAACCCCTGTATAGGAAACTTTCAGTCCCTTGGCTTGAACAGCAAGGGAAATATATTGGCTTGAAAATCAAGAAAAGTGGCAGCTACTAAAACATTCTGCCTAAACGGGATATTTTTTTTCTTTTTTTCTTTTTTTCTTTTCCACAGATAGCTTGGCACTGGAATATCGTAGAGAGTTGTTCAATGGCTCATTTTAAAGGAAATTAATTGGGTTAAAATTCTATAGTAACTAAAATAAATTATTTCTAAAAGAGAATAAATTTTTCCACCAAAAACTGCATTTTTGATGTCTTTTCACACTGCAGTCTTTCAAACATAATCGTATACCAGCGGTAAGATTTGAACCCACGCCTCCGAAGAGACTGGTGGCTAACACCAGTGCCTTGGACCACTCGGCCAGGATGCCTCTCATAAAAAAATATATATGTGAATCTGGGTTGCAGCAGTAGCTAGCAACCTAGCAAGAGACGATCAGTCCAATGCTAAGAAATATAAAAACCTCAAACTCCTAAAAATAGAGTCAGATCAAAACAAAAGTACATCATTAGAACTACCTTGTCTGAAACCTTACTAGATAAATAATGAATGTCGTCATAGTTTTATAATAAAGATCGAACTCTTCCCTATACTTACTTGCATACGCAACTTCACTACAGTTAAGATTACATTATAGTATAGGTTAGTAATTCAACAGATAGCATGGCACTGGAACATCGTAAAGAGTTGTTCAATGGCTCATTTTGAAGGAAATTAATGGGGTTAAAAACCATTTGTAATTATAGAAAAGAACGAATAACTGAAAAATTAATCATGATTGCTGTCGTAGATGCAACTTAGTAAAAAATGAGCACGTAAATGAGGATTATATAATTTTCATTTGATATACCTGACACCTAGCAAAGAACAAATTATCCGGGTTGCAGCGGTAGCTAGCATCCGGGTTGCAGCGGTAGCTAGCAACCTAGTAAGAGACGATCATGTCCAATGTTAAGAAATATAAAAACCCCTAACTCCTAAAAAAAGAGTCAGGTCAAATTTTAAATATAACTGTACAAGCCTATACTATAGTTAAGTTGCCTATATGCCTTAATGTAATAAAATTTTCAGGAATTTACATTTAAAGACGATCATTGGAATAACAAACAATTGCATACATTGGAGTTACGACCTCTTGCCTATACTAAAAGCATTCTGCCTAAACGGCATCTTTTTTTTCAGCAGATAGCATGGCACTGGAACTTCGTAGAGAGTTGTTCAATGGCTCATTTTAAAGGAAATTAATGCGGTTAAAAACCTTTTGTAACTTAAACAAATTATGTTTTAAAACATTACATTAAGGAACGAACTATAGCCCACAGTAACTGAAGTAATAAAATTACATTAACAGACAATCATTGGAATAACAAATCTGGGTTGCAGCGGTAGCTAGGAACCTAGTAAGAGACGATCACGTCCAATGTTAATTATAATATAGAATGAAGACTAGCTCGAGAATATGTTCCCCATAATTTTGACCACTTTTATTAAAAGACGCCAACTCATTAGTATGCACTATAGATAACAACCTATCATTTCGCTTGTCGTGCCATTTGACTGCTAATAGATTTTTGCTTGCTTTGCTTTCTATAAAGAAAATGTTTTTTAGTGCAAAATGAAGATACTAAAAAAACAAAACGAGTGTTTCGAAAGAATAGCCGACTCTCTTCTTCAGTGCAAAGAAAAAATATACTTAAGGAAAATACCAAAAAGATAAAGAAAGAAGAAAACCAACAAAGACAATCACTGTTAAAAAAACTGAAATTAAAAGATGAATACAGTCCAATAAAAGCCCAAACTAGAAGAATTAAAACCAGCTACCTAACAACCAAAAAAAGCCAGTCATTTAACAATATTTAGTGAATGGCACAAATCCGAAAACTTTTGAACTGCCAACAAAGGATATTAGCAAAAAAACCAGATGTTTCAAAAGAAAATTCATTTACTGAAACAAACGAATTAGCAATTACATAGCTTAGAGAATTGTGTCATTTGACCTCTGATTTTAATAATTGCATTCCTTTCACTAACTCATTAAGACCTGATTGGTTGATGACTTGTTTCATTATATGAATATGATCCGGGTTTCAGCGGTAGCTAGCAGCCTAGTAAGAGACGATCACGTCCAATGTTAAGAAATATAAAACCCACAGTTCCTAACAAAGGAGTCAGATCAAAACAAAAAGTACACCATTAGAACCGGCTTGTCTGAAACCCCTGTATAGGAAACTTTCTGTCCCTTGGCTTGAACAGCAAGGGAAATATATTGGCTTGAAAATCAAGAAAATTGACTTTAACCACGTTATTCTCCCCAAACGGGATATTTTTTTCTCTTTTCTTTTTTCTTTTCCACAGATAGCTTGGCACTGGAACATCGTAGAGGGTTGTTCAATAGCTCATTTTAAAGTAAATTAATTGGGTTAAAAATCTATAGTAACTAAAATAAATTATTTCTAAAAGAGAATAAATTTTTCCACCAAAACTGCATTTTTGATGGCTTTTCACACTGCAGTCTTTCAAACATTATCGTATACCAGCGGTAAGATTTGAACATACGCCTCCGAAGAGACTGGTGGCTAACACCAGTGTCTTGGACCACTCGACCAGACTGCCTCTTATAATTTGGGTTGCAGCAGTAGCTAGAAACCTAGTAAGAGACGATCAGTCCAATGCTAAGAAATATAAAAACTCAAAACTCCTAAAAATAGAGTAAGATCAAAACAAAGTACATCATTAGAACTACCTTGTCTGAAACCCTACTAGATAAATAATGAATGTCGTCATAGCTTTATATTAGAGCTATGACGTGAATAGAAAAACACGAAATTATATTGTTGTTTCTGATGACGTCATGAAATAATATCATTGCGCCATGACGTCAATAAAATCATTACGCCGTGACGTCATAATTACTACTTAAGAACGACAAAGATGTAAATTCTCTCATTCTTGATTAGAATAATGGTTAGATCGAAGCAAGCTATACGCAAGTTGAAAAAAACAGTACTACACAAACAACAGAGATAGTATCTTGAAAAGAGAAAAGTAAAGGTATTCAACCGACCAGGCGTATCGAGAAGTAAAAATTGAGAGAGCAAAACAAAGGTATTCAACCGACCAGGCGTATCGAGAAGTAATAATTGAGAGAGGAAAACAAAACAGCAAGATGTGTTATCACAATGATGAAGATTATAGACATGCAAAAATTGAGACAGCCAAACAAAACTTCAAGGAGAGTTTTATAATAAAGAACGACCTCTTGCCTATACTAAATTTTATACGCCACTTAATTATAGTATAGGTTAGTAATTCAACAGATAGCTTGGTACTAGAACATCGTAGAGAGTTGTTCAATGGCTCATTTTAGAGAAAATTAATGGAGTTAAAAACTTCTTGTAATTAAAATTAATTATTTTTATTACATTAAGAAATCTTAATTATGTTCCTTAAGAAATCATCATAAGTTAAAATTTCCTACACAAAATTTGAACTCAAGCCAACTGGATGAGAGCTATCCCAACCTCTAGACCATATAAAATTTATTAAATATCCGATTAATGACTTTTATGTTAAAGAACAAATTATGAACGTAGAGAGCTGTCTGATTATTTGAGGATCGTCTCTTACTATTCTAAAGAAGAAAAAGGCGTAGGTTTTTTCCTTTTTGTAATTTATAATCTGGATTCAAGCGGTAGTTATAGTGGACTCAAGCCCAAAGAAACTGAATCCTGTGTATCATTCATATTATCTTCCCTATTTTAGCTAGGATGTAAATAAAATTTACAATAAAGAACGAACTTCAGCCTATACTAAATAAAGTAAGATTATAATTTACGCCTCAAAGGAGTAATTTGTTTGCTTTGGTCTAAAATACTATCAGTGGTGGGATTCAAACCCTTGCCTCCGAAGTGAAGGGGGGCTAACACCAGCGCCTTAAACCAATCGGCCCACGCTGCCTCACATAACTATGTGAATATTTTATAATAAAGAGCAAACTATAGCCAATAGTAACTTAAATATTTTATATAATCCTGGTTGTCCGGGTTAAAGCGGTAGCTAGCAACCTAGTAAGAGACGATCACGTCCAATGTTAAGAAACATAAAAACCCATAACTCCTAAAAAAAAGTCAGATCAAAATTACATCAAAGGAGAAACAGCCAAAGGCTTTTTCCTGTTTGTAATCATATAGTATAGAATGAACCCCAGTTTCAATCCGGGTTGCAGCGGTAGCTAGCAACCTAGCAAGAGACGATCACCTCCAATGCTAAGAAATATAAAACCCCCCAACTCCTAAAAAAAGAGTCAGATCAAAACAAAAAGTACACCATTAGAACCGCCTTGTCCGAAACCCCTATAAAGGAAACTTACCGCCCTTTGGCTTGAATAACAAAGAAAATATATTGTCTTGAAAATCAAGAAAATTGACTTTAAACCACGTTATTCTCCACAAACGGGATATTTTTTTCTTTCCGCTTGATTTTCCTCCTAAGCTAGCTGGGCACTGGAAAATCATAGAGAGCTGTATAATAGCTCATTTTAAAGGAAATTGCAACATCTAGTCACTTTTGTAATTAAAAATATAATACTTTTTAAAGTAGAATCAATTTTGTCAAAAAAATTGCATTTTTGATGTATTTTCATACTGCAGTCTTTTCAAAGATATTTGAATTTTGAAGCAATCAAACGCTTCATGGTAATGAAATCTATAGTAATAATAGCTACTTGTCTCAATAGTAACCGACACTCCTGGAACCAAAATTTTCTTTTTTGGCTTAATCGCTAAAGTTATTATGTAAACTGCAAAAATAATTAAGATGTCTAACCAGTAATAGTAATTTCTTAATTTAAACTACAAAAACACATGAAAATTTTATAATTAGTTTTACTTTTTGTCTCTTGGAACCAAATTTTTTTCATCTAAGTTCAAAGTTATCATTGTATCCTGGAACAAAATTTTTTTTGGTTTGTAACCCGTAAAGTACGTATCTCCATATTATTGTCTTATAATTGCAATTATTTTAGTTTTCAGTCCAGAATCGCTAAACTTATTATGTAAAATGCAAAAATATTTATGGTGTCTAACCAATAATACTAATTTTTTAATTCAAACAAGAGAAATACCTGAAAATAGGATCCGGGTTGCAGCGATAGCTAGCAACCTAGTAAGAGACGATCACGTCCAATGTTAAGAAATATAAAAATCCATAGTTCCTAAAAAAGGAGTCAGATCAAAACAAAAAGTACAACATTAGAAACCGCCTTGTCCGAAACCCCTGTATAGAAAACTTTCTGTCCCTTGGCTTGAACAGCAAGGGAAATATATTGGCTTGAAAATCAAGAAAAGTGGCAGCTACTACAACATTCTGCCTAAAACGGGATATTTTTTTCTTTCTTCTTTTCCACAGATAGCTTGGCACTGGAACATCGTAGAGAGTTGTTCAATGGTTCATTTTAAAGGAAATCTCTAGATCTAGCAACTTTTGCACTTAATTTTTTTTTCAATTAATTATTTTTTACGAAAAACTTAATTTTTTATATACAATATTGACCAATGACGTCATAGTCGTTGGATGTAGTTAGTATTACATTATTATAATAAAGAAAGAATATTTTACCGATTATCTACTAATAACCATATATGACGTAATAAGTGACTTGACGTAATATCTAAAACCTATTATGTACTAATAACCAAATATGACTTAATGAGCAACGTGACGTAAAAATTGAAAAATTAATTTTTATTTTATTTTCGTTTTTAGTTCAGAATCGCTAAAGTTATAAACTGCAAAAATATTTATGGTGTCTGAACAATTGTTTTAATCTTTTAATTTAGACTAGAAAAATACCTGAAAATTTAAAAATTAGTTTAATTTTTTTGTTAGGTTCTTGATACTTGATACGGGACATAAAAATTCAACTAATGGTTACATAATGGTTTCAATCAAGCAAGCTACACGCAAGTTAAAAAAGAGTACTACCAAAAAACAGAGATAGCATCTTGAAAAGAGAAAAGCAAAGGTATTCAACCGACCAGGCGTATCGAGATGCGAAATTGATAGTGACAAACAGCGTTATTATAATGATGTAGTTTATAGACATGCGAAAATTGAGACAGCCAAACAAACGAGCAAGAAACGGTATGATAACGATATAGATTACCGAAACAAACATAAGAAAAAAGTTGCTACCAGAATAATGGTAGATACTGGGCTGACAAAAGCTATAATGAAAAAATTAAATTCTCTGCGAGGTTGTACCGAAGAACGCATAAGACAAAGGGAAAATTACATTCAGAAATACAAGAAGATGGCAACAGTGCAGGCTGATTTTTGTAGATTGAGAAACATTTTACGCATGTTTTATCGGGATCACGAAAAGTATTGAAAATTACAGATTAAAATTCTCTTTGAAAGAGCGGATGCTGTTGAAAAGTCGGCTAGAAATGCTTTGGCAAAGCCTCATAGTAATATCCAAAAGAAATGTTGTCAGTTTAACGAAAAGCTTCCAAGGTATGGATTGGCAACTGTGGAACAGTTTATAGATGCAATGGAAAATGTTCGACAACACAGTGAATATACGGAGGCGTACTTCTTAGAAAATTCGTATATTAATTTTGGAAGGAGCAATTGCAGTTTATGTAGCAGCAATAAAAATATATATACAAGCATACCTATCAACAGCGAAGGAAAAGCAATGTTTTTCAATTATGGCGAAACGAACCTGTTAGGGTTATTAGTAAATGTGTTTGTAAGACTAATGATTTAGAAAAATTCCTGGAACACCGACTCAAGAAAAAAGAATTTCTAACTGTGTTTTAAACAGTTCTTTTAGTTCTACTGAATATTTGGCAAAAAATTCTCTGTGTATTATAATAAAGAACGAATATTTTACCGATTATCTACTAATAACCATATATGACGTAATAAGTGACATGACGTAATATCTAAAACCTATTGTGTACTAATAACCATATATGACCTAATGAGCGACGTGACGTAAAAATTGAAAAATTTATTTTTATTTTTACATAAAGGATCGATACTGTAATTGTTTTTTTTTTAAGCATCATCCGTATTTACAGTAAAGAACGATCGCTCATGCATAGTAACTGATATATGGTGGTTCCAGGGGTAGTTACTTGTGGTTCGTCTCTTACTATTTCAAAGAAGAAAAAGCCGTAGGCTTTTTCTTGTTTGTAATGATAAAGCATAAAACGAATTCCAAGTTGTAACTGACGTCATCCTGGTTGTTATAGTAAAGAACGAACTCTTGCCCTTAGTTACCTACTATGTAATCTATCTTTTTTAACCCCTGTATAGGAAACTTTCAGTCCCTTGGCTTGAACAGCAAGGGAAATATATTGGCTTGAAAATCAAGAAAAGTGGTAGCTACTACAACATTGTGCCTAAACGGGATATTTTTTTTTCTTTTTTGTATCCAGAGATAGCTTAGCACTGGAACATCGTAGAGGGTTGTTCAATGGCTGATTTTAAAGGAAATTTATTGGGTTAAAAATCTATAGTAACTAAAATAAATTATTTCTTAAAGAGAATAAATTTTTCCACCAAAAACTGCATTTTTGATGTCTTTTCACACTGCAGTCTTTCAACATAATCGTATACCAGCGGTAAGATTTGAACCCACGCCTCCGAGGAGACTGGTGGCTAACACCAGTGCCTTGGACCACTCGGCCAGCTGCCTCTCATAAATAAATATATATATGTGAATTTGGGTTGCAGCAGTAGCTAGCAACCTAGTAAGAGACGATCAGTCCAATGCTAATCCGGGTTGCAGCGGTAGCTAGCAACCTAGTAAGAGACGATCACCTCCAATGTTAAGAAATATAAAAACCCGTAGCTCCTAAAAAAAGAGTCAGATCAAAACAAAAAGTACACCATTAGAACCGCCTTGTCCAAATCCTCCATAAAGGAAACTTACCGCCCTTTGGCTTGAATAATAAAGAAAATATATTGGCTTGAAAATCAAGAAAATAGACTTTTAACCACGTTATTCTCCCCAAACGGGATATTTTTTTCTTTTTTTTTTTCTTTTTCTTTTCCACAGATAGCTTGGCACTGGAACATCGTAGAGGGTTGTTCAATAGCTCATTTTAAAGGAAATTAATTGGGTTAAAAACCTTTTGTAACTAAAATAAATTATTTCTAAAAGAGAATAAATTTTTCCAATAAAAACTGTATTTTTGATGCAGTGACGTCATAATTACTATATAAGATAAGAATTATAATAAAGAACGACCTCTTACCTATACTAAATTTTATACGCCACGTAATTATAGTATAGGTTAGTAATTCAACAGATAGCATGGCACTGGAATATTGTAGAGAGATGTTCAATGGCTCATTTTGAAGGAAATTAATGGGGTTAAAAACATTTTGTAATTAAAACAAATTATTTTACAATAAATTACAGTAAAGAACGATCTCTCTCCCATTGTAACTGATATAAAATTATAATAAAGATCGAACTCTTCCCTATACTAACTTGCATACGCAACTTCACTATAGTTAATATAGTTAAGATTACAGTATTTATATTATACATCATTATAAATTATAAAAGGTTCAAATATTCGAAGATTATAGAGTTAAAAATTTTCCCACACCGGGAATCGAACCCGAGCCTGTTTTATAGTAAAGAACGAACTCTTGCCCTTAGTTACCTATGTCTTGTCAAATTAGCTAATTAATTTCACCTGATTTTGTTTTAAAAATAATTCCCACACCGGGATTCGAACCCAAGCCAATTGGTTGAAAGCCAACTATCCTAAACCACTAGACCATATGAGATATGTGTAAAAAGCTAATTAATTGTTTTATGATATCCGGGTTGTTATAATAAAGAACGACCTCTTGCCTATACTAAATTTTATACGCCACTTAATTATAGTATAGGTTAGTACTTCAACAGATAGCATGGCACTGGAACATCGTAGAGAGTTGTTCAATGGCTCATTTTAAAGGAAATTAATGGGGTTAAAAACCTTTTGTAATTAAAACAAATTATTTTTATTACATTAAGAAATTTTAATTATGTTCCTTAAGAAATCATCATAAATAAAAATTTCCCAAACAGAAATTGAACTCAAGCCTACTGGGTGAGAGCTATCCCAACCTCTAGACCATATAGGATATATTAAAATATCCGATTAATGAAGTTTATGTTAAAGAACAAATTATAATCCTAGTTAGCTGCCTGATTATTTGACGATCGTCTCTTACTATTCCAAAGAAGAAAAAGCCGTAGGCTTTTTCCTGTTTGTAATTTATTTCATAATAAAGTATCCGGGTTGCAGCGGTAGCTAGCAACTTAGTAAGAGACGATCACGTCCAATGTTAAGAAATATAAAATTACATAAAGGACCGATATAGCTCATCATAAATGGTTTCTTGTCAATACGTTACAATATAAGAAGCGTCAAAACTGTAAATGTTCTCATTCACAATTAGATAATGGTTAGATCAAAGCAAGCTACACGCAAGTTAAAAAAAACAGTACTACACAAACAACAGAGATAGTATCTTGAAAAGAAAAAGCAAAGGTATTCAACCGACCAGGCGTATCGATAAGTTATAACAAAGAATCCGGGTTGCAGCGTATTATTAAGGACGGGAGTTAGATCTTTATGTAGGAGGTTGTAGTATAACAAAATGAGTAAGTTTCAATGACCTAAGCATTTCTCAGGGGTAATTATATCAAACCAAGGGTCCTAGAAGATAGGGAGAGGGCTCATTGGAACAAAAAAGTTCAAGTAGCCAATGATAGGAGATAACTACCCCCCCCCCCCTCCCCAGGACCAATAATAAAGGCATAAACTGAAAATATACGTTGGAACTAAAAAGAATTAGACAAGAAGTCTTAAAAACTGGTTTAGCTTTCATCTGAGCTTAGAAAATTAGGTCACTGAAGCGTAATCCTTCTGGCATCTATATCCCTTCCCAACACAATAATCTACTACCCCTTATTAATAATTATTTAAAAAAACTTTTTCCACAAAATAGGTTTATCAAAGAAATGTAAAGAACTCCATTAAACCAAAAATGAGCAAATATAAAATCAACTAATCTACCAAGCGTGAAACTACCATAATCAATATCGATAAATAAATGAAGCCCAAAACGAACAGAAAATACAATAAATAACCGAGTCAAACTCAAACGAGCAGAAATTAATATGAGTAGGGCTCAAAACCCCTAGGCCTTCCCAAGGCCAGAACATAATTTGTACTTTACTGAAAAAAATATAAATGTTTTTACTTTTATAAGTTTAATAAATCAAATAATAATAACATTTTGATTAACAACTATCAGTATTTTAAACTGACAATGCACATTCCATTTGTATTTTTTTCAAAAAAGTACAAATTATGTTCTGGCCTTGGGAAGGCATAGGGTTTGTCATCCTTAAAGACATAATTTCCAGAACTTTCAACTGCGTTGAACAAAATGGCTATCTCTAAAGTTTGATTGAATGTGTTTGGGGAAATGGTGGGCGTGAGAGGTGGGTCAGTTACTCTCCACTAACTTTCGACTCTTAAAAAGGGCCATTTCAATTTCCAAACAAATGAGCCCTTTTTGAAATTTTTACAACAACTTTCTATATAAACCTTATATGCCCCCAGGGAATAATTATAATAAAGATCGAACTCTTCCCTATACTAACTTGCATACGCAACTTCACTATAGTTAAGATTACAGTATTTTTATTTTTACATTAAAAAACGATCACTGAAATAACAAACCATTCCATACATTGGACTTAGTTAGCTACTTGATTGTTTGAGTTTCGTCTGTTACTATTTAAAAGAAGAAAAAGCCGTAGGATTTTTCCTGTTTGTATTTATAGTTAAAAAACGAACTCAAGTTCAAAGAAACTGAACACAGTGGTTCACTCATATTATCTTCATTATTTTAGCTAGAATGTAAATAAACAAGTTTCTTTTTTAAATTTTTAAATTGAAAAGATAGTGCTTTTAATTCAACATATTAAAAGTTCTCCCCGACGGGGAATCGAACCCCCTTCTCCCAGGTAACAAGTAGGTATACTTACGATTAGACTATCGAACTTAACTGAAACATAAATAGGGACTAGCAAGAGACGATCACGCCCCATAGTATAAAATGAAATATTTACATTAAAAGACGATCATTGGAAAAAAAACCATTGCATACATTGGAATTAGTTAGCTACTTGATATTTTGAGGTTCGTCTCTTACTATTTCAAAGAAGAAATTACATTAAAGAACGAATTGTAGTCCAAAGTAACTGAAGTATTATAAGGAATGATTATATAGATGATAAATTTTCCTTAATCCATGTACAAGATTTTTATAATAAATCTTGTCAACAGGGCGGAACTGTTACCTGTGTAAAAAAATGTGATAATAGAAAGCGAAATTGCAGGACAAATAAAAAAGGCATTGCTAGAAAATATCGCTAGGAAATTTACAATAAAGAACGAGATGAAAACAAAAAGTACACCATTAGAACCACGTTGTCCGAAACTCCTGTATAGTAAACTTTCTGTTATTTGGCTTGAACAGCAAGGGAAATATATTGGCTTGAAATAGTACATAAAGGATCGATAACTATAGTATAGGCTAGTACAGTTATATTTAAGGTCATTACATAAAGGATCGATGTGGTTCATTATAAATTATAAAAGGTTTAGAGCTTCTAATGTTCGAAGATTATAGAGTTAAAATTTTTTACAGTAAAGAACGATCTCTCGCCAATAGTAACTGATATGCGGTGGCGCCAGGGGTGGCTACAAGTACATAAAAGGATCGATAAGGTTCATCGTAAATGCAGAATATGTAAGTTTCATCAAATATAATTTCATGATCAAGATTGATCAATGCACATAAAGGATCGACACAGATCATCATAAAATGTGTCAGTCAAGAGGATCCTCATGTATTATTTATTAATAGAAATTTTGTTTAGACTTTAAAAATTACAATAAGGAACGAACTTTAACCCATAGTAACTTAAGTATTAAATCAAACGGTTCGTTGTCATAGTAAAGAGCTCTGTAATGGCTCATTTTAAAGGAAACTGCTGTATATAGAAACCTTTTGTAATTAAAAAAATTAATTATTATTATAAAACAAATTATTACGATGTATAATAAAGATCGAACTCTTCCCTATACTAACTTGCATACGCAACTTCACTATAGTTAAGATTACAGTATTTATATTATACATCATTATAAATTATAAAAGGTTCAAATGTTCGAAGATTATAGAGTTAAAAATTTTCCCACGCCGGGAATCGAACCCGAGACTGTTAAGTGAAAGTTAACTATCCTAGCCACTAGACCATATGGAACCATAAAGAAGTATAATTTAAGAAAGATATGCATATTATTATTTCACCATACCAATTATAATAAGGCCAAAGCAAAATCGTCGACTTGCAACCTTACTTTTGACAAATTAGTTAAATCTTCATCAGGCTTAAAAAATTTTTTGCTAGTTTTTTATAATAAAGATCGAACTCTTCCCTATACTAACTTGCATAGGAACTTCACTATAGTTAAGATTACAGTATTTATATTATACATCATTATAAATTATAAAAGGTTCAAATTGTTCGAAGATTATAGAGTTAAAAATTTTCCACACCGGGAATCGAACCCGGGCCTGTTAAGTGAAAGTTAACTATCCTAGCCACTAGACCATATGGACCCATAAAGAAGTATAATTTAAGAAAGATATGCATATTATTATTTCACCACACCGATTATAATAAGGCCATAACAAAATCGTCGACTTGCAACCTTACTTTTGACAAATTAGTTAAATCTTCATCAGACTTAAAAAATGTTTTGCTAGTTTTACATGAAAGAACGAACCATAGCCCATAGTAGCTCAAATAAGAATATCTAGGTTGCAGCGGTAGCTAGCAACTTATTAATTACATAATCCGGGTTTAAGTGGTAGCTAGCAACCTAGTAAGAAACGCCAAATTAAAAGATTATCATTAGAAGAACAAACAATTGCTTATATTGGACTTAGTTAGCTGCCTGATTCTTTGAGGTTCGTCTCTTACTATTCCAAAGAAGAAAAAGCCGTAGGCTTTTTCCTGTTTGTAATCCGGGTTGCAGCGGTAGCTAGCAATCCGGGTTGCAGCGGTAGCTAGCAACCTAGTAAGAGACGATCACGTCCAATGTTAAGAAATGTAAAAACCCATAGTTCCTAATTACATAAAGGATCGATGTGGTTCATTATATTATAATAAAGATCGAACTCTTCCCTATACTAACTTGCATACGCAACTTCACTATAGTTAATATTACAGTATTTATATTATACATCATTATAAATTATAAAAGGTTCAAATATTCGAAGATTATAGAGTTAAAAATTTTCCCACACCGGGAATCGAACCCGAGCCTGTTAAGTGAAAGTTTAACTATCCGGGTTGCAGCGGTAGCTAGCAACCTAGTAAGAGACGATCACGTCCAATGTTAAGAAATATAAAAACCCATAGTTCCTAAAAAGGAGTCAGATCAAAACAAAAAGTACACCATTAGAACCGCCTTGTCCGAAACCCCTGTATAGGAAACTTTCTGTCCCTTGGCTTGAACAGAAAGGGAAATATATTGGCTTGAAAATCAAGCAAATTGACTTTTACCACGTTATTCTCCCCAAACGGGATATTTTTTTTTTTCTTTTTTGTATCCAGAGATAGCTTGGCACTGGAACATCGTAGAGGGTTGTTCAATAGCTCATTTTAAAGGAAATTAATTGGGTTAAAAACCTTTTGTAACTAAAATAAATTATTTCTAAAAGAGAATAAATTTTTCCAATAAAAACTGTATTTTTGATGCAGTGACGTCATAATTACTATATAAGAAACGTCAAAACTGTAAATGGTCTCACTCATGAATATCACAATAAGAGACGATCACGTCCAAACATAACAATAAAGAACGAACTCTAATTAAATTTTGTTAGAGCTATGATGTGAATAGACAAACACGAAATTATATTGTTGTTTCTGAAGACGTCATGAAATAATATCATTGCGCTATGACGTCAATAAAATCATTACCTTGTGACGTCATAATTACTATATAAGAAGCTTCAGAACTGTAAAAGTTCACATTCATAATTACATAATGGTTTCAATCATTACAATAAAGAACGATCTTCAGTCCATATCCGGGTTGCAGTGGTTTATACATAAAGGACCGATATAGCTCTTCATAAATGGTGTTTAGCAATTAGTTTTTTTTTATAATTCAGAGAAAGGCAGCAGTAGGAATAAAAAATATTATTATTGACCGTGTTAGAGCTAGGATTTCTCAAGCTAAAAGTGATGCTCGTTAGCCACATCAAAAGGAAGACCAAGAAAAAAGGAGGCTTTGATTGAAAGTGAACAGCGAGAGGAAGAAAAAAGGAAAAAGGAAATTGGGGATAACAAAGAAACTAATCCACAGGAAAACCAACAACATCAAAAGGAAGACCAAGAAAAAAAGGAATCTTTCATTGAAATTGTTAATCTGAAGCAATCATACATTAATCTGGTGATGCCCGCCAATCCCGTTGCTGATTTAACTGTGCCTATCGAAACCAATTTAAACCGCAGGAAAATTATAATAAAGAACGAACTCTTATGCTATACATAAATGATCAAAATAGGTCATTACAAATGGGAATATTTACATTAAAAGACGATCATTGGAATAACATACCACTGCACACATTGGACTTAGTTGGCTACTTGATTGCTTGAGGTTCGTCTCTTACTATTTCAAAGAAGAAAAAGCCGTAGGCTTTTTCCTGTTGTAATGATTATAATAAAGAAAGAACTTTAGCCTATACTAACTGAAATGTTTATGATAAATATTAACCGGGTTGCAACGGTAGCTATCAACCTAGTAAGAGACGATCAAGCCCCATAGTAAATACTAAAGTAACCAATAACTCCTGAAAAAAGATTAATATCAAAACAAGAAGTAAACTATTAGAATCGCCTTGTTTAAAAACCTCTATATAGCAAACTTACCGCCCCTTGGCTTTAATAACACGGAATACGAGTTGCAGCGGTTGCTAGCAACTTAGTAAAAGACGATCACACCCATTGTTAAGAAATATAAAAACTTATAACTCCTAAAAAAGGAGTCAGATCAAAACAAAAAGTACATCATTATCCGGGTTGCAGCAGTAGCTTGCAACCTAGTAAGAGACGATCACGTCTAATGTTAAGATCCGGGTTGCAGCGGTAGCTAGCAATCCGGGTTGCAGCGGTAGCTAGCAACCTAGTAAGAGACGATAGCGTCCAATGTTATGAAATGTAAAAACCCATAGTTCCTAAAAAAGGAGTCAGATCAAAACAAAAAGTACACCATTAGAACCGCCTTGTCCGAAACCCCTGTATAGGAAACTTTCTGTCATTTGGCTTGATCAGCAAGGGAAATATATTGGCTTGAAAATCAAGAAAAGTGGCAGCTACTACAACATTCTGCCTAAACGGGATATTTTTTTCTTTCTTGTTATCCAGAGATAGCTTTGCACTGGAACATCGTAGAAAGTTGTTCAATGGCTCATTTTAAAGGAAATTAATTGGGTTAAAAACCTTTTGTAACTAAAAAAAATTAAAACAGGATAAATTTTTCCACTAAAAACTGTATTTTTGATATCTTTCCATACTGCTGTCTTTTTAAAGACATTTGATTTTTGTTTTTGAAGCAATCAAACAGTTCGTGGTAAGGTTGTATTTTAAACTTTATATTCCATAGATAGCTTAGCCCTGGAACATCGTAGAGAGTTGTTCAATGGATCATTTTAAATCCGGGTTGCAGTTATAATAAAGAACGACCTCTTGCCTATACTAAATTTTATACGCCACTTAATCATAATAGAGGTTAGTCATTCCACAGATAGCTTGGCACTGGAACATCGTATGCAGTTGTTCAATGGCTCATTTTAAACATATTTCATATGAAAGATTGATCAATGACGTCATAATCGTATACCAGTGGTAGGATTTGAACCCGTGCCTCCGAAGAGAGTGGTAACTAACACCATCACCTTTGACCACTCGGCCACGCTGCCTCTCATAACTATATATGTGAATCCGGGTTGCAGCAGTAGCTAGCAACCTAGTAAGAGACGATCACGGCCAGTGCTAAGAAATATAAAACCCAGAACTCAAAAAAATAGAGTCTGATCAAAACAAAAGTAAATCATTAGAACCACCTTGTCTGAAACCCTACTAGATAAATAATGAATGTCGTCGTAATTTTATTAGAACTATGACGTGAATAGAAAAAACGCGACATTATGTTGTTATTTCTGAAGACGTCATGAAATATATTATTCCATGACGTCATGAAATAACATCATTACGCCATGACGTCATGATTACTTTATAAAAGGCCAAAATAGAACAATGGTTTCATTCCAACAAATGGTTACATAATGGTTTCGTCCAAGCAAGCTGGACGTAAGTTAAAAAATTACATAAAGAACGACCTTCAGTTCATAGTAACTGATGTGTTAGAAGAAACCATTATATAGATGATGCTTACAGTAATCTCATTTCAAAGGTTACTATGTAAAAATGATACCCAGGTTTGTTTGCTAGGTTGCTGCGGTAGCTTGCAACTTAGTAAAAGACGATCACGCCCCATAGTAAAAACAAAATGTTCCAGGTTGCATTACATTAAAAGACGATCATTGGAATAACAAATCTGGGTTGCAGCGGTAGCTGGAAACTTAGTAAGAGACGATCACGTCCAATGTTAAGAAATCTAAAAACCCATAGTTCCCAAAAAGGAGTCAGATCAAAACAAAAAGTACACCATAAGAACCGCCTTGTCCGAAACCCCTTGAAAGGAAACTTACCGCCCTTTGGCTTGAACAGCAAGTGAAATATATTGGCTTGAAAATCAAGAAAATTGACTTTAACCACGTTATTCTCCACAAACGGGATATTTTTTTTCTTTTTTTCTTCTTTTCCAGAGATAGCTTTGCACTGGAACATCGTAGAGAGTTGTTCAATGGCTCATTTTAAAGGAAATTAATTGGATTAAAAACGTTTTGTAACTAAAACAAATTATTTTAAAAACAGGATAAATTCGTCCACTAAAAACTTTATTTTTGATGTCTTTCAATACTGCTGTCTTTTCAAAGACATTTGATTTTTGAAGCAATCAAACAGTTCGTGGTAAGGTTGTATTTTAGTTTTTATATTCCATAGATAGCTTAGCACTGGAACATCGTAGAGAGTTGTTCAATGGATCATTTTAAATTATAATAAACAACGAATATTTTACCGATTATCTACTAATAACCATATATGACGTAATAAGTGACATGACGTAATATCTAAAACCTATTGTGTACTAATAACCATATCCGGGTTGCAGCGGTAGCTAGCAACCTAGTAAGAGACGATCACGTCCAATGTTAAGAAATATAAAAACCCATAGTTCCTAAAAAAGGAGTCAGATCAAAACAAAAAGTACACCATTAGAACCGCCTTGTCCGAAACCCCTGTATAGAAAACTTTCTGTCCCTTGGCTTGAACAGAAAGGGAAATATATTGGCTTGAAAATCAAGAAAAGTGGCAGCTACTACAACATTCTTCCTAAACGGGATATTTTTTTCTTTTTTCTTTGTTTCCAGAGATAGCTTGGCACTGGAATATCGTAGAGGGTTGTTCAATAGCTCATTTTAAAGGAAATTAATTGGGTTAAAAACCTTTTGTAACTAAAATAAATTATTTCTAAAAGAGAATAAATTTTTCCACCAAAAACTGCATATTCGATGTCTTTTCACACTGCAGTCTTTCAAACATAATCGTATACCAGCTGTAAGATTTGAACCCACGCCTCCGAAGAGACTGGTGGCTAACACCAGTGCCTTGGACCACTCGGCCAGGTTGCCTCTCATAAATAATATATATGTGAATCCGGGTTGCAGCAGTAGCTAGCAATCTAGTAAGAGACGATCAGTCCGATGCTAAGAAATATAACAAAACTCCTAAAAATAGAGTCAGATCAAAACAAAAGTACATCATTAAAATTACCTTGTCTGAAACCCTACTAGATAAATATTGAATGTCGTCATAGTTTTATATTAGAGCTATGACGTGAATAGAAATTACATAAAGGATCGATGTGGTTCATTATAAATTATAATAGGTTATAATAAAGAACGACCTCTTGCCTATACTAAATTTTATACGCCACTTAATTATAGTATAGGTTAGTAATTCAACAGATAGCATGGCACTGGAACATCGTAGAGAGTTGTTCAATGGCTCATTTTAAAGGAAATTAATTGGGTTAAAAACCTTTTGTAATTAAAACAAATTATTTTTATTACATTAAGAAATTTGAATTATGTTCTTTAAGAAATCATCATAAGTAAAAATTTCCCGTACGGAAATTGAACTCAAGCCTGCTGGGTGACAGATATCCCAACCTCTAGACCATATAGGATATATTAATACGTAAGGGATCGTACAATAAAGAACGACCTCTTGCCTATACTATATTTTATACTCCACTTAATTATAGTATAAGTTAGTAATTCAACAGATAGCATGGCACTGGAACATCGTAGAGAGTTATTCAATGGCTCATTTTAATGGAAATTAATGGGGTTAAAAACCTTTTGTTTTTAAATTATAATAAAGATCGAACTCTTCCCTATACTAACTTGCATAGGCAACTTCACTATAGTTAAGATTACAGTAAAAATTTTCCCACACCGGGAAACGAACCCGGGCCTGTTAAGTGAAAGTTAACTATCCTAGCCACTACACCATATGGGACCATTAAGACGTATGATTTAAGAACCATATGCATATTATTATTTCACCATACCAATTATAATAAGGCCAAAACAAAATCGTCGACTTGCAACCTTACTTTTGACACATCAGTTAAATCTTCATCAGACTTAAAAAATGTTTTGCTAGTTTTTCCGGGTTGCAGTGGTAGCTAGCAACCTAGTAAGAGACGATCACGTCCAATGTTAAGAAATAAAAAAAACCATAGTCCGGGTTGCAGCGGTCTAATAAAAGGTGACTCACAGCCCATAGTAATGACAAGTTGAAAAACACGTTTTGAAAAAACTGTTATAATAAAGAACGAATATTCTACCGATTGTCTACTAATAACCATTTTTGATGTAATAAGTGACAGGACGTAATATTTAACACCCATTGCGTACTAGTTCGGAAAATCAATTTTTATTTTATTTTAGTTTTCAGTTCAGAATTCCTAAAGTTGTAAATTGCAAAAATATTGATTGTACCTGAGCAATAATTTTAATCTTTTAATTTAAACTAGAAAAACAAGAAAATTATTTATTATGATGGTTTCGATGGTTAAGAAAAATAAACTTAATAAAAATAAGGAGAAGGTAAAATATGACAGACGAGCTAAATTACAATAAAGAATGACACCTAGCCCATGTTAACTGAAAAATAAATAGGGATTATGTAATTTCCATCAGTATCATGGCTGCAGAGGTGTCTGAAACCTAGTAAAGAAAAAACCATTACAATAAAGAACATTTCATGTTAAAGATTGATCATTGATGCCATAATCATAGTTTGCAGCGAGGTCGTCTCTTACTATTCCAAAGAAGAAAAAGCCGTAGGCTTTTTCCTGCTTGTAATCATATAGTAAAGAATGATAAGATGCCTCTGGTTTAATAAACGGTTATATAAAGGGGGTGTTAGAATACATAGCTTGATCAGTAACATCCAGGTTGCAGCGGTAGCTATCGACCTAGTAAGAGACGATCACGTCCAATGTTAAGAAATATAAAAACCCCTAACTCCTAAGAAAAGAGTCAGATCAAAACAAAAATTACACCATTAGAACTGCCATGTCCAAAACTCCTATAAAGGAAACTTATCACTCTTTGGCTTGAATAACAAAGAAAATTTATTGGCTTGAAAATCAAGAAAATTGACTTTAACCACGTTATTCTCCACAAACGCGATATTTTTTTCTTTCCTATATATAAGGAGCAAGGAGCTAAGCAAGGAGCACGCCGGCTCAATAGTAACCGAAACTCTAAAAAATAAATACTAATTTTGATATCAATAGATACATCAAAAGAATTGGATTTTATGCCGATTTCAAATATATAAATTTCATCAAGTTTAGTGTTACCCATCAAAAGTTACGAGCCTCAGAATATTTGCCTTATTTTAAAAAGAGAGGGGGAAAACCCCCCAAAGTCATAGGGAACTCGACGGGGGGGGGAGGGGTGCACTTTATGTTGGATGAAATTTCCACGGAGGAGTTTTCCGTGAGGAGGAAAGGTATATTTCATAGATGGTGAGCCAGAGTTACCGGAATTATTTGAAAAACGAACATAAATTATGCCATATATGAAGGGTTGCCTCCTCCTCAATACCTTATTCTTAGCGATTCTGGACTGAAAACTAAAATAATTGGAATTATAAGACAATAATATGGAGATACGTACTTTACGGGTTACAAACCAAAAAAGTTTGGTTCCAGGATACAATAATAACTTTGAACTGAGATGAAAAAAATTTTCTTCCAGGAGACAAAAAGTAAAACTAATTATAAAATTTTCATGTCTTTTAGTTGTTTAAATTAAGAAATTACTATTACTTATTAGGCATCATAGATATTTTTGCAGTTTACATAATAATTTTAGCGATTAAGCCAAAAAAGAAAATTTTGGTTCCAGGAGTTTCGGTTACTATTGAGACAAGTAGCTATTATTACTATAGAGTTCATTACCATGAACTGTTTGATTGCTTCAAAATTGAAATATCTTTGAAAAGACTGCAGCATGAAAATACATCAAAAATGCAATTTTTTTGACAAAATTGATTCTACGTTAAAAGTATTTTATTTTTAGTTACAAAAGTGACTAGATGTTGCAATTTCCTTTAAAATGAGCTATTATACAGCTTTCTATGATTTTCCAGTGCCCAGCTAGCTGAGAAGAAAAATCAAGAGGAAAGAAAAAAATATCCCGTTTGTGGAGAATAACGTGGTAAAAGTCAATTTTCTTGATTTTCAAGCCAATATATTTTCTTTGTTATTCAAGCCAAAGGGCGGTAAGTTTCCTAAATAGGGTTTTCGGACAAGGTGGTTCTAATGGCATACTTTTTGTTTTGATCTGACTCTTTTTTTTAGGAGTTAGGGGTTTTATATTTCCTTACATTGGAGGTGATCGTCTCTTACTAGGTTGCTAGCTACCGCTGCAACCTGGATTCTTGATTTTCAAGCCAATATATTTCCCTTGCTGTTCAAGCCAAGGGACATAAAGTTTCCTATACAGGGTTTTCGGACAAGACGGTTCTAATGGTGTACTTTTTGTTTTGATCTGACTCTTTTTTTTAGGAATTATGTTTTTATATTTATTAACATTGGACGTGATCGTCTCTAACCAGGTTGCTAGCTACCGCTGCAACCCGGATCTTATTTTAGTTACTATGGGCTGGAAGTTTTTTCTTTACTGTAAATTATATATGGCTTTGTATATTATGACGGCATGCATCATCAATATAAAAGGATGCAAAGAGTCAAGTGATCTCAGTTTGATAAAATTACAAACAGGAAAAAGCCTGTGGCTTTTTCTTAATTGGAATAGTAAGAGACAACCTGTCTACGGTGTTAACTTGTTTAACAGTGTTAATATGTTAAACAGTGTTAACCAGTTTAACAGTGTTAACATGTGTAAATGTTTCAGTAATCAGTTCAATACGTAAATGTGCCAGTGTTCGTTCTATGAGTAAATTAAAAAATTAAGTTTTTCGTAAAAAATAGTTAATTCTGAATTATTTATGATGTCTGAGGAATATTTTTAATTTTTTAATTCAAAAAAAAAGAAAAAATTAAAATTAGTTTTGTTTTTTGTTAGTTTCTAACTACTTAACATAAACAAAATCTAATTCGTCATTTGAAACTAAAATAATATCTAAAAATTTTAAACAAAATGATTTTATTTAACTGCAAACCGCAAAAATTTTTATGGTGTCTGAGGAATAATTTTAATTTTCTAATTCAAACCAAAAAAATACTTAAAAATTTTTAAATTAATATGTAATAAAGAACGACCTCTTGCCTATACTAAATTTTATACGCCACTTAGTTATAGTATAGGTTAGTAATTCCAAAGATAGCTTGGCACTGGAACATCTTAGAGAGTTATTCAATGGCTCATTTTAATCCAGGTTACAGCGGTAGTTATAATAAATAACGGCCTTTTGCCTATACTAAATTTTATACGCCACTTAATTATAGTATATGTTAGTAATTCCACAGATAGCTTGGCAATGGAACATCGTACAGAGTTGTTTAATGGCTCATTTTAAAGAAAATTAATGGGGTTAAACACCTTTTCTAATTATAAAATATATTATTTCTAAAATTACATTAAAAAACGATCATTCAAAGAACATACCATCGCATATATTGGACTTTGTTAGCTGCCTGATTCCTTGTAAAAGATCTTTTTTGTCAAATTATGACTTAATGAGCAACGTGACGTAACAATTGAAAAAAATAATTTTTATTTTATTTTCGTTTTTAGTTCAGAATCGCTAAAGTTATAAACTGCAAAAATATTTATGGTGTCTGAACAATAGTTATAATCTTTTAATTTAGACTAGAAAAATACCTGAAAATTTAAAAATTAGTTTATTTTTTTGTTAGGTTCTTGATACTTGATACGTGACTTAAACATTCAACTAATGGTTACATAATGGTCTCAATCAAGCAAGCTACACGCAAGTTAAAAAAACAGTACTACCAAAAAAACAGAGATAGCATCTTGAAAAGAGAAAAGCAAAGGTATTCAACCAACCAGGCGTATCGAGATGTGAAAATTGATAGTGACAAACAGCGTTATTATAATGATGTAGTCTAAAGACATGCGAAAATTGAGACAGATTACCGAAACAATATAGATTACCGAAACGATATAGATTACAGAAACAAATATAAGAGAAAAGTTGCTACCAGAATAATGGGTAGATACTGGGGTGACAAAGGCTATAATGAAAAAATTAAATTCTCTGCGAGGTTGTACTGAAGAACGCATAAGGACAAAGGGAAAAATTACATTCAGAAATACAAGAAGATAGCAAAAATGCAGGCTGATCTTTGTAAATTGAGAAACATTTTATGCATGTCTTATCGGGATTACGAAAAGTATTCCAAATTACAGATTAAAATTCTCTTTGAAAGAGCGGATGCTGTTGAAAAGTCGGCTAGAAATGCTTTGGCAAAGCTTCATAGTAATATCCAAAAGAATTTACATTAAAGAACGAACTTTCGTCCATAGTAATTGAAGTATTATAAGAAATCATTATATAGATGATGAATTTTCCTTAATGTTTAATATTAGACATAAATTAAAATCTTGTTTAGGGTAAAAGACCAGCTATTAGATTTTAAACCATAATTATTTTCTGAAAAATTAGTTCCCGACCGAATTCGAACCACTGAGCTATCGATCGGCAGTCAATTGCTCTACCTCTGAGCTACAAACCCTTGTTATTAAGAGAGAATTGAAGATGTTTACATGAATATTAGACATAAATCAAATTACAGCAAAGAACAAACTTCAAGCCAATAGTAACTAAAATAAGATTATAATTAATGTTAAAGATTGATCAATGATGCCATAATTGTAGGTTGTAGCCAGGTCGTCTCTTACTATTCAAATTAAGAAAAAGCCATAGGCTTTTTGCTGTTTGTAATAGAGTTTTTCGGGTTGCAGCGGTAGTTAGCATCCTAGTAAGCGACGATCACCTCCAATGTTAAGAAATATAAAAACACATAACTCCTAAAAAAAGATTCAGATCAAAATAAGAAGTACACTATTAGAACCGCCTTTTCCAAAACTTTTATATAGTTATATTAAAAGATAATCAATAGAAGAACAAAACATGGCATACATTGGACATAGTTAGCTGCCGTATTCTTTGAGAGTCGTCTCTTACTACTCCAAAGAAGAAAAAGCCGTAGGCTTCTTCCTGTTTGTCATCATTTGCAATAAGGAATGAACTGTAACCCATAGTAAATGAAGTATTAAATCAAAGACTTCGTGGTTCCAGGTTGCAGTGGTAGCTAGCAACCTAGTAAGAGACGATCACGTCCAATGTTAAGAAATATAAAAACCAATAGCTTCCTCGAAAAAGGAGTCAGATCAAAACAAAAAAGTACACCATTTGAACCGCCTTGTCCGAAACCTCTATATAGGAAATTTTCTGTCCCTTGGTATGAACAGCAAAGGAAATATATTGGCTTGAAAATCAAGAAAAGTGGTAGCTACTACAACATTCTGCCTAAAAGGGACATTTTTTTTTCTTTTTTTCTTTTCCACAGATAGCTTGGCATTGGAATGTCGTAGAGAGTTTTTCAATGGCTCATTTTAAAGGAAATTGATTGGGTTAAAAATCTTTTGTAATTAAAATAAGCTATTTCTAAAAGAGAATAAATTTTTCCAATAAAAACTGCATTTTTGATGTCTTTTCATACTGCAGTCTTTTCAAAGATATTTGATTTTTGTACATAAATTATAATCGTATACCATCGGTAAGATTTGAACCCTCGCCTCCAAAGAGACTGGTGGCTAACACCAGTGCCTTGGACCACTCGGCCAAGCTGCTTCTCCTAACTATATATGTGAATTCGGGTTGCAGCAGTAGCTAGCAACCTAGTAAGAGATCCGGGTTGCAGCGGTAGCTAGCAACCTAGTACGAGACGATTGCGTCCAATGTTAAGAAATATAAAAACCCATACCTCCTAAAAAAAGTCAGATCATAAAAAAAAGTACCACCATTAGAACTGCGATGTCTGAAACCCCTGTATAGGAAACTTTCTGTCATTTTGCTTGAACAGCAAGGGAAATATATTGGCCAATAAATCAAGAATATAATAAGGAACGAACTCTTGCCTATACTAACTGGAACATGCCACTTAATTACAGTGTTTGCTTGTAGAGTTATATTCAAAGACAATGTGTTAAACATTCCTCCAAACGCGGAATCAAACCAAAATCAACCGCGTCACAAGTGGGTTCGCTTACTAATGTACCATCAGAGACTTATGAAAATTATAATAACGAATGACCTCTTGCCTATACTAAATTTTATACGCCACTTAATTATAGTATAGGTTAGTAATTCAACAGATAGCATGACACTGGAACATCGTAAAGAGTTGTTCAATGGCTCATTTTGAAGGAAATTAATGGGGTTAAAAACCATTTGTAATTATAGAAAAGAACGAATAACTGAAAAATGAATCATGATTGCTGTCGTAGATGCAACTTAGTAAAAGATGAGCACGTAAATGAGGATTATATAATTTTCATCGGATATACCTGACACCTAGTAAAGAACAAACCACGACATATAGTAACTAAAAGTTAAGGTAATACAAGCATATTGTGAGAAGTTATTTGTCTGGGGAATAGTACCATATTAAGGTTTGTTTATTACGACTCCAACTAAGATAAAGCCATAAGCTTTTTCCCGTTTATAATCAAACAGTTTGTGGTAGCAAACTGTATAGCAAGAGCGACTCGTTTCAATAGTAATCGGGGTTGCAGCGGTATTTAGCAACCTAATAACAGACGATCAGTTCCAATGTTAATAAATATAAAAACCCTTAACTCCTACAAAAAAAAGCCAGATCAAAACAAAAAGCACACCATTAGATCCGCTTTGTCTGAAACCCCTGTATAGGAAACTTTCTGTCATTTGGCTGGAACAGCAAGGGAAATATATTGGCTTGAAAATCAAGAAAAGTGGCGGCTATTACAACATTCTGCCTAAACGGCATATTTTTTTCTTTCTTCTTTCTTTTCCACAGATAGCTTGACACTGGAACATCGTAGAAAGTTTTTCAACGGTTCATGTTAAAGAAAATTAATTGGGTTAAAAATCTTTTGTAACTAGAATAAATTATTTTTAAAAGAGAATCAATTTTTCCACTAAAAACTGCGTTTTTTATGTCTTTTCATACTGCAGTCTTTTCAAAGATATTTATAATTAAGAACGAACTCTTGCCTATACTAAATTGCACACTTAACTTAATTATAGTTAATGATATAGTAATGATATGGTTTTATTGATAGCTGAATTAAAAATTAAAAAAAATGATCCCGGGTGGCTTTGAACCACCAACCTTTCGATTAAATGCCGATCACACTTCCCACTTGGACTAAGAAGTCATTAATTAAAGTTATAAAGTTAACAATATGATCTGGGTTGTTAGAGTAAAGAACGACCTATAACCCATATCTCTCGCCCATAGTAACTGATATACGGTGGTTCCAGGGGTATCTACAAGCAATCCAGATTGTTGCGGTATCCGGGTAGCAGCGGCAGCTGCAACCCGAAATCTCTTTGCCTAACAAGAAAGAAAATATGTCTGCTTGTTATTAAACAAAAACCTAACAAAAAATAAAACCAATTTTTAAATTTTCAGGTATTTTTCCAGTTTTTATATAAGTTATCGATAAAGTTATCATAAATGATGTCACTCAAGAAGATCTCGTGTAGTAGTCATTAATAGAAGTTTTGTTTAGACTGAATAGTACATAAAACCTCGATCATCGGATAAAGCTGAAATCCGGGTTGCAGTCCGGGTTGCAGCGGTAGCTAGCAACCTAGTAAGAGACGATCACGTCCAATGTTAAGAAATATAAAAACCCATAGTTCCTAAAAAAGGAGTCAGATCAAAACAAAAAGTACACCATTAGAACCGCCTTGTCCGAAACCCCTGTATAGAAAACTTTCTGTCCCTTGGCTTGAACAGAAAGGGAAATATATTGGCTTGAAAATCAAGAAAAGTGGCAGCTACTACAACATTCTTCCTAAACGGGATATTTTTTTCTTTTTTTTTTCTTTGTTTCCAGAGATAGCTTGGCACTGGAATATCGTAGAGGGTTGTTCAATAGCTCATTTTAAAGGAAATTAATTGGGTTAAAAACCTTTTGTAACTAAAATAAATTATTTCTAAAAGAGAATAAATTTTTCCACCAAAAACTGCATATTCGATGTCTTTTCACACTGCAGTCTTTCAAACATAATCGTATACCAGCTGTAAGATTTGAACCCACGCCTCCGAAGAGACTGGTGGCTAACACCAGTGCCTTGGACCACTCGGCCAGGTTGCCTCTCATAAATAATATATATGTGAATCCGGGTTGCAGCAGTAGCTAGCAATCTAGTAAGAGACGATCAGTCCGATGCTAAGAAATATAACAAAACTCCTAAAAATAGAGTCAGATCAAAACAAAAGTACATCATTAAAATTACCTTGTCTGAAACCCTACTAGATAAATATTGAATGTCGTCATAGTTTTATATTAGAGCTATGACGTGAATAGAAATTACATAAAGGATCGATGTGGTTCATTATAAATTATAATAGGTTATAATAAAGAACGACCTCTTGCCTATACTAAATTTTATACGCCACTTAATTATAGTATAGGTTAGTAATTCAACAGATAGCATGGCACTGGAACATCGTAGAGAGTTGTTCAATGGCTCATTTTAAAGGAAATTAATTGGGTTAAAAACCTTTTGTAATTAAAACAAATTATTTTTATTACATTAAGAAATTTGAATTATGTTCTTTAAGAAATCATCATAAGTAAAAATTTCCCGTACGGAAATTGAACTCAAGCCTGCTGGGTGACAGATATCCCAACCTCTAGACCATATAGGATATATTAATACGTAAGGGATCGTACAATAAAGAACGACCTCTTGCCTATACTATATTTTATACTCCACTTAATTATAGTATAGGATAGTAATTCAACAGATAGCTTGGCACTGGAACATCGTAGAGAGTTATTCAATGGCTCATTTTAATGGAAATTAATGGGGTTAAAAACCTTTTGTTTTTAAATTATAATAAAGATCGAACTCTTCCCTATACTAACTTGCATAGGCAACTTCACTATAGTTAAGATTACAGTAAAAATTTTCCCACACCGGGAAACGAACCCGGGCCTGTTAAGTGAAAGTTAACTATCCTAGCCACTACACCATATGGGACCATTAAGACGTATGATTTAAGAACCATATGCATATTATTATTTCACCATACCAATTATAATAAGGCCAAAACAAAATCGTCGACTTGCAACCTTACTTTTGACACATCAGTTAAATCTTCATCAGACTTAAAAAATGTTTTGCTAGTTTTTCCGGGTTGCAGTGGTAGCTAGCAACCTAGTAAGAGACGATCACGTCCAATGTTAAGAAATAAAAAAAACCATAGTCCGGGTTGCAGCGGTCTAATAAAAGGTGACTCACAGCCCATAGTAATGACAAGTTGAAAAACACGTTTTGAAAAAACTGTTATAATAAAGAACGAATATTCTACCGATTGTCTACTAATAACCATTTTTGATGTAATAAGTGACAGGACGTAATATTTAACACCCATTGCGTACTAGTTCGGAAAATCAATTTTTATTTTATTTTAGTTTTCAGTTCAGAATTCCTAAAGCTGTAAATTGCAAAAATATTGATTGTACCTGAGCAATAATTTTAATCTTTTAATTTAAACTAGAAAAACAAGAAAATTATTTATTATGATGGTTTCGATGGTTAAGAAAAATAAACTTAATAAAAATAAGGAGAAGGTAAAATATGACAGACGAGCTAAATTACAATAAAGAATGACACCTAGCCCATGTTAACTGAAAAATAAATAGGGATTATGTAATTTCCATCAGTATCATGGCTGCAGAGGTGTCTGAAACCTAGTAAAGAACAAACCATTACAATAAAGAACATTTCATGTTAAAGATTGATCATTGATGCCATAATCATAGTTTGCAGCGAGGTCGTCTCTTACTATTCCAAAGAAGAAAAAGCCGTAGGCTTTTTCCTGCTTGTAATCATATAGTAAAGAATGATAAGATGCCTCTGGTTTAATAAACGGTTATATAAAGGGGGTGTTAGAATACATAGCTTGATCAGTAACATCCAGGTTGCAGCGGTAGCTATCGACCTAGTAAGAGACGATCACGTCCAATGTTAAGAAATATAAAAACCCCTAACTCCTAAGAAAAGAGTCAGATCAAAACAAAAATTACACCATTAGAACTGCCATGTCCAAAACTCCTATAAAGGAAACTTATCACTCTTTGGCTTGAATAACAAAGAAAATTTATTGGCTTGAAAATCAAGAAAATTGACTTTAACCACGTTATTCTCCACAAACGCGATATTTTTTTCTTTCCTATATATAAGGAGCAAGGAGCTAAGCAAGGAGCACGCCGGCTCAATAGTAACCGAAACTCTAAAAAATAAATACTAATTTTGATATCAATAGATACATCAAAAGAATTGGATTTTTATGCCGATTTCAAATATATAAATTTCATCAAGTTTAGTGTTACCCATCAAAAGTTACGAGCCTCAGAATATTTGCCTTATTTTAAAAAGAGAGGGGGAAAACCCCCCAAAGTCATAGGGAACTCGACGGGGGGGGGGGGAGGGGTGCACTTTATGTTGGATGAAATTTCCACGGAGGAGTTTTCCGTGAGGAGGAAAGGTATATTTCATAGATGGTGAGCCAGAGTTACCGGAATTATTTGAAAAACGAACATAAATTATGCCATATATGAAGGGTTGCCTCCTCCTCAATACCTTATTCTTAGCGATTCTGGACTGAAAACTAAAATAATTGGAATTATAAGACAATAATATGGAGATACGTACTTTACGGGTTACAAACCAAAAAAAGTTTGGTTCCAGGATACAATAATAACTTTGAACTGAGATGAAAAAAAATTTTCTTCCAGGAGACAAAAAGTAAAACTAATTATAAAATTTTCATGTCTTTTAGTTGTTTAAATTAAGAAATTACTATTACTTATTAGGCATCATAGATATTTTTGCAGTTTACATAATAATTTTAGCGATTAAGCCAAAAAAGAAAATTTTGGTTCCAGGAGTTTCGGTTACTATTGAGACAAGTAGCTATTATTACTATAGAGTTCATTACCATGAACTGTTTGATTGCTTCAAAATTGAAATATCTTTGAAAAGACTGCAGCATGAAAATACATCAAAAATGCAATTTTTTTGACAAAATTGATTCTACGTTAAAAGTATTTTATTTTTAGTTACAAAAGTGACTAGATGTTGCAATTTCCTTTAAAATGAGCTATTATACAGCTTTCTATGATTTTCCAGTGCCCAGCTAGCTGAGAAGAAAAATCAAGAGGAAAGAAAAAAATATCCCGTTTGTGGAGAATAACGTGGTAAAAGTCAATTTTCTTGATTTTCAAGCCAATATATTTTCTTTGTTATTCAAGCCAAAGGGCGGTAAGTTTCCTAAATAGGGTTTTCGGACAAGGTGGTTCTAATGGCATACTTTTTGTTTTGATCTGACTCTTTTTTTTAGGAGTTAGGGGTTTTATATTTCCTTACATTGGAGGTGATCGTCTCTTACTAGGTTGCTAGCTACCGCTGCAACCTGGATTCTTGATTTTCAAGCCAATATATTTCCCTTGCTGTTCAAGCCAAGGGACATAAAGTTTCCTATACAGGGTTTTCGGACAAGACGGTTCTAATGGTGTACTTTTTGTTTTGATCTGACTCTTTTTTTTAGGAGTTAGTGGTTTTATATTTATTAACATTGGACGTGATCGTCTCTAACCAGGTTGCTAGCTACCGCTGCAACCCGGATCTTATTTTAGTTACTATGGGCTGGAAGTTTTTTCTTTACTGTAAATTATATATGGCTTTGTATATTATGACGGCATGCATCATCAATATAAAAGGATGCAAAGAGTCAAGTGATCTCAGTTTGATAAAATTACAAACAGGAAAAAGCCTGTGGCTTTTTCTTAATTGGAATAGTAAGAGACAACCTGTCTACGGTGTTAACTTGTTTAACAGTGTTAATATGTTAAACAGTGTTAACCAGTTTAACAGTGTTAACATGTGTAAATGTTTCAGTAATCAGTTCAATACGTAAATGTGCCAGTGTTCGTTCTATGAGTAAATTAAAAAATTAAGTTTTTCGTAAAAAATAATTAATTCTGAATTATTTATGATGTCTGAGGAATATTTTTAATTTTTTAATTCAAAAAAAAAGAAAAAATTAAAATTAGTTTTGTTTTTTGTTAGTTTCTAACTACTTAACATAAACAAAATCTAATTCGTCATTTGAAACTAAAATAATATCTAAAAATTTTAAACAAAATGATTTTATTTAACTGCAAACCGCAAAAATTTTTATGGTGTCTGAGGAATAATTTTAATTTTCTAATTCAAACCAAAAAAATACTTAAAAATTTTTAAATTAATATGTAATAAAGAACGACCTCTTGCCTATACTAAATTTTATACGCCACTTAGTTATAGTATAGGTTAGTAATTCCAAAGATAGCTTGGCACTGGAACATCTTAGAGAGTTATTCAATGGCTCATTTTAATCCAGGTTACAGCGGTAGTTATAATAAATAACGGCCTTTTGCCTATACTAAATTTTATACGCCACTTAATTATAGTATATGTTAGTAATTCCACAGATAGCTTGGCAATGGAACATCGTACAGAGTTGTTTAATGGCTCATTTTAAAGAAAATTAATGGGGTTAAACACCTTTTCTAATTATAAAATATATTATTTCTAAAATTACATTAAAAAACGATCATTCAAAGAACATACCATCGCATATATTGGACTTTGTTAGCTGCCTGATTCCTTGTAAAAGATCTTTTTTGTCAAATTATGACTTAATGAGCAACGTGACGTAACAATTGAAAAAAATAATTTTTATTTTATTTTCGTTTTTAGTTCAGAATCGCTAAAGTTATAAACTGCAAAAATATTTATGGTGTCTGAACAATAGTTATAATCTTTTAATTTAGACTAGAAAAATACCTGAAAATTTAAAAATTAGTTTATTTTTTTGTTAGGTTCTTGATACTTGATACGTGACTTAAACATTCAACTAATGGTTACATAATGGTCTCAATCAAGCAAGCTACACGCAAGTTTAAAAAACAGTACTACCAAAAAAACAGAGATAGCATCTTGAAAAGAGAAAAGCAAAGGTATTCAACCAACCAGGCGTATCGAGATGTGAAAATTGATAGTGACAAACAGCGTTATTATAATGATGTAGTCTAAAGACATGCGAAAATTGAGACAGATTACCGAAACAATATAGATTACCGAAACGATATAGATTACAGAAACAAATATAAGAGAAAAGTTGCTACCAGAATAATGGGTAGATACTGGGGTGACAAAGGCTATAATGAAAAAATTAAATTCTCTGCGAGGTTGTACTGAAGAACGCATAAGGACAAAGGGAAAAATTACATTCAGAAATACAAGAAGATAGCAAAAATGCAGGCTGATCTTTGTAAATTGAGAAACATTTTATGCATGTCTTATCGGGATTACGAAAAGTATTCCAAATTACAGATTAAAATTCTCTTTGAAAGAGCGGATGCTGTTGAAAAGTCGGCTAGAAATGCTTTGGCAAAGCTTCATAGTAATATCCAAAAGAATTTACATTAAAGAACGAACTTTCGTCCATAGTAATTGAAGTATTATAAGAAATCATTATATAGATGATGAATTTTCCTTAATGTTTAATATTAGACATAAATTAAAATCTTGTTTAGGGTAAAAGACCAGCTATTAGATTTTAAACCATAATTATTTTCTGAAAAATTAGTTCCCGACCGAATTCGAACCACTGAGCTATCGATCGGCAGTCAATTGCTCTACCTCTGAGCTACAAACCCTTGTTATTAAGAGAGAATTGAAGATGTTTACATGAATATTAGACATAAATCAAATTACAGCAAAGAACAAACTTCAAGCCAATAGTAACTAAAATAAGATTATAATTAATGTTAAAGATTGATCAATGATGCCATAATTGTAGGTTGTAGCCAGGTCGTCTCTTACTATTCAAATTAAGAAAAGCCATAGGCTTTTTGCTGTTTGTAATAGAGTTTTTCGGGTTGCAGCGGTAGTTAGCATCCTAGTAAGCGACGATCACCTCCAATGTTAAGAAATATAAAAACACATAACTCCTAAAAAAAGATTCAGATCAAAATAAGAAGTACACTATTAGAACCGCCTTTTCCAAAACTTTTATATAGTTATATTAAAAGACAATCAATAGAAGAACAAAATATTGGCATACATTGGACATAGTTAGCTGCCGTATTCTTTGAGAGTCGTCTCTTACTACTCCAAAGAAGAAAAAGCCGTAGGCTTCTTCCTGTTTGTCATCATTTGCAATAAGGAATGAACTGTAACCCATAGTAAATGAAGTATTAAATCAAAGACTTCGTGGTTCCAGGTTGCAGTGGTAGCTAGCAACCTAGTAAGAGACGATCACGTCCAATGTTAAGAAATATAAAAACCAATAGCTTCCTCGAAAAAGGAGTCAGATCAAAACAAAAAGTACACCATTTGAACCGCCTTGTCCGAAACCTCTATATAGGAAATTTTCTGTCCCTTGGTATGAACAGCAAAGGAAATATATTGGCTTGAAAATCAAGAAAAGTGGTAGCTACTACAACATTCTGCCTAAAAGGGACATTTTTTTTTCTTTTTTTCTTTTCCACAGATAGCTTGGCATTGGAATGTCGTAGAGAGTTTTTCAATGGCTCATTTTAAAGGAAATTGATTGGGTTAAAAATCTTTTGTAATTAAAATAAGCTATTTCTAAAAGAGAATAAATTTTTCCAATAAAAACTGCATTTTTGATGTCTTTTCATACTGCAGTCTTTTCAAAGATATTTGATTTTTGTACATAAATTATAATCGTATACCATCGGTAAGATTTGAACCCTCGCCTCCAAAGAGACTGGTGGCTAACACCAGTGCCTTGGACCACTCGGCCAAGCTGCTTCTCCTAACTATATATGTGAATTCGGGTTGCAGCAGTAGCTAGCAACCTAGTAAGAGATCCGGGTTGCAGCGGTAGCTAGCAACCTAGTACGAGACGATTGCGTCCAATGTTAAGAAATATAAAAACCCATACCTCCTAAAAAAAAGTCAGATCATAAAAAAAGTACCACCATTAGAACTGCGATGTCTGAAACCCTGTATAGGAAACTTTCTGTCATTTTGCTTGAACAGCAAGGGAAATATATTGGCCAATAAATCAAGAATCCGGGTTGCAGCGGTAGCTAGCAACCTAGTAAGAGACGATCACGTCCAATGTTAAGAAATATAAAAACCCATAGCTCCTAAAGCAGGAGTCAGATCAAAACAAAAAGTACACCATTAGAATCGCCTTGTCCGAAACCCCTGTATAGGAAACTTTCTGTCCCTTGGCTTGAACAGCAAGGGAAATATATTGGCTTGAAAATCAAGCAAATTGACTTTTACCACGTTATTCTCCCCAAACGAGATATTTTTTTCTTTTTTTTTTCTTTCTTTTCCAGAGATAGCTTGGCACTGGAACATCGTAGAGGGTTGTTCAATAGCTCATTTTAAAGGAAATTAATTGGGTTAAAAACCTTTTGTAACTAAAATAAATTATTTCTAAAAGAGAATAAATTTTTCCAATAAAAACTGTATTTTTGATGCAGTGACGTCATAATTACTATATAAGAAACGTCAAAACTGTAAATGGTCTCATTCATGAATATCACAATAAGAGACGATCACGTCCAATGCTAACATAACAATAAAGAACGAACTCTAATTAAATTTTGTTATTATTATAATAAAGATCGAACTCTTCCCTATACTAACTTGCATACGCAACTTCACTATAGTTAAGATTACAGTATTTATATTATACATCATTATAGATTATAAAAGGTTCAAATGTTCGAAGATTATAGAGTTAAAAATTTTCCCACACCGGGAATCGAACCCGAGCCTGTTAAGTGAAAGTTAACTATCCTAGCCACTAGACCATATGGAACCATAAAGAATTACAAAAAGACGATCATTAGGATATCATACATAAGGCATTATAGTATGGTAAAGATCGACCTCTAGCCTATTTAAATTTTTACTATAGAGTTCATTACCATGAACTGTTTGATTGGTTCAAAATTCAAATATCTTTGAAAAGACTGCAGCATGAAAATACATCAAAAATGCAGTTTTTGGACAAAATTGATTCTACTTTAAAAACTATTTTATTTTTAAATATATTACATTAAAGGACGATCATTTGAATAACAAACCATTGCAAACATTAGACTTTGTTTACGTTAATTATAATAAAGATCGAACTCTTCCCTATACTAACTTGCATACGCAACTTCAGTATAGTTAAGATTATATAATAAAGAACGACCTCTTACCTATACTAAATTTTTTATGCAATTTAATTATAGTATAGGTTAGTAATTCAACATTACATTAAAGGACGATCATTTGAATAACAGACCATTGCATACATTAGACTTTGTTTACATTAAAGAACAAACTTCCAGCCCATTGTAGCTAAAATAAGATTATAATTAATGTTAAAGATTAATCATTGTTACATTATAATAAAGATCGAACTCTTCCTTATACTAACTTGCATACGCAACTTCACTATAGTTAAGATTACAGTATTTATATTATACATCTTTATAAATTAAAAAAGGTTCAAATGTTTATAATAAGGAACGAACTCTTGCCTATACTAACTGGAACATGCCACTTAATTACAGTGTTTGCTTGTAGAGTTATATTCAAAGACAATGTGTTAAACATTCCTCCAAACGCGGAATCAAACCAAAATCAACCGCGTCACAAGTGGGTTCGCTTACTAATGTACCATCAGAGACTTATGAAAATTATAATAACGAATGACCTCTTGCCTATACTAAATTTTATACGCCACTTAATTATAGTATAGGTTAGTAATTCAACAGATAGCATGACACTGGAACATCGTAAAGAGTTGTTCAATGGCTCATTTTGAAGGAAATAATGGGGTTAAAAACCATTTGTAATTATAGAAAAGAACGAATAACTGAAAAATGAATCATGATTGCTGTCGTAGATGCAACTTAGTAAAAGATGAGCACGTAAATGAGGATTATATAATTTTCATCGGATATACCTGACACCTAGTAAAGAACAAACCACGACATATAGTAACTAAAAGTTAAGGTAATACAAGCATATTGTGAGAAGTTATTTGTCTGGGGAATAGTACCATATTAAGGTTTGTTTATTACGACTCCAACTAAGATAAAGCCATAAGCTTTTTCCCGTTTATAATCAAACAGTTTGTGGTAGCAAACTGTATAGCAAGAGCGACTCGTTTCAATAGTAATCGGGGTTGCAGCGGTATTTAGCAACCTAATAACAGACGATCAGTTCCAATGTTAATAAATATAAAAAACCCTTAACTCCTACAAAAAAAGCCAGATCAAAACAAAAAGCACACCATTAGATCCGCTTTGTCTGAAACCACTGTATAGGAAACTTTCTGTCATTTGGCTGGAACAGCAAGGGAAATATATTGGCTTGAAAATCAAGAAAAGTGGCGGCTATTACAACATTCTGCCTAAACGGCATATTTTTTTCTTTCTTCTTTCTTTTCCACAGATAGCTTGACACTGGAACATCGTAGAAAGTTTTTCAACGGTTCATGTTAAAGAAAATTAATTGGGTTAAAAATCTTTTGTAACTAGAATAAATTATTTTAAAAGAGAATCAATTTTTCCACTAAAAACTGCGTTTTTTATGTCTTTTCATACTGCAGTCTTTTCAAAGATATTTTCCGGGTTGCAGCGGTAGCTAGCAACCTAGTAAGAGACGATCACGTCCAATGTTAAGAAATATAAAAACCCATAGCTCCTAAAAAAGGAGTCAGATCAAAACAAAAAGTACACCATTAGAACCGCCTTGTCCGAAACCCCTGTATAGGAAACTTTCTGTCCCTTGGCTTGAACAGCAAGGGAAATATATTGGCTTGAAAATCAAGCAAATTGACTTTTACCACGTTATTCTCCCCAAACGAGATATTTTTTTCTTTTTTTTTTCTTTGTATCCAGAGATAGCTTGGCACTGGAACATCGTAGAGGGTTGTTCAATAGCTCATTTTAAAGGAAATTAATTGGGTTAAAAACCTTTTGTAACTAAAATAAATTATTTCTAAAAGAGAATAAATTTTTCCAATAAAAACTGTATTTTTGATGCAGTGACGTCATAATTACTATATAAGAATACAGTAAGGAACGAAGTCTATCTCATAGTACAACAGAGAAAAGAAAAAGAGGTATAGTGTATATGACGTCATTATAATGATAAAATAACTGTTGGCTATACTAACTGGCATAGTCAAGTTAGTATAGCCGTTAGAATACGTTTATCAAAATCTATTTATCCGTATATACACAGATTTGTGGAAAAATCAAATCAATGAATACCTTACTACAGCACAATGGATGAAAGTGTGCCTCATGATTCGAGGTTTGCGGGTTCAAATCCACCTGTAGTAAGGGATCAATATTAAACGATTGGCTTTTCCTTCTTTACATTAAAAGACGATCATTGGAATAACAAACAATTGCATACATTGTTTACATTAAAAGACGATCACTGAAATAACAAACCATTCCATACATCGACTTAGTTAGCTGCTTGATTGTTTGAGTTTCGTCTCTTACTATTTAAAAGAAGAAAAAGCCGTAGGCTTTTTCCTGTTTGTATTTATAGTTAAAAAACGAACTCAAGTCCAAAGAAACTGAACCCTGTGGTTCATTCATATTATCTTCATTATTTTAGCTAGATTACATTAAAGAACGAATTTTACCCCATAGTAACCGAAGGATTAAAATAATAGTTAGTATTATAAGGAACAAACTGTTGCCTATACTAACTTGTATATGCCACTTAACAACAGTAAATGCCTGTACAGTTATATTTAAAGACAATGTATAAAAATTTATAATTAAGAACGAACTCTTGCCTATACTAAATTGCACACTTAACTTAATTATAGTTAATGATATAGTAATGATATGGTTTTATTGATAGCTGAATTAAAAATTAAAAAAAATGATCCCGGGTGGCTTTGAACCACCAACCTTTCGATTAAATGCCGATCACACTTCCCACTTGGACTAAGAAGTCATTAATTAAAGTTATAAAGTTAACAATATGATCTGGGTTGTTAGAGTAAAGAACGACCTATAACCCATATCTCTCGCCCATAGTAACTGATATACGGTGGTTCCAGGGGTATCTACAAGCAATCCAGATTGTTGCGGTATCCGGGTAGCAGCGGCAGCTGCAACCCGAAATCTCTTTGCCTAACAAGAAAGAAAATATGTCTGCTTGTTATTAAACAAAAACCTAACAAAAAATAAAACCAATTTTTAAATTTTCAGGTATTTTTCCAGTTTTTATATAAGTTATCGATAAAGTTATCATAAATGATGTCACTCAAGAAGATCTCGTGTAGTAGTCATTAATAGAAGTTTTGTTTAGACTGAATAGTACATAAAACCTCGATCATCGGATAAAGCTGAAATCCGGGTTGCAGCGGTAGCTAGCAACCTAGTAAGAGACGATCACGTCCAATGTTAAGAAATATAAAAACCCCTAACTCCTAAAAAAAGAGTCAGGTCAAAACAAAAAATACAACTTTAGAACCGCCTTGTCCGAAACCCCTGCATAGGAAACTTTCTGTCACTTGGCTTGAACAGCAAGGGAAATATATTGGCTTGAAAATCAAGAAAAGTGGCAGCTACTACAACATTCTGCCTAAACGGGATATTTTTTTTCTTCTTTTCCACAGATAGCTTGGCACTGGAAAATCGTAGAAAGTTGTTCAAAGGCTCATTTTAAAGGAAATTAATTGGGTTAAAAATCTTTTGTAACTAAAATAAATTATTTCCAAGAGAGAATAAATTTTTCAATTAAAAACTGCATTTTTGATGTCTTTTCATACTGCAGTCTTTTCAAAGATATTTGATTTTTGTACATAAATCATAATCGTATAACAGCGGTAAGATTTGAACCCACGCCTCCGAAGAGACTGGTTCCGGGTTGCAGCGGTAGCTAGCAACCTAGTAAGAGACGATCACGTCCAATGTTAAGAAGTAAAAAAACCATAGCTCCTAAAAAAGCAGTCAGATCAAAACAAAAAGTACACCATTAGAACCGCCTTGTCCGAAACCCCTGTATAGGAAACTTTCTATCACTTGGCTTGAACAGCAAGGGAAATATATGGGCTTGAAAATCAAGAAAAGTGGCAGCTACTACAACATTCTGCCTAAATGGGATTTTTTTTCTTTCTTTCTTTTGTTTCCAGAGATAGCTTGGCACCGGAACATCGTAGAAAGTTGTTCAATGGCTCATTTTAAAGGAAATTAATTGGGTTAAAAACCTTTTGTAACTAAAACAAATTATTTTAAAACAGGATAAATTTTTCCACTAAAAACTGTATTTTTGATGTCTTTCCATACTGCTGTCTTTTCAAAGACATTTGATTTTTGAAGCAATCAAAAAGTTCGTGGTAAGGTTGTATTTTAAACTTTATATTCCATAGATAGCTTAGCACTGGAACATCGTAGAGAGCTGTTCAATGGATTCATTTTAAAGTAAATAAATATCCGGGTTGCAGCGGTAGCTATCAACCTAGTAAGAAACGATAACGTCCAATGTTAAGAAATATAAAAACCCATAGTTCCTAAAAAAGGAGTCGGATCAAAACAAAAAGTACACCATTAGAACCGCCTTGTTCGAAACCCCTATATAGGAAGCTTTCTGTCCCTTGGCTTGAACAACAAGGGAAATATATTGGCTTGAAAATCAAGAAAAGTGGCAGCTACTACAACATTCTGCCTAAACGGGATATTTTTTTTTTCTTTCTTGTTATCCAGAGATAGCTTTGCACTGGAACATCGTAGAAAGTTGTTCAATGGCTCATTTTAAAGGAAATTAATTGGGTTAAAAACCTTTTGTAACTAAAACAAATTATTTTAAAACAGGATAAATTTTTGCACTAAAAACTGTATTTTTGATGTCTTTCCATACTGGTGTCTTTTCATAGACATTTGATTTTTGAAGCAATCAAACAGTTCGTGGTAAGGTTGTATTTTAAATTTTATATTCCATAGATAGCTTAGCACTGGAACATCGCGGAGAGTTGTTCAATGGATCATTTTAAAGTAAATAAATAACATTCATGGACGTATCCAAAGGGTTTAGTTGGTTTGAACCCCCCCCCCCCAAAAAAAAAATGTTTTTTAGATTCATAATAACGAATATAAAATGAATAAAAACAAAATTGAATATAAAAAAATATACAAAAATGAACATGAACAACTTTTTTATGCGTTTTTGAAGTTTTTATTATAATAAAGAACGAATATTTTACCGATTATCTACTAATAACCATATATGACGTAATAAGTGACATGACGTAATATCTACAACCTATTGTGTACTAATAACCATATATGACTTAATGAGCGACGTGACGTAAAAATTGAAAAAATTAATTTTTATTTTATTTTCGTTTTTAGTTCAGAATCGCTAAAGTTACAAACTGCAAAAATATTTATGGTGTTTTTACAATAGTTTAAAACAATAGTTTTAATCTTTTAATTTAGACTAGAAAAATACCTGAAAGTTTAAAAATTAGTTTAATTTTTTGTTAGGTTCTTGGTACTTGATACGTGACTTAAACATTCAACTAATGGTTACATAATGGTTTCAATCAAGCAAGCTACACGCAAGTTAAAAAAACAGTACTACCAAAAAAACAAAGATAGCATCTTGAAAAGGAAAAGCAAAGGTATTCATCCGACCAGGCGTATCGAGAAGTAATAATTGATAGTGACAAACAGCGTTATTATAATGATGTAGTTTATAGACATGCGAAAATTGAGACAGCCAAACAAAAGAGTAAGAAACGGTATGATAATGATGAAGATTACAGAGAAGCAACAATTGAGCAGGCTAGACAAAAGATCAAGGAGCGTTATCACAATAATGAAGATTACCGAAAAATATATAAGAAAAAAGTTGCTACCAGAATAATGGGTAGATACTGGGGTGACAAAAGCTATAATGAAAAAATTAAATTCTCTTCGAGGTTGTACCGAAGAACGCATATGGACAAAGGGATTACAGTAAGGAGCGAAGTCTGTCTCATAGTCACTGAAACAACAGGGAAAAGAAAAAGAGGTCTGTGTTATCATATGACGTCACACCATTAGAGCCGCCATGTTTAACACCCCTATATAGGAAACTTTCTGTCCCTTGGCTTGAAGTGCAAGGGAAATATATCGGCTTGAAAATAAAGAAAAGTGGAAGCTACTACAGCATTCTGCCTAAACGGCATCATTTTTTTCTTCTTTTCCACAGATAGATTGGCACTGGTACATCGTAAATTGTTATTCATTACATTAAAGGACGAGCTTTAGCCCAAGTAGCTAGAATCCGGGTTACAATAGTAGCTTGCAACCTATCCGGGTTTAGGTGGTAGCTAGAAACTTAGTAAGAGACGATCACACCCCATAGTAAAAAATAAAAAAGTTACATTGAAAGACGATCATTGGAAAAAAAAATATAATAAAAGGCCCCAAAAAACAATGGTCTCATTCAACTAATGGTTACATAATCCGGGTTGCTGCGGTAGCTAGCAACCTAGTAAGATCCGGGTTGCAGCGGTAGCTAGCAACCTAGTAAGAGACGATCACGTCCAATGTTAAGAAATATAAAAACCCATAACTCCTAACAAAAGAGTCGAAAAGTGGCAGCTACTACAACATTCTGCATAAATGGCATATTTTTTTATATTAAAAGACGATCATTAGGATAACCATATGTAATGTAATGAATTGAAAAAAATTATTTTTTCTTTTATTGTAGTTTTATCCAGGTTGCAGTGGTAGCTAGCAACCTATAAGAGACGATCACGTCTAATTTTAAGAAATATAAAAACCAATAACTCATAAAAAAAAAAGTCAGATCAAAACAAAATATACACCATAAGAACTCCCTGGTCCGAAACCCCTATATAGGAAACTTTCTGTCCCTTGGCTTGAACAGCAAGGGAAATATATTGGCTTGAAAATCAAGAAGGTGGCAGCTACTACAGTATACTGCCTAAACGGCATCTTTTTTTTCTTCCACTGATAGCTTGGCACTGGAACATCGTAGAGAGTTGTTCAATAGCTCATTTCTAATGAAATTAATGGGGTTAAAAATCTTTTGTAATTAAAACAAATTGTTTTTCAAATAGAATCATTTTTTACGAGCAACTGCATATTTAATGTTAAAGATTGATCGATGACGTCATAATCTTAGGATGTAACCAGGTCTTCTCTTACTATTCCAATTAAGAAAAAGCCAGAGGCTTTTTCCTGTTCGTAATTTTTCATAGTAAAGAACGACATCTAGCCAATGTTAACTGGAAAATAAATGGGGATTATGTAATTTTCATCGGTATCATAAACCTAATAAAGAATAAACCACAGGAAATATTAGATATAATAAGGAATGGACTCTTGCCTATACTATCTGAAACATGCCACTTAATTACAGTGTATGCTTGTATATTTATATTGAAAGACAATGTGTTAAAAATTCCTCCAAAAGCGGAATTGAACCCCAATTAACAGCGTCACAAGTGGCTTCGCTTACTGTTGTACTATCCGAGACTTATGAAACGTATGGTACAAATAAGATATGATAAGTGAATTATCCGGGTTGCATTATAATATAGAACAACCTCTTGCCTATACTAAATTTTATACGGTACTTAGTTATAGTATAGGTTAGTAATTCAACAGATAGCTAGGCACTGGAACATCGTAGAGAGTTGTTCAATGGCTCATTTTAATCCGGGTTGCAGCGGTAGCTAGCAATCTAGTAAGAGACGATCACATCCAATGTTAAGAAATATAAAAACCCATAGTTCCTAACAAAGGAGTCAGATCAAAACAAAAAGTACACCATTAGAACTGCCTTGTCCGAAACCCCTGTATAGTACACTTTCTGTTCCTTGGCTTGAACAGCAAGGGAAATATATTGGCTTGAAAATCAAGAAAAGTGGCAGCTACTACAACATTCTGCCTAAACGGGAGATTTTTTTTTCTTTTTTATCCAGAGATAGCTTGGCACTGGAACTTCGTAGATAGTTTTTCAATGGCTCATTTTAAAGGAAATTAATTGGGTTAAAAATCTATAGTAACTAAAATGAATTATTTCTAAAAGAGAATAAATTTTTCCACCAAAAACTGCATTTTTGATGTCTTTTCACACTGCAGTCTTTCAAACATAATCGTATACCAGCGGTAAGATTTGAACCCACGCCTCCGAAGAGACTGGTAGCTAACACCAGTGCCTTGGACCACTCGGCCAGGCTGCCTCTCATAATTTGGGTTGCAGCAGTAGCTAGCAACCTAGTAAGAGACGATCAGTCCAATGCTAAGAAATATAAAAACCCAAAACTCCTAAAAATAGAGTCAGATCAAAACAAAAGTAGATCATTAGAACTACCTTGTCTGAATCCCCACTAGATAAATAATGAATATCATCATAGTTTTATATTAGAGCTATGACGTGAATAGAAAAACACGAAATTATATTGTTGTTTCTGAAGACGTCATGAAATAATACCATTGCGCCATGACGTCATGAAATAAAATCATTACGCCGTGACGTCATAATTACTATATAAGAAACGTCAAAACTGTAAATGGTCTTCGTTCATGAATACATAATGGTTAGATCAAAGCAAGCTACACGCAAGTTAAAAAATCAGTACTACAAAAAAAAACAGAGATAGTAACTTGAAAAGAAAAAAGCAAAGGTATTCAACCGACCAGGCGTATCGAGAAGTAATAATTGAGAGAGCAAAACAAAACAGCAAGATGTGTTATCACAATGATGAAGATTATAGACATGCGAAAATTGAGACAGCCAAACAAAAGATCAAGGAGCGTTATCACAATGATGAAGATTATAGACATACGAAAGTTGAGACAGCCAAACAAAACATCAAGGAGCGTTATCACAATGATAAACTTTATAGAGAAGCAACAATTGAGGAGGCTAGACAAAAGATCAAGGAGCGTTATCACAATGATGAAGATTACCGAAAAATATATAAGAAAAAAGTTGCTACCAGAATAATGGGTAGATACTGGGGTGACAAAAGCTATAATGAAAAAATTAAATTCTCTGCGAGGTTGTACCAAAGAACGCACAAGGACAAAGGGAAAAATTACATTCAGAAATACAAGAATATGGCAAAAATGCAGGCTGATCTTCGTAAATTGAGAAACATTTTACGCATGTTTTACCAGGATCACGAAAAGTATTCGAAATTACAGATTAAAATTCTCTTTGAAAGAGCGGGTGCTGTTGAAAAGTCGGCTAGAAATGCTTTGGCAAAGCTTAACAGTAATATCCAAAAGAAATGTTGTCAGTTTAATGAAAAGCTTCCAAGGTATGGATTGGCAACTGCGGAACAGTTTATAGATGCAATGGAAAATGTTCGACAACACAGTGAATATACGGAGGCGTACTTTTTAGAAAATTCGTATATTAATTTTGGAAGGAGCAATTGCAGTTTATGTAGCAGCAATAAAAATATATATACATTTACAGTAAAGAACGATCTCTCGCGAATAGTAACTGATTTACGGTGGTTCCAGGGGTAGCTATCCGGGTTGCAGCGGTAGCTAGCAACCTAGTAAGAGACGATGACGTCCAATGTTAATTACAATAAAGAACAACACCTAGCCCATATTAACTGAAACATAAATTGGGAATATGTAATTTCCATCAGTATCATGGCTGTAGAGATGGCTGAAACCTAGTAAAGAACAAACCATTACAGTAAAGAACATTTCATGTTAAAGATTGATCAATGATGCAATAATCATAGTTTGTAGCCAGGTAGTCTCTTACTATACCAATTAAGAAAAAGCCGTAGGCTTTTTCCTGTTTGTAATTTCACATCAAACATCAGGGTTGCAGCGGTAGCTAGCATTATAATAAAGAGCGAACTCTAATCTATAGTAACTGAAAGGTGTGTATAGTATAATAAAGAACGACCTCTTGCCTATACTAAATTTTATACGCCACTTAATTATAGTTAAGGTTAGTAATTCCACAGATAGCTTGGCACTGGAACATCGTAGAGTTGTTCAATGGCTCATTTTAAAGGAAATTAATTGGGTTAAAAGTCTTTTGTAATTAAAAAATATTATCTTTAAAATAGAATCAGCTTATATATGAAAACTGCATATTTCATATTAAAGATTGATCAATGACGTCATAATCGTATACCAGCGGTGGGATTTGAACCCGCGCTTCTGAAGAGACTGGTGGTCTCTTCGGAGGCACTTCACTTACTAGCCACCTAGTAAGAGACGATCACGCCCAATGCTAAGAAATGCCAACGCCCCAAATCTGAGACAATATGTTGAACCAAGATCCCAAGCTTAAGTTTTGACCCTAATCAATCATTATTAGATGTCACGAAACCAAACGATCCTCCATGAGAAGAAGAACCAATCATAATCAATTTTGCGGGAAATATAAACTGTACGTGCAAACTTTCCCAAAATAAAGTGTTAGAGAAGAGACCAAACCAAGTTATCTTAGCCAAAATCCCAATGACTAAGCCCTCAATGATTGTGTATCATTAAAACAAGAATCAAAGACAATGCGTCAAACATAGAACCTGAGATAAAGTTCTGTTCCAACCATAGTTACCCTTACATGGCATAACATAAAAGAAGGACTAATCGTGAACAACTTACGGGAAACACAGACTGTACGAGTATTAGATTTTCCCGAGGATGAAAGTGCCCAAGAAGAGATACCCAGCCCAACGATCAAGATACCCATTTCATGTAATCAATTCCCCAAGTGTCATGTACCCAGGAAACAGTTCAACAAATCTATGACATCAACCCCTCGTATATGACGTAGCAAACCACGCACGGACAATTTTGTGCAAGTAGTCATATGTATGAACAACATAAACGCTTATCCGAAGGAACAAGTGCCAAAAAACGAAACACCACGAAGACAAACCATAAACAATTAGCCAACCCAGTAATTAATTGAGTGGAAGCCCAAAGTAAGAGTGATAACGTATGTGAGTATTATAGACACGTAGAATGATGAAGTAAGTGTGAAGATCTTATGTATCTAACTTGTAACTTTGGTGAATATTGAGAAATTATTAATGTGTCAAACTTTTTGTTTGCAAATCATTTAATCCATATATATCAGTGCTCTTGAAGTCAGTTATTTATCGTATCATTATAGCGTCAGGTGGAAGTATAGTCGAGTACTAGAAAAAGCAAATATGTACCATTTTAGGTGATAAAATAGTCCCAAAAGCGGATCTTAATTAGTTAAAACCATGTAGAATTATTAGCATATCAGGTGAAGGAATTTTAATATTAGGTGGAGGAATAATAATTATTATATAATCATATAACCTAATGGGTTATTCAATAGAAACTCTTTGGCCCTTTCGCCAAATAGAGTGAGTAGGTGATGGACTTTAAAGTAATGTCGTCATATATGTAGTCTCATAAAGCAATCAGGAATATGAAAAAAAAGATATACATTTTACCAAAGCAGAGTTAATTCAAGTAATAAGTACTAAGTTAAATTCTTTTCAAGAATAATCAAAATTTGAAAGAGTAGAAAGAGTAGGACAACACAACGATGAGGACTTGGTTAAGAACGGGAAGGATGATATGTAATGGGATCAATTTTCAAAAACATCAAAATCTTCCAATTAAAGTTACTCAAGTAAAATAACATCACCCAAAATATGAACCTGAAAATTCAAGTAACCTACAGATCAAGCAAGTCTCAAGCGTTCAATTTAAAATAGTGAAACAAATGTATTTTATTCAAACATACATTGTAACAATCTTTCCCACGGAAAATGTAATAAATACATCAGCCTCCGCGTCGCCAAGGTATGCAATAAATATCAGTCTGACCGAATCTTATATGACAGGCGAGTAAAAATGTAATTTAAATCTTAAGAGCTTCAATTTTCAAACTATCAAGAGATGGTAGAATTTATTATACAAAAAAATAGTCACTCGAGATACAAAATATTTTTGTGGAATCTAATTGCATTGTTCTGAAAACTAAGTTTAGAACTATGTATCTCAATGTAACTAAATCGTATTGTCCTTTAACAACTTTCACAGAAATAAATTACAAGTCTTCTGGAAACTAAGTGACACCTCGCTAGCAAAAAATTACAATGTAAAACTTTGTTTTGTTCAGAAAAATTCCAAAGTGATATCTTAAAAGTTATAAATTGTAATTAAACTCAAGTAGCCCATTGGTATATCACCATCCAATAGTAATATAGGACATACAGTTGAACCAATAGAATGAGTGTAATGTACTTTTTAGTAACACCTGAACGTAACCTCTGGCAAAATTGGAGAAAGTAGATAGTGAGGTCTTAGCAATTTTTGCGCCAGTCTTTTATCAGTCTTGCGACAGTCTTTTGGAGTAGATTGTCAGTGAATTTTATGTGAATCTAAAAAACAGTATTATTGAACGTTATTTGTATTGCCCAAGTCAACAACTTTATCTAAGTGTCTTTGACTGTAAAATGATTTCGATATTCCCGTCAAGCTCTGTACCGATTATGTGAGTAAAAATAAATACATTACTTTCTTATTTTATTCTCTTTATGTTAGTATTTCTCAAGATAGTTAGTCCTTGTGGCTCCACTCGCTCTCAAGGGAACCTGAAACCTTTCAATCTGATTTCGAATCAGTATGGCCATTAATACAAGCTCCCCATTTGAACCGCTAATTTAAGCTCCCCACGCACAAAATTCCGCCTCCACTCAGGTATGCTACTCGTGAACCGTCAACTAAGAGTTTAACTGAAAATCTCCATTGAAATAATTAATTGAAAACTCCTATACAAAGAGATAACTTAAAGTATAAGAACAAAAACTCTTTTTATTGAACCCCCCCCCCCATTAGAGCATATCCTCTATGCAATTTACACGGGTTGCATAATCTACACTTTTCATCATACTCATCAATCTTTTTGCAATTCTCACATGATGACCAACTGCCCAGTGTGTACATACATAACGGACATGTATGGAACATTTTTTTCATGTTTTGACACTCTCACTGCCACAATGAAACTGAGCTAGCAACAACAAAAAATTTTGTGGGATAGAGAGAGAGGAGTAAATCATCCTTGAACGCCATCTTTCTCATGAAAAAAGTCCTAAATTTCTAAACTAATGTTTAAAAGCATATCCACAATATCATTTTGCCGTGTCGTGATCAATATATCAATAAATTGTGTAAATGCATTTGGACCACGACGTAGAAGCTTCATACAATAGTCTAATGATGGAGAATCACTTTTCATTATATCGACAAGCATTCCCTGAGAAAATATCTTCCTTTGAATAGACAGCTCTAGAAAATCGTCATCTAGAATCAAACGTTTTTCCATAAGCACTAGATTCCTCATGATTCGCTCTTTCTCAAATCTATCCATTTTTTTTAGAGTCCTAACACTCTCACTACCAACTACAGACTAACCAGAATTTTTTCTACTCTAAAAAATATGCGCTAGTTTTCTATAGAAAGAAAAAATACCTTTGATTTAGAAACAATTTTATTGAGCATAATTACAACAATAATATTCACTGATGCATTTTGTTCTCATCAATATATTTCGATAGTACATCTAATGCTGCCCGAAGTTTATTTATATGCACAATATTCAGTTTCGCAGCAAACATAGTTGTTCCTCCTGCTTAAATTTGCTTAATGATATCACGTATCTAGCATACATATCGTCCCATTCAAGGCATAGTCTACAGCCACCGGTTATTTCCACAGCCACATTGGGTACTCGTATATCATTGCAGCTGCCGGCTCCATCATCAATCTCCAATAATGTAAATGCACCACTTATTTTCTCTACTAATACCCTCTCAAATAAACTATTCTCTCTGAATTCAATTCTCTTACTAATATGAATTGTAATGAAAACCATTCCTTTTATTCAAATCCCATCACCAATCAAGTTATCGTATATTGAGCAACCTCCGATGTCTCTGATTGGCTCCTAAAAAATGTCTACGTCAAACGGGACATTCTGGTGCAATTCATATCAATAACAAAAAACTAGTTTCTTGTACGCTTCATATCTATTACACTTTTGAGTATATTCTTGTAGGCGTGAATGTACGGTTAGAATGTAGGGTTAGAATATATAGAATAGATACTACTATGGTGGGCGTGAGAGGGGGTTAGTTTTTCTCCAATCACTTTCGACTATTAAAAAGGGCCCTGGCCCTCTTAATTCCAATTGAATGAGCCCCTTTTGAAGTTTTTACGACAGCTCTATCTATAAGAACCTTATTTGCTCCCAGGGCATAGCTTATAGCCTTTGCCCTGGGGGCTTGTCATCCTTAAATACGCAATTCCCAGAAGTTTCAACTACGTTTTAACAAAATAGCTATCTCTGAAATTTGATTGAATGTGTTTGGGGAAAAGGTGGAAGTGAAAGGGGGATTAATTACTCCAAACTCACTTTCGACTATTAAAAAGGGCAATTTCAATTTCCAATCAAATGAGCCCTTTTTGAAATTTCTACAACAACTTTCTATATAAACCTTATATGCCCCCAGGACATAACTTTCAACCGTTGAACTGATACCCCCAGGGCAAAACTTACAACCCTTGCACTGAGGGCCTTAAGGGGGGGACATCCTTAAAAACGTAGTTTCCATAACTTTCAATTACATTGAATAAAATGGCTATTTAAAAAATTTTTATTCGATGTGTTTGGGGGAAAGATGGGCGTGACAAGGAGGGTTAGTTGCCCTTAAATAACTTTTGACTATTAAAAAGGGCACTAGCCCTTTGAATTTCCAATTGAATGATCCCTTTTTCAAGCTTCTAAGACAAAGATTTCAATAAAAACCTTATATGCCCCCAGGGCATAACTTATACTCCTTGCCCTGAAGACTGTGGGTATAGGTATAATTTAAGGTATAATTTCTTGAACTTTAAACTTTGTGGAACAAAATAGATATATCAAACTTTTGATTGGATGTGTTTAGGGAAATGGTTGGTGTGGAAGGGGTGTTAGCTCCCTTCTAATCACTTTCGACTACTAAAAAAGGCACTAGCCATTTCAATTCTACCTCGCAGATACAGTAATAGAAAGATGATGCGGATTTTTGGCGCTCCGGATATTGTAAATTGTTTTGTCAGACAAAGTAGCCGTCTTCAAGAGAAAATTCATGCTACTTTGGGTATTAACCACCCACTTATCCGGGTAGCCACAGCGCATTGAGTGTAATATTTATTTATTGTGTTGTTATTAAATGTATCTTTGTTGGGTTTTTTTTTGTTTTTTTTTTCTCTTTTCTTGTGCTACTCCACTTCATTTTTTGTATAGTGGGTCAAAAATAAATTATTATTATTATTACTTAATTTCCAAACCAATGAGCCCTTTTTAAGTTTCTATGACAACACGTTCTATAAAAACCTTATATGAGTTGGGCGTATTTTAAAACCCTTGTTCTAAGGGTTGTGGGGGGGGGGGTTGTCATCCTCAAAAACCTAATTTCAAGAACTTTCAGCTATTTTGAACCAAATGGCTACTTTAAAATTTTGATTGGATGTGTTTGGGGAAAAGGTGGGCTTGAGAGGGGTGCTAGTTGCCCTCCAATCACTTTCAACCATTAAAAAGGGCACTACCCCTTTGAATTTCCAATCGAATGAGCCTTTTTTGAAGTTTCTGCGACAATGCTTTCTAAAAAAACCTTATGTGGCCCCAGGGCATAACTTACAACCCTTGCCCTGAGGGCTCAGGGGGAGTGTCAGTAGTTGGAGCCCTCATACCACAGGGGCAACACCACATATAGGTTTTGACCTACTAATGGTAGTGCCGCAACACGCTCAGTGAATACACCCGGACAAGATAATTGACCTCCAATGAGCTACAATATGAGAACAATATCACGTGCCTGTTTCTTGGCCAATGAACGGTTAGAAATACTGTGATAACAAGATTACATCACCAGACTCCCAGGAAATTTCAGCAATAAATATACGTTATTTCTGTTATATCACAATTCCACAGTATTGATTCAGACTTCGTTGTGTTAACACCAAAAACATTTTCGGATGTAGCCCTGCTCAAGCTGTGTAATTTCCCTGTGGACTTTCATTTTGGATTTATTTTCATAAGCGGATTATCGTTTTACTGGCTATTTCAAATAGCCAGTAAAACGATTTGACACTACTGATGTAGCGGTCAGACTTAGGATTCAAGGGCAGACGTTCTAGTAAATTCAATATCAGATTTTATAAATAAAGAAATGGCCCCTGCACGCTTTATTACCATTCTGGTTTAAAAATAGATTAATGAATAGATTATTATTATTATTTGTTATTATTATTATTATTATTATTATTATTATTATTATTCATTCAATTCCTAATAGGCCATTGGGAGCAGTTTACTGATCATATAATTTAAATATTGTAAATAATCATAAATATAAAAAAAATATAGACAAGTGGTATAAATGGCATAAAGAGTGGACTTGGGTATGTTTTTTTTTCTGAAACCCTTAATATGTAATTTCAGGCTATACAATTCAAATTCATCCGAACTACTTGTGCAACACATTCATTAATCCAAAAAATTTGGATCAAAAAATTTTAATAATCCAAAAAATTATTAAAATTAGGAGTCATTAAGATATACTGATCAGATGACATCAGGACGTAATTTCGTAAAAATACGGGGGGGGCAAAGTTGGAGCCGTTTTTCCCAAGAAAAGTAAAAATGACTGTAAAAACTAAAAAAATAAGCCGTTTGGTACCATAAAGGTACTATTTAGTACTTTAAAAGTACTATAGCTGTATAGTACTATATAAAATGCTATAAGGGTAAATATGTACTAAAAAACTTATCTGTTTCTGTTGATGCTTGAATTATGCATGTCTGTCTTTGTTTTGACAAAATTATTGAAGAAACTAAATTTCAGCTGGGGGGGACTGGGGTTTGGGGGACTAATATCTGAGAGGGGTAGTTTCCCCCCCACCCCCCCCCCCCCCCCCTTCCTCGTTGAAAATTAAGCCCCTGGATGACATAAATATTATAAAAATGTATAAATATACCAAAAAAATGTCAGAAAATGTAATGAACATTGTAAAAGTGGACTTGGTCATATTTTCGTCTGAAGCGCTCAAATAACAAACTCAGTGAATAAAATTTTTCAAACTTCACATTTTCAAAAGCAGCACATTTCTGAATTGAGAAAATGGTAATATTAGTAGCAATTGTGTTGATTGTGTAATATGAATATGACAAATATCTACAAATGTAAAAAAAATGATTGGTCTTAATTTTCTTCTGAAACGCTTAATCAATGACTTTAATCAGTAAAATTTAAAGACATTCAAATTACCCTCGCAGCACATTTGTGAATCAAGAAAAGTGCAAATATTAGGAGCAAATATTTTGGTTGTATAATATAAACATTACAAATATCTACACATATAAAAAAAAATCATTGGCCCTAATTTTCTTCTGAAACGCTTAATCAATGAATTTAATGAATAAAATTTGAAGACATTCAATCTACCCCCGCAGCAAATTTGTGAATCAAGAAAAGTGCAAATATTAGGAGCAAATGTGTTGACTCTATAATATAAACATTACAAACATCTACACAGAAAAAAAATTATTGGTTCTAATTTTCTCCTGAAACGATATAAAACAATAAATTTAAGCTCTTAAATTGAGAGTCATTCAAACTACCCCCGCAGCACATTTGTGAATCAAGAAAATTGCTAATATTAGGAGCAATTATACCGATCGTGACACAATCGCATAAACTCTTTCATTCGTGAACGCTCTAAATGCGACCGCAATTACTACGACTATTTTTACAATGTCTTTATATACGGCCATATATCAGTTTGGAATTCCTCTCCTTTCATAAATTTGCCAACAATAATTCTTTTTTATACTTGACATACATAATGGCCTTCGAAGATTAGAAGTTAAAACTAGGTTATAATACGATGATCTTTGAACTATGATGATATTGATACTTTTTCTTATCGGAGGAAGACGAAGAATATCATTTGAAAACGGAATTGTACTTTTATGATAAACACCCTACCGCTCAAGTTGTTCGTGCATTGATGCATAATAGGAACCAGTTTTTTTCGTGAGTTTCTTTCAGCTTAGCGTGAGACAAGACAAAGAGAAGTGACAGAATAGATGGAAAATATATAACTTGGGCTGTATATTTGCACATTAGGGGTAGATGGGTGATGTTAAAGTATTTGGATAGTGTGAAGTTAGATAACAATTTTAACTATATAATATGCAGAATAATTGTGCCTAACACACTAGGCATGCAGACCCGCTATACTTTACCCCCCCCCCCCCCCCTCCCACCCCTAATGTGCGAATATATAGCTCAAATTTGTTTCTAAAGTATCATATTTTTATCTTACTTTGGTATATTTCATTACGATTGGGTATCAGAGAAACATATTAGAAGAACATTAGGTAGGGTATATATTATACAAGTAATGACGGAATGAACAGAGCTCTGCTGAAAAGGAAGAAATAATTAATGAGGAAAGCAGACAAAAAAGATAGACATTGTTGTCCTATGATTATTTTGGCGAAAAAATGTCATTTTTTGTACAGAGTAAAAGTACGTATACAGACACCAGAGGCAGTAGAGGGAATGGAAAGAGGGGGGGAGCAATGGCTCCGGGAGCCGGAATTTAAAGAGCATAAAATTTCAAACAAGTAATCTAACGACTATAATCATTATGTAACTTTTTACATTTTGTTAATAAAGTAGAGGGCGGATTTAATAAGAAAAATCATTAATTAATTAGTAGAAATAAATTTAAAAATAATTATATAGTAATATTTAAATAATTGGATAAAAATAATTCATAATAATAATTAGATAATTAGGACAAAAAATAAAAAAAATAGTCAATTATTCATTAATTAATAGATTGAAAATATCTTGGTTGATAAAACAAAATTGTGTTTAAATTTGGCCCGAAAACTTTGTGGGAGACAAGGGGGAGGGCTAACCAAGATTTTGTTCCTAGTGCAAGAGAAGCTAGAACCGGCACTGACAGGCATCCAACTCCTCCCTAAACTTTTGTCAATCTCCTCCAAAATGGGCTAAAATCCCCCATTATTGTTCACCCTAGTATTTTGTTTCTATTATTTTGTTGTATAAACTTTTTGTTTTGTTCTTCCTTCCCCCAAAATGGGCAAAAATCAGGTTTTTTTCTCACTACTTGAAACTCGCGTCTTTAAGTTCTAGAGTTAAGATTCTAGTGTGCAAACGATTTAAGTTGGGGACACTGGCCCCCTAAAATTAGCACAAAAACTTTCTTTCAATTGGGCTGAAATTTGTATTCGTATTTGGTAAAGGCAATTCTCGTGCAAAAAAAGCTGAAAACAAATGATGTTTTTCTCGAAAATGGGGGCAAAAAAAAAAAAAAACTTTTTCCGAACGGCTTCAGATCTAAATTGAAAGTCACTGAGCCGAGGAGACAAAATACAGAAAAAAAGGTTGGAGGCAAGGGTCCTTTAAATCTGATGGGGTTAAAGCTAAAACCCACAGATCCCTAAGCCCAGGAGATACTAAACTACAGAACAAATTTAAGCTGGGGTCACTGCCCCCCCCCCTGTCGAAAAAAGACCCATAAGTATTCTAAAATTTGGACTAAAACTTAAATTTTTTTCTTTCTTCTTCAAAATTGGCTTTCATTTATGTTCACAAGTCCTTTGGCCATGGAGCACTATACAGAAAATTTTAACTTTTTTCTCGGAAGGCTTGAAACTTTAAAGCTTATGACAGAGTATAGAAAGCTTCTAAGAGTGGAAACTGGCGTTGTTTATCAAAGAGAAAAATTATCAACGCCATCTAACGTTTGCTGACATTAGATTACCTGAAACTACGACATCACTGTCTTTTCAGAAACTTTAAAAGGTATGGTGGGGTAAAGAAAGGAGAAACATGTACCAAGAAATCCTACCAGCTTAAAGTCATCTAGCCTACTAAACCTGGCAAGATTTTTCCAAGTTAACCTTTACTTTGTGCACACCAGAGTTTAAAAATCACTTACAGAGAAATTTCAACTTTAATCTTAACACATTTTAGAGCAATCATTTAAAATATATAGTTGCTTTTTAATTCACAGCTGATTTAGAGAAGCACGATGGGGCACACTGCCCCTCCAACGTTTTTGTCATTCGGTAAAGTTTTCGCTGAAGGCGAAAATTCCTGCAGAAATTTTGCAAAATTGCCCGAAATTTAGCAAAATTCTTGTTTTCTGCGAAAAATTTGGCATAAATCAGGTAGCGATTTGGAAAAATTTACGAAGATCGCCCCTCCAATGGAATGAGTCTCGGGACGCCTCTGGTTTTCAGTAGTATACAAATTCAGCAATACGAACAGAAAAATAGGAGATTGAATTTGCACCTAGGATGTGCTTTCGAAAAATAGCTATCACAAGCCCAGATGGGCTGAGGTTTGAGGCGATGGTCCAGGTTAGAGGCGATGAGGTTTGATGAGATTAGAGGCGATGAGGTTTGAGGCGATGGTCCAGATTAGAGGCGATGAGGTTTGATGAGATTAGAGGCGATGAGGTTTGAGGCGATGGTCCAGATTAGATATTTTAAAGAGGAGGCTAAATTCTAAGACAAAGTGCGTAATTTTGCCAAATCCAGGGAGGGGGGGGGGAAGCTGGAACAGATTTTCCCAAGTCAAGTGAAAATGACTAAGTGAAGAATGAGCCATACGGTACCATAAAGGCTGTTTGATTAAAATCTTTCTTTCTGATCGTTATTGTGGGTTGATCTGGACGGCTTCACCTCCATTTAACGTCTAATATAGGCAGGCGTACATCAGGGCTGTAAATTGGGACCTACGCTTCTTATTCTTTACACAAATGACAAGGGAGGGAACAGCTCAGCTCGATCATCCCACTTTACATGTCTTGCATCCGACCCACTGCCGAGTATGGATGCCAGCTGCATGGTGTATACTGGTGGTCCAAAGATGTTGCTGGGACCACTCCAAAAGATCGAAAATAGGGTTATATAGTTTAGTCGTTCTCCAGTTTGTTAGTGAGAGGTATGATGTAGCATCGATGACTCTTTTCTACTCGTACTTATATTTCCCTCGTTCTCTACAGCTTTTTTGTATTGTATCTCCAATGGTCCAACCAACAAGACATCATACAAAGGTACACAGGTGAGTCCAATTAACACGGGGCTGGCAAGCCGAAAACAGAGCAGGCCTACCCGAACAGCTTCATCTGACGCTGCACTTAGATCTGGAATGATTTCCCCGACGAAGTGTCTCATAAAAGCTTCTCTGCTGACTCTTTCAAAAGAAGAGTCACCTAAAAACCTCGAAAAAGACTAGCAGTAAATCAGATATTTATTTATAGGCTACTTTGCGCGTGAATTTATGAATAAAGAAGAACTTGCTACAATGTAATCATGACGCTATTCAAGTTTTGAATGATATAAAAGTGATTTTTTCCCCAGGAGAGGAAAAAACTTCGCTATAGGTAAACGTTATTCTGTTTTTGCAAAGCAACGCTAGACGGGAGTAATATAAATAATCAGCTCATTTAGAAAGTATCCAGCTCAGTTCCCTTAAATTCTTTTCTTGTAAGAAATTACCTTTAGTTGCAGGTTGGAGCACAATCCACTTTGGCCTCGAAGATATATGAATCTTCACTAAAGACTGTCTTATCTTTGAGGAAGTTCAAAAGCTTTGAAACTCTATTTAGGAAATTACTGCGCTGACGGGACTTTTTTTTATAAAATTTTTTTTGTGAATACGGCAAATGCTGCCTTGGGCCTTTATAAGATACTTAAGTAGTATTTGTTTTTTTCAAATTCAGATGAAGGTGAATCAGCTGTTGGAATCCTCTTCCCCCTCTGGGCAATGCCCTATTTTTAGAGAAAGGGATATCCAATGTTTCGAAAATGGTATCATGTTCGGCAAAAAAAAATCTCAGTTTTGCTCATTTGACGTTTGCTCTGAAAGTTCCCCTGGAAAGTGCTTTGGAAAGATCTCAGAGAGAAACCATTCTACCCTTCCCCTTCAGTTAGGTTGTGACGGAGATCGGTTCCAGATTCAAGACCTATAAAAGAATTAAAATATTTATGGACAAACCTAAGAAAATTTCTCTTGAATAAATTTTATTATGTGTGGGGATTTCTTTCTATCGGATGGAGCAAGGCTTCAAGTGAAAGTCCATTTTAAATGCAAAATGCAGGCATATTAGTTCAAATTTTTGAGCGCTCAAAGTCTTTTCTCCAGAAAAAAAATTTGGACCCCCCTTAAAATATTTGGTGGCTTACAACTACAACTGAACAAATTAGTATGAAGAACTTATATTAATACAAATAAGATTATAGTATTGGATTGATCTCTGCTCAGCAGTACAGGACCTGAGGTTCGATCTCAGCTGCCAAGATCGGCAGCTAATCGATATGGGGTCCGATAACAGGGCCAACGGCAAAAGGGAAACGTCGGTTAAACGTTCCCATAAAGCATCTATTGATGCCCTATGTGCCACAAAAAATGGTCCAGGAACAAAGTATTTCTATTATTTAATGTAATAACAGATTATACCAGCCTTGTAGCCCTTCGAGAAAGGCAGCACCCCTTTGCGCCAATAAGCGTCAGCTCTATATGAAGACTCCTTTGACTTAAGCCAAGCCAGGTCGATTCCTTTAGACGAAAATGACACCACTAGTCGGCCCGGCAAAACATAATGCTTTAGCTGCTGAAAGAAAATCTACTTTTAAATAAGAGGAAATTTTGGTCACCCGAAGTTTTAAATAAACAATCGCCACACAATCCACATTGCTTCCTGAATAGAACAGAACTAATAAGAAAAAGTGTTCAATAAGAATGTAATAATGACGGTAATCCTTAATAGCTGTATTTTACTGTTATTAGTAAAAAAAATTAGAGTTACGTCTGGAAATCCCTTCTCGCACCCTCAAGAATATGAATATCCCTGCCTTACAATGTTCGCCATAAGACCATAGAGGCCATATAGCGCAAATGAGCTACATTTTCCTTTTAATCTCCGTTGCACCAATTGCATCACTACCAATGGCGAGAGGAACTTGGGTGCCTCTGTTACGCTAGTTTTTATGCCTCTATATCTTAAAAAATACCTTTTTGGGGGGTATTTGATACCCCTTAGATATTGAAAAATATATTTTGATCCTTCACCCTAGATTTTCGTGAATTTGACGCCATTGAGCACTACCATAAAGAATAAGAAAAATTGATTTCTTTAGATATCGTGGTACAAATTGTTCTTTAATTTCATTTACATCTGTAACGTATTTTCTGAAGCCAATCACAATATTCCTAAAGGAAATAAAGGTTTACGAATTCTTTTCAAAACCTGATCGGCTTTGCTGTGTAAAAGTTTCAAGCCATCTGGTTCTTTTAAAAGAGACAACATTTTTGACAAGAAAGAAAATTTACTTCGTAGATTTCGACTAAGTGACGATCGTACGGTTTCTAATAATCGTTTCCCGAACAGCAAATATCATATACATTTCAAAAGAATTTCATTCGCATCCCTTATCTTTCTCTAATTTGATTTTAGAAGAAGATGGAAAAGAATTCCGGAGATTGGAAGGCAACTGGCCGATCACTCCCAGGGGCCAGGAATTGAATCTTTTTCTGTCTTTTCCTGATATTAATTAAGTTAAACTAAGACCACTTCGGATACATGGACTTGACTATTAGCTAATTTTCTTCTCAAGGTGGAATTATCTGAAATTTCGCAACTTTGGCAAGAATTAAATAGGATGTTCTGTCAAAAAGAAAGTGCAAAAATTTTTACACTTGGTCTGAAGCTAGAAATTGTACTAAATGTCTTCTAGTTTATAGTACCAGGGACATAAAAATAAAAACGTTTGAAAAAAGCAAACCTAGTAAAGAACAAACCACGACCAACCGTAGCCGAGACTGAAAGCATAGGGTCTTAGAAAACTGTGTAATGAGAAATATTTCCAGGGTAATCCGATTTCAATGAATAGTTGTTTTCATTCAGATTCGAATGAACCGCGGTTTGTAATTACAAGACGAAACTTTAAAGTACCAAAGACATCAAAATAAAACATTAGCCCCCTCCCCCAGGACCCACCTTAGGTCTAATCATACATTAAAACCACAATTTTTCTAAAATTTTATTTGTTTTGATTATTTCAAAATTTCGTAGTTTTTAGGGTAGCATTACATTTTGTCAGCGTTGCCACGCTAAACTGTAAAAACAGTTAAATTTGGAAAAAACTTTTCGCCCAAAAATATAAAAACGTTAACATTCCATTTATTCTCAAATACAACTACACCTTCAAAGGAAACCTACACTTTCATGAGCTATTTGGTATCATGGGTTTCAGCTTAGTTTTAGCTGATTTTTCGCCTACTTTCCTTTCCTTTAAATTTGGCGCCTGCTTCTATCAAAAACTGCATAGTCGTATATACAGGCCTTTTCCTTATTTCCTTAAAACAAAAAAAATTGTTTCCTAATTTTTAAAGATATATATCGTTGTGTAAGCTTCGACTTAATCACATTCCATTTTACTGTCCTTAGTGTGCTTTTTTTTCTTTTTTTTTGTGTCTGGTATTTTCTTTTGCAGTCCCGAGTAAGCATCGGTACTGTTTCTGTTTTTTTGAAAAACAGAACGAAAAAAAAACAAATGAAAAAAAAACAGAACAGAAACAGAAACAGGTCGTCAAAAACAGGTAACCTGTTTCAACTTTTTGTTCTGTTTTTTTTTTGAAAAACAGCTATTTTTATAGGAAAACAGCTGTTTTTGTTGTTTATCTTCCTCTTTTTTAAGATGTTGCAGCCTGTCATCTATACTGGGCGAGTTATATGCCGTAATTCCAAAATTTGCATAAGGAAACCATCCCAAATCCACTAATCCATCTTAGTTTTAATTAACTACATGCGCATACAATACGACCCTGACAGCACAGGTGATTCTGACCCTGACCCTGACTGCACAGGTGATTCTAAAATTTATTAGAGGACCTGGGCATAGCTTTATTTTGTTCTTGCCACCTCAGATGTTGAACAACAGAGATGAAATAATAGGAACAAACTTTTCTTTCAAATACAAAAGCACAACAGCTTTGGATAAAATGGAAAACAAACTGAAGTTCAAACTTTGAACTTGTCACTTAGAAACATCCTTGTTTCGAGTGTTCCGTCAGTGGTTCTTGTACATTGGATTGCTTGCACTGTCGTTGCTAAAATACGACCTTCTTTGGTTTTTGGAGTGGGGACTGTATACCTCCGGTTAAGGGTTCTCGACCATGGCAATTTCAATGGTGTACTTTGAGATCTAATGCCATCCAATACCATTTTCGAGAGGTTTCGGGCTTTTTTTTCGAAAATAAGGGAAATTCGTTTTTGTGCTAAGATTAACATTGAAGTTTAATGGAGGTAAATTACTAACATTGATGCATATATCAAGTAGTTTTTTGTATAGAATTGTTTTTCTAAAAACATATTATTTTATTTTCGGTTACTATAGGCCGAGATTTGCTCCTTACTAGGTTGCAGCTATTGATGCATCCATGGTGTCTAAAATTCGTTGAATACAAACATTGATAAATCACTGGAGCTATCTTTTCTACTGATTAATCAAAATCTGGCTTTTAGAAAGCATAGGGTTTAGAACCCTACTCAGACTAATTTCTGCTCGTTTTGAATTTGACTTATTTTAATTTCTGTTTGTTTTGGGTTTCATTTATTTATTGATACTGATTTGTGGTAGTTTTATGCTTGGTAGACTTAGGTTTCCGGACTTTTCGACTTCGTTAGTAGAGATGACCCTAAAGTCCCCACGCGACACCCCTGCTGCCACCTACAACTTTTTTACATAGTTTAATGGGGACAGTGTCAATGACCTCTTTCTCCAAGGTCTCTTTCTCCAGGTGTGTTTTTGGCACGCTCGAGGCGAATGTTATGATCTAGGAAAGAGTATTTGTTGTTGTTGTTTTTGGCCAAGTGCCCGCTAGGGAAGAATGTTATGATCCAGAAATAGTATTTGTTGTTGTTGTTGTTTTGGACTTCCCCTTTCTTGACAGTTCAATCAACCAATGACATCATCTGTCTGACCTTAAGAATTTTCGCCTAGAAACATTTCTCCAGGAATAGATCCAAGTCATTAATGTCTTTGCCTCGGAAACAACTCTTCTGGTGGAACTCCAAAAGATATTAATAACTAAACGCCATGGAAACAATTCTCCAAGAAACATCTTAGCGATGAATTGTTTTAGCGCGGGAATCAGGTTTCTTATTAATTTGAAATGCCTCAGCGCAGAGATGCCAAAAACAAAAGGAACACGCTGAAATTACGTTTAGGGATTATTTGGGCGAAACTGTTTTAGACAGGTTATGGAATTATTTCGGCGAAACAGTTAGAGACATTTTAAAAGATGATTTTAAAAGATGATTTTAGAAGAGGATTTGAGGGTGAAACTCTGTGGTCCTTATAATACACAAGTTCCATTTGAACAATGTTGTGAGGTCCCCTACCACAACCCCAAAGGGTTCCGATCCCCCCACCCCAACCCCGAAGGAAGCCACCGGTCCTCAAAGGTTCTCCGGATTCCCAAAGGGCCCCCCGGCGCCCCAAAGGCTCCTGAGCCACCATTTTAATACTTTTTTAAGGCTTTATTATATCTTTTCAGAACAAATTATTATGTTAGGGAATTATTTCAGCGAAACAGTTAGAGACATTTTAAAAGATGATTTTTGAAGAGATTTTAGAAGAGGATTTGAGGGTGAAACTCTGTGGTCGTTATAATACACAAGTTCCATTGAACAGTGTCGTGAGGTCCTCTACCCCAACCCCAAAGGGTTCCGATCCCCACCACCCCAACCCCGAAGGAAGCGTCCGGTCCTCAAAGGTCCCCCGAAGCTCCCGAAGGACCACCCGGCCCTCAAGGGACCCACAGACCCTCAAAGGCTCTCCCCGAGCCCCGTCTTTCGTTGATGTGTGTTGTCTGAAACTTATGATTTGGGATATGTAAATTACTATTTCGGACTTTTCTGAGCTAGATTTCTTAGTCTTTCGTTGGTATGTGTTGTCTGAAACCTATGATTTGGGATGCATGGATTGCAATTTTTGACATTTCTGAGCTGGATTTCTGAGCCGTTCATAGGAGTGTGTTGTCTGAAACTTATGATTTGAGATGTGTAGTTTGCAAGTTGGACTTTTCAGAGCTATGATTCTTAGTCTCTCATAGGCGTTTGTTGTCTGAAACTTCTAGTTTGGGATGAATAGTTTGCTATTTCAGGCTTTTCTGAGCTAAGGTTTCCTAGTATTTCGTAGGTGAATGTTGTCTGAAACTTATGATTTGGGATATGTAAATTACTATTTAGGGCTTTTCTAAGCTAGATTTCTTAGTCTTTCGTTGGTGTGTGTTGTCTGAAACCTATGATTTGGGATGGGTGGATTGCTATTTTTGACTTTTCTGAGCTGGATTTCTTAGCCGTTCATAGGTGTGTGTTGTCTGAAACTTATGACTTGGGATGGTTAATTTGCTATTTTGACTTTTCTGAGCTAGGTTTCTTAGCCGTTCATAGGTGTGTGTTGTCTGAAACCTATGATTTGGGATATGTAAATTACTATTTCGGGCTTTTCTGAGTTGGATTTCTTAGTCTTTCATAGGTATGTGTTGTCTGAAACCTATGATTTGGGATGTGTGGGTTGCTATTTTTTGACTTTTCATAGCCAGATTTCTTAGTCTTTCGTAGGTGTGTGTTGTCTGAAACCTATGATTTGGATTGTGTGGATTGCTATTTTTGACTTTTCTGAGCTGGATTTCATAGCCTTTCGTAGGGATGTGTTGACTGAAACCTATGATTTGGGATGAGTGGTTTGATTTTTGGACTTTTCAGAGCTGGATTTCTTAGCCGTTCATAGGTGAGTGATGTCTGAAACCTATGATTTGGGATGGTTAATTTGCTATTTTTGACTTTTCCGAGCTAGGTTTCTTAGCCTTTCATAGGTGTGTGTTGTCAGAAAATTATGATTTGGGATGCGTAGTTTGCTATTTCAGGCTTTTCTGAGCTAAGGTTTCCTAGTATTTCCTAGGTGAATGTTGTCTGAAACCAATAGTTTGGGATGAGTAGTTTGCTATTTCAGGCTTTTATGAGCTAGGTTTCTTAGCCTTTCGTAGGTGTGTGTTGACTGAAACTTATGATTTGGGATATGTAATTTGCTATTTCCGACTTTTCATAACCGCATTTCTTAGTCTTTCGTAGGTGTGTGGTGTCTGAAACCTATGATTTGGGATGTGTGGGTTGCTATTTTTTTGACTTTTCTGAGCTGGATTTCTTAGCCTTTCATAGGTTTGTGTTGACTGAAACCTATGATTTGGGATGTTTAATTTGCTATTTTTGACTTTTCTGAGCTAGATTTCTTAGCCTTTCATAGGTGTGTGCTTTCAGAAAATTATGATTTGGGAGGTGTAGTTTGCTTTTTGGTCTTTTCAGAGCTAGGATTCTTAGTCACTCATAGGTGTTTGTTGTCTGAAACTTCGAGTTTGGGATGAGTAGTTGGCTATTTCAGACTTTTCTGAGCTAAGGTTTCTTAGTATTTCGTAGGTGAATGTTGTCTGAAACTTATGATTTGGGATATGTAAATTACTATTTCGGGCTTTTCTGAGTTGGATTTCTTAGTCTTTCATAGGTGTGTGGTGTCTGAAACCTATGATTTGGGATGAGTGGTTTGCTTTTTGGACTTTTCTGAGCTGGATTTCTTAGCCTTTCGTAGGTGTGTGTTGACTGAAACCTATGATTTGGGATGTGTAGTTTGCTATTTTTGACTTTTCTGAGCTAGGTTTCTTAGCCTTTCATAGGTATGTGTTGTCAGAAAATTATGATTTGGGATGTGTAGTTTGCTATTTCAGGCTTTTCTGAGCTAAGGTTTTCTAGTATTTCGTAGGTGAATGTTGTCTGAAACCAATGGTTTGGGATGAGTAGTTTGCTATTTTTGACTTTTCTGAGCTAGGTTTCTTAGTCTTTCGTTCGTGTGTGTTAACTGAAACCTATGATTTGGGATATGTAGTTTGCTATTTTTGACTTTTCTGAGCTGGATTTATTAGCCTTTCATAGGTGTGTGTTGACTGAAACCTATGATTGGGATGAGTGGTTTGCTATTTTTGTCTTTTCTTAGTTAGATTTCTTAGCCTTTCATAGGTATGTGTTGTCAGAAAATTAAGATTTGGGATGTGTAGTTTGCTATTTGAACTTTTCAGAGCTATGATTCTTAGTCCGTCATAGGCGTTTGTTGTCTGAAACTTCTAGTTTGGGATGAGTAGTTTCGTTATTTCAGGCTTTTCTGAGCTAAGGTTTCTTAGTCTTTCATAGGTGAATGTTGTGTGAAACCTATGATTTGGGATATGTAAATTACTATTTCGGGCTTTTCTAAGCTAGATTTCTTAGTCTTTCGTTGGTGTGTGTTGTCTGAAACCTATGATTTGGGATTCGTGGATTGCTACTTTTGACTTTTCTGAGCTGGATTTCTTAGCCTTTCATAGGTGTTTGTTGTCTGAAACCTATAGTTTGGGATGACTAGTTTGCTATTTTTGACTTTTCTGAGCGAGGTTTCTTAGCCGTTCATAGGTGAGTGTTGTCTGAAACCTATGATTTGGGATATGTTAATTACTATTTCGGGCTTTTCTGAGTTGGATTTCTTAGTCTTTCGTTGGTAGGTGTTGTCTGAAACCTATGATTTGGGATGGGTGGATTGCTACTTTTGACTTTTCTGAGCTGGATTTCTTAGCCTTTCATAGGTGTTTGTTGTCTGAAACCTATAGTTTGGGATGACTAGTTTGCTATTTTTGACTTTTCTGAGCTAGGTTTCTTAGCCGTTCATAGGTGAGTGTTGTCTGAAACCTATGATTTGGGATATGTAAATTACTATTTCGGGCTTTTCTGAGTTGGATTTCTTAGTCTTTCATAGGTATGTGTTGTCTGAAACCTATGATTTGGGATGTGTGGGTTGCTATTTTTTGACTTTTCCGTGCTGGATTTCTTAGTCGTTCATAGGTGAGTGCTGTCTGAAACTTATGATTTAGGATGGTTAATTTGCTATTTCCGGCTTTTATTAGCTAGGTTTCTTAGCCTTCCATAGGTGTGTGTTGTCAAAAAATTATGATTTGGGATGTGTAGTTTGCTATTTGGACTTTTCAGAGCTAGGATTCTTAGTCCATCATAGGTGTTTGTTGTCTGAAACCAATAGTTTGGGATGAGTAGTTTGCTATTTCAGGCTTTTTTGAGCTAGATTTCTTAGCCGTTCATAGGTGTGTGTTGTCTGAAACTTATGATTTGGGATATGTAAATTACTATTTCGGGCTTTTCTGAGTTGAACACTTCTAAATTTTTCCGTAGAAGACAGGAAAAGTTATACTATGATGGTGATTATTTTCCATGAAGATAAAAAGTTTCACTTTAATTCTAAATTTTCTTAAATTCAATTCCGACCTTTCTCAAAGAAATGAAAAAAATTAAAGTTCTGTTCCAAATATTTTCCCGGAAGAAGAAAAGTTCAACTTCGATTCTGAATTTTCTCAATGAAAATGAAATAAGTTATTGATCAAATCTATTTTCCCAAAATAATATAAAAATTTCCACTTCAGTTCAAATTTTTTTCTCAAAGAGATGAAGAAATTTAAAGTTCTGTTCCAAATTTTTCATAGAAGATAGGAAAAGTTATACTTTGATCGTGAATATTCGAGTTCTATTCTGAATTTTACCAAAGAACACAATTCAATTCTAATTTCCCCAATAAAAAATTTAAAGTTCAATTCTAAATTTTTCGGTGGAAGATAGAAAAAGTAATACCATACTTGTGAATATTTTCCCAGAAGATAAAAAGTTCTAGTTCAATTTAAAATTTTCTCAACGAAGTGAAGGAAAGTTCAAGTTCTCTTCTGAATTTTCTCAATGAAAAAGAAATTAGTCATTGATCATTTCTATTTTTCCAAATAATATAAAAATTTTCCACTTTAGTTCAGATCTGGCTCGAAGAGATGAAAAATTTAAAATACTGTTCCAAATTTTTCACTGAAGATAAAAAAGTTCAAGTTCTCTTCGGAATTTTACCAAAGAACAAAATTCAATTCTAATTTCTCCAGAGAAAATAAAATCTTCCACTTCAGTTCTTTATTTCACAAAGACATAAAGAAATTTAAAGTTCAATTCCAAATTTTTCGGTGGAAGATAGAAAAAGTAATACCATACTTGTGAATATTTTCCCGGAAGATAAAAAGTTCCAGTTCAATTTAAAATTTTCTCAACGAAGTGAAGAAAAGTTCAAGTTCTCTTCTGAACTTTACCAAAGAACACACTTCAATTCTAATTTCTCCAGAGAAAACAAAAATCTTCCACTTCAGTTCTTTATTTCACAAAGACATAAAGAAATTTAAAGTTCAATTCTAATTTTTCGGTGGAAGATAGAAAAAGTAATATCATACTTGTGAATATTTTCACGGAAGATAAAAAGTTCTAGTTCAATTTAAAATTTTCTCAACGAAGTCAAGGAAAGTTCAAGTTCTCTTCTGAACTTTACCAAAGAACACACTTCAATTCTAATTTCTCCAGAGAAAACAAAAATCTTCCACTTCAGTTCTTTATTTCACAAAGACATAAAGAAATTTAAAGTTCAATTCTAAATTTTTCGGTGGAAGATAGAAAAATTAATACCATACTTGTGATTATTTTCACGGAAGATAAAAAGTTCAAGTTCAATTTAAAATTTTCTCAATGAAGTGAAGAAAAGTTCATGTTCTCTACTGAATTTTACCAAAGAACACAATTCAATTCTAATTTCTACAGAGAAAATAAAAATCTTCCACTTCAGTTCTTTATTTCACAAAAGACATAAATAAATTTAAAGTTCAATTCTAAATTTTTCGGTGGAAGATAGAAAAAGTAATACCATACTTGTGAATATTTTCCCGGAAGATAAAAAGTTCTAGTTCAATTTAAAATTTTCTCAACGAAGTGAAGAAAAGTTCAAGTTCTCTTCTGAACTTTACCGAAGAACAAACTTCAATTCTAATTTCTCCAGAGAAAATAAAAATCTTCCACTTCAGTTTTAAGTTCCCCAAAGAAATAAGGAAATTTAAATTTCTATTCTAAATTTTTAGATGGAAGATAGAAAAAGTAATACTATGACTGTTATTGTTTTCCATGAAGATCAAAAGTTTCACTTTATTTATAATTTTTCTTAAATTCAGTTCTGATTTTTCTCAAAGAGATGAAAAATTTAAAGTTCTGTTCCAAATTTTTCATAGAAGATAGAAAAAATTATACATTGATTGTGAATATTCAACATGAAGATAAGGAACTCCAATTTAATTCTAAGTTTTCTCGAAGAAGTGCAAAGTGTTCAAGTTCTCTTCTGAATTTTCTTAAAGAAGAGAAAAAAGTTAACTCAATTCTGAATTTTACCAATGAAAATGAAAAAACCTTCCACTTCAGTTCTTAATTTCTCAAAGACATAAAAAATTTAAAGTTCAGTTCTAAATTTTTCTGTAGAAGATAGGAAAAGTTATACTATGATTGTGATTATTTTCCAGTGAAGATAAAAAGTTTCACTTTAATTCTAATTTTCTTAAGTTCACTACCGATTTTTTGCAAATAGATGAAAAATTTAAAGTTCTGTTCCAAATTTTTCATAGAAGATAGACAAAGTTATACATTGATTTGAATATTCGACATGAAGATAAGGAGCATCACTTTAATTCTGAGTTTTCTCGAAGAAGTGCAAAATGTTCAAGTTCTCTTCTGAATTTTCTTAAAGAAGAGAAAAAAGTTAGCTCAATTCTGAATTTTACCAATGAAAATGAAAAAAGCTTCCACTTCAGTTCTTAATTCCTCAAAGACATAAAAAATTCAAAGTTCTCTTCTAATTTTTCCAAGAAAATAAAAAGGCTCCACTTCAGTTCTGGTTTTTTTTTCAAAGAGATGAAAAATTTAAAGTTCTTTTCTAATTTTAAATTAAATTTTAGCTCCTTTTGTCATATGGATTTACCCATCAAATTTTTAAATTAGAAAATGAGTGACTCGTTCTATTATTAAAGACAATCGTTCAAACTCGTTCATCTAACCTTCAAAACAATAGGTTAGGTTAGGTATAAATAAATATTAATAAATAAATAGTTAGGTTAGGTTAAGTTAGGTTAGCCTACGTACGTGCGCGTACGTAGGCTAACCTAGCCTAACCTAACTTAACCTAACCTAACTTAATCTAACCTAACCTAACCTAATCATACACCTAACTTTTTGCATGTCTCTCACCTAACCTAAGCTAACCTAAGTGAAGCGTACGTAGGCTAACCTAACCTAATCTAACCTAACTTAATCTAGTCTAACCTAACCTAACCATACTCGCCGGAAAAGGTTAGGTTAACTTATCATGAGCACTCATGATAAGTTAACCTAACCTAACCTAACTTAAACATGTAGAAATGTTTCTATTTATTTATTAATATTTATTTATACCTAACCTAACCTATTGTTTTGAAGGTTAGATGAACAAGTTTGAACGATTGTCTTTAATAATAGAACGAGTCACTCATTTTCTAATTTAAAAATTTGATGGGTAAATCCATATGACAAAAGGAGCTAAAATTCAATTTAAAATTAGAAAAGAACTTTAAATTTTTCATCTCTTTGAGAAAAAAAAAACAGAACTGAAGTGGAGCCTTTTTATTTTCTTGGAAAAATTAGAAGAGAACTTTGAATTTTTTATGTCTTTGAGGAATTAAGAACTGAAGTGGAAGCTTTTTTCATTTTCATTGGTAAAAGTCAGAATTGAGCTAACTTTTTTCACTTCTTTAAGAAAATTCAGAAGAGAACTTAAACATTTTGCACTTCTTCGAGAAAACTCAGAATTAAAGTGATGCTCCTTATCTTCATGTCGAATATTCACAATCAATGTATAACTTTTTCTATCTTCTATGAAAAATTTGGAACAGAACTTTAAATTTTTCATCTCTCTGCAAAAAATCGGTAGTGAACTTAAGAAAATTAGAATTAAAGTGAAACTTTTTATCTTCACTGGAAAATAATCACAATCATACTATAACTTTTCCTATCTTGTACAGAAAAATTTAGAACTGAACTTTAAATTTTTTATGTCTTTGAGAAATTAAGAACTGAAGTGGAAGGTTTTTCCATTTTCATTGGTAAAATTCAGAATTGAGTTAACTTTTTTCTCTTCTTTAAGAAAATTCAGAAGAGAACTTGAACAATTTGCACTTCTTCGAGAAAACTCAGAATTAAATTGGCGTTCCTTATCTTCATGTTGAATATTCACAATCAATGTATAACTTTTTCTATCTTCTATGAAAAATTTAGAACAGAACTTTAAATTTTTCATCTCTTTGAGAAAAACCAGAACTGAATTTAAGAAAAATTATAAATAAAGTGAAACTTTTGATCTTCATGGAAAACAATCACAGTCATAGTATTACTTTTTCTATCTTCCATCTAAAAATTTAGAATAGAACTTTAAATTTCTTTATTTCTTTGGGGAACTTAAAACTGGAGTGGAAGATTTTTATTTTCTCTGGAGAAATTATAATTGAAGTGTGTTCTTTGGTAAAGTTCAGAAGAGAACTTGAACTTTTCTTCACTTCGTTGAGAAAATTTTAAATTGAACTAGAACTTTTTATCTTCCGGGAAAATATTCACAAGTATGGTATTACTTTTTCTATCTTCCACCGAAAAATTTAGAATTGAACTTTAAATTTCTTTATGTCTTTTGTGAAATAAAGAACTGAAGTGGAAGATTTTTATTTTCTCTGTAGAAATTAGAATTGAATTGTGTTCTTTGGTAAAATTCAGTAGAGAACATGAACTTTTCTTCACTTCATTGAGAAAATTTTAAATTGAACTAGAACTTTTTATCTTCCGTGAAAATATTCACAAGTATGATATTACTTTTTCTATCTTCCACCGAAAAATTAGAATTGAACTTTAAATTTCTTTATGTCTTTGTGAAATAAAGAACTGAAGTGGAAGATTTTTGTTTTCTCTGGAGAAATTAGAATTGAAGTGTGTTCTTTGGTAAAGTTCAGAAGAGAACTTGAACTTTTCTTCACTTCGTTGAGAAAATTTTAAATTGAACTAGAACTTTTTATCTTCTGGGAAAATATTCACAAGTATGGTATTACTTTTTCTATCTTCCACCGAAAAATTTGGAATTGAACTTTAAATTTCTTTATGTCTTTGTGAAATAAAGAACTGAAGTGGAAGATTTTATTTTCTCTGGAGAAATTAGAATTGAATTTTGTTCTTTGGTAAAATTCCGAAGAGAACTTGAACTTTTTTATCTTCAGTGAAAAATTTGGAACAGTATTTTAAATTTTTCATCTATTCGAGCCAGATCTGAACTAAAGTGGAAAATTTTTATATTATTTGGAAAAATAGAAATGATCAATGACTAATTTCTTTTTCATTGAGAAAATTTGGAAGAGAACTTGAACTTTCCTTCACTTCGTTGAGAAAATTTTAAATTGAACTAGAACTTTTATCTTCCATGATAATATTCACAAGTATGGTATTACTTTTTCTATCTTCCACCGAAAAATTTAGAATTGAACTTTAAATTTCTTTATGTCTTTGTGAAATAAGGAACTGAAGTGGAAGATTTTTATTTTCTCTGGTGAAATTAGAATTGAATTGTGTTCTTTGGTAAAATTCAGAAGAGAACTTGAATTCTTCTTCACTTCGTTGAGAAAATTTTAAATTGAACTAGAACTTTTTATCGTCTGGGAAAATATTCACAAGTATGGTATTACTTTTTATATCTTCCACCGAAAAATTTAGAATTGAACTTTAAATTTTTTATTGGGGAAATTAGAATTGAATTGTGTTCTTTGGTAAAATTCAGAATAGAACTCGAATATTCACGATCAAAGTATAACTTTTCCTATCTTCTATGAAAAATTTGGAACAGAACTTTAAATTTCTTCATCTCTTTGAGAAAAAAATCTGAACTGAAGTGGAAATTTTTATATTATTTTGGGAAAATAGATTTGATCAATAACTTATTTCATTTTCATTGAGAAAATTCAGAATCGAAGTTGAACTTTTCTTCTTCCGGGAAAATATTTGGAACAGAACTTTAATTTTTTTCATTTCTTTGAGAAAGGTCGGAATTGAATTTAAGAAAATTTAGAATTAAAGTGAAACTTTTTATGTTCATTGAAAATAATCACAATCATAGTATAACTTTTCCTATCTTCTACGGAAAAATTTAGAAGTGTTCAACTCAGAAAAGCCCGAAATAGTAATTTACATATCCCAAATCATAAGTTTCAGACAACACACACCTATGAACGGCTAAGAAATCTAGCTCAGAAAAGCCTGAAATAGCAAGCTACTCATCCCAAACTATTGGTTTCAGACAACAAACACCTATGATGGACTAAGAATCCTAGCTCTGAAAAGTCCAAATAGCAAACTACACATCCCAAATCATAATTTTCTGACAACACACACCTATGAAAGGCTAAGAAACCTAGCTAATAAAAGCCGGAAATAGCAAATTAACCATCCCAAATCATAAGTTTCAGACAGCACTCACCTATGAACGGCTAAGAAATCCAGCTCGGAAAAGTCAAAAAATAGCAACCCACACATCCCAAATCATAGGTTTCAGACAACACATACCTATGAAAGACTAAGAAATCCAACTCAGAAAAGCCCGAAATAGTAATTTACATATCCCAAATCATAGGTTTCAGACAACACTCACCTATGAACGGCTAAGAAACCTAGCTCAGAAAAGTCAAAAATAGCAAACTAGTCATCCCAAACTATAGGTTTCAGACAACAAACACCTATGAAAGGCTAAGAAATCCAGCTCAGAAAAGTCAAAAGTAGCAATCCACCCATCCCAAATCATAGGTTTCAGACAACACACACCAACGAAAGACTAAGAAATCTAGCTTAGAAAAGCCCGAAATAGTAAATTACATATCCCAAATCATAGGTTTCAGACAACACTCACCTATGAACGGCTAAGAAACCTCGCTCAGAAAAGTCAAAAATAGCAAACTAGTCATCCCAAACTATAGGTTTCAGACAACAAACACCTATGAAAGGCTAAGAAATCCAGCTCAGAAAAGTCAAAAGTAGCAATCCACCCATCCCAAATCATAGGTTTCAGACAACACACACCAACGAAAGACTAAGAAATCTAGCTTAGAAAAGCCCGAAATAGTAAATTACATATCCCAAATCATAGGTTTCAGACAACATTCACCTATGAAAGACTAAGAAACCTTAGCTCAGAAAAGCCTGAAATAGCGAAACTACTCATCCCAAACTAGAAGTTTCAGACAACAAACGCCTATGACGGACTAAGAATTATAGCTCTCAAAAGTTCAAATAGCAAACTACACATCCCAGATCTTAATTTTCTGACAACACATACCTATGAAAGGCTAAGAAATCTAACTCAGAAAAGACAAAAATAGCAAACCACTCATCCCAATCATAGGTTTCAGTCAACACACACATATGAAAGGCTAATAAATCCAGCTCAGAAAAGTCAAAAATAGCAAACTACATATCCCAAATCATAGGTTTCAGTTAACACACACGAACAAAAGACTAAGAAACCTAGCTCAGAAAAGTCAAAAATAGCAAACTACTCATCCCAAACTATTGGTTTCAGACAACATTCACCTACGAAATACTAGAAAACCTTAGCTCAGAAAAGCCTTAAATAGCAAACTACACATCCCAAATCATAATTTTCTGACAACACATACCTATGAAAGGCTAAGAAACCTAGCTCAGAAAAGTCAAAAATAGCAAACTACACATCCCAAATCATAGGTTTCAGTCAACACACACCTACGAAAGGCTCAGAAATCCACCTCAGAAAAGTCCAAAAAGCAAACCACTCATCCCAAATCATAGGTTTCAGACACCACACACCTATGAAAGACTAAGAAATCCAACTCAGAAAAGCCCGAAATAGTAATTTACATATCCCAAATCATAAGTTTCAGACAACATTCACCTACGAAATACCAAGAAACCTTAGCTCAGAAAAGTCTGAAATAGCCAACTACTCATCCCAAACTCGAAGTTTGAGACAACAAACACCTATGAGTGACTAAGAATCCTAGCTCTGAAAAGACCAAAAATCAAACTACACCTCCCAAATCATAATTTTCTGAAAGCACACACCTATGAAAGGCTAAGAAATCTAGCTCAGAAAAGTCAAAAATAGCAAATTAACCATCCCAAATCATAGGTTTCAGTCAACACACACCTACGAAAGGCTAAGAAATCCAGCTCAGAAAAGTCAAAAAATAGCAACCCACACATCCCAAATCATAGGTTTCAGACACCACACACCTACGAAAGACTAAGAAATCCGGTTATGAAAAGTCGGAAATAGCAAATTACATATCCCAAATCATAAGTTTCAGTCAACACACACCTACGAAAGGCTAAGAAACCTAGCTCATAAAAGCCTGAAATAGCAAACTACTCATCCCAAACTATTGGTTTCAGACAACATTCACCTAGGAAATACTAGGAAACCTTAGCTCAGAAAAGCCTGAAATAGCAAACTACACATCCCAAATCATAATTTTCTGACAACACACACCTATGAAAGGCTAAGAAACCTAGCTCAGAATAGTCAAAAATAGCAAATTAACCATCCCAAATCATAGGTTTCAGACATCACTCACCTATGAACGGCTAAGAAATCCAGCTCTGAAAAGTCCAAAAATCAAACCACTCATCCCAAATCATAGGTTTCAGTCAACACATCCCTACGAAAGGCTATGAAATCCAGCTCAGAAAAGTCAAAAATAGCAATCCACACAATCCAAATCATAGGTTTCAGACAACACACACCTACGAAAGACTAAGAAATCTCGCTATGAAAAGTCAAAAAATAGCAACCCACACATCCCAAATCATAGGTTTCAGACAAAACATACCTATGAAAGACTAAGAAATCCAACTCAGAAAAGCCCGAAATAGTAATTTACATATCCCAAATCATAGGTTTCAGACAACACACACCTATGAACGGCTAAGAAACCTAGCTCAGAAAAGTCAAAAATAGCAAATTAACCATCCCAAATCATAAGTTTCAGACAACACACACCAATGAACGGCTAAGAAATCCAGCTCAGAAAAGTCAAAAATAGCAATCCACCATCCCAATTTGGGGCTTAGAAAAGCCCCAAATAGTAATTTACATATCCCAAATCATAAGTGTCAGACAACATTCACCTACGAAATACTAGGAAACCTTAGCTCAGAAAAGCCTGAAATAGCAAACTATTCATCCCAAACTAGAAGTTTCAGACAACAAACGCCTATGAGAGACTAAGAATCATAGCTCTGAAAAGTCCAACTTGCAAACTACACATCTCAAATCATAAGTTTCAGACAACACACTCCTATGAACGGCTCAGAAATCCAGCCCAGAAATGTCAAAAATTGCAATCCATGCATCCCAAATCATAGGTTTCAGACAACACATACCAACGAAAGACTAAGAAATCTAGCTCAGAAAAGTCCGAAATAGTAATTTACATATCCCAAATCATAAGTTTCAGACAACACACATCAACGAAAGACGGGGCTCGGGGAGAGCCTTTGAGGGTCTGTGGGTCCCTTGAGGGCCGGGTGGTCCTTCGGGAGCTTGGGGGGACCTTTGAGGACCGGACGCTTCCTTCGGGGTTGGGGTGGTGGGGATCGGAACCCTTTGGGGTTGGGGTAGAGGACCTCACGACACTGTTCAATGGAACTTGTGTATTATAACGACCACAGAGTTTCACCCTCAAATCCTCTTCTAAAATCTCTTCAAAAATCATCTTTTAAAATGTCTCTAACTGTTTCGCTGAAATAATTCCCTAAAATAATAATTTGTTCTGAAAAGATATAATAAAGCCTTAAAAAAGTATTAAAATGGTGGCTCAGGAGCCTTTGGGGCGCCGGGGGGCCCTTTGGGAATCCGGAGAACCTTTGAGGACCGGTGGCTTCCTTCGGGGTTGGGGTGGGGGGATCGGAACCCTTTGGGGTTGTGGTAGGGGACCTCACAACATTGTTCAAATGGAACTTGTGTATTATAAGGACCACAGAGTTTCACCCTCAAATCCTCTTCTAAAATCATCTTTTAAAATCATCTTTTAAAATGTCTCTAACTGTTTCACCGAAATAATTCCATAACCTGTCTAAAACAGTTTCGCCCAAATAATCCCTAAACGTAATTTCAGCGTGTTCCTTTTGTTTTTGGCATCTCTGCGCTGAGGCATTTCAAATTAATAAGAAACCTGATTCCCGCGCTAAAACAATTCATCGCTAAGATGTTTCTTGGAGAATTGTTTCCATGGCGTTTGGTTATTAATATCTTTTGGAGTTCGACCAGAAGAGTTGTTTCCGAGGCAAAGACATTAATGACTTGGATCTATTCCTGGAGAAATGTTTCTAGGCGAAAATTTTTAAGGTCAGACAGATGATGTCATTGGTTGATTGAACTGTCAAGAAAGAGGAAGTCCAAAACAACAACAACAACAAATACTATTTCTGGATCATAACATTCTTCCCTAGCGGGCACTTGGCCAAAAACAACAACAACAAATACTCTTTCCTAGATCATAACATTCGCCTCGAGCGTGCCAAAAACACACCTGGAGAAAGAGACCTTGGAGAAAGAGGTCATTGACACTGTCCCCATTAAACTATGTAAAAAAGTTGTAGGTGGCAGCAGGGGTGTCGCGTGGGGCCTTTAGGGTCATCTCTACTTATGTTGAACAAAATGGCTATCTCAAAATTTTTATTGGATATTTTTTGGGGAAATGGTGGGCGTCGGAGGGGCGTTAGTTTCCCTCCAATCACTTTTGACTATTAAAAAGGGCACTAGCCCTTCATAGTTTCGAAGTTTTTGAAGTTTATATGACAATGCTCTCTATAAGAGCCTTATATGCCCCAGGATATAACTTACAACCCTTGCCCTGAGGGGTGTGGGGGGGGGGGGTATCATCCTCAAAGACATAATATCCAGAACTGTTAACTACGTTGAAAAAATGGATATCTCAAAATTTTGATTGGATGCGTTTGGGGAAATGGTGAGTGTGAGAGGGGGGCTAGTTTTCCTCCAATAAGTTTTGACTAGCCTATTAAAAATGGCACTAGCCCTTTCAATTTCCAAGTGAATGAGCCTTTTTTGAAGTTTCTACGACAACATTTTATAATAAAAAAACCTTATACCCCCAGGCCATACCTTACAACCATTGCATTGAAGGCTGTGGTGGGGGGGAGGTTTTCTTCCTCAAAAACCTAATTTCCAGAACTTTCATCTAATTTGAACAAAATGGCTATCTCAAAATTTTAATTGGATGTGTTTGGGGAAATGGTGGGCGTGAGAGGGGGGTTAGTTGCCCTCCAATCACTTTAGACTTTTAAAAAGAGCACTAGCCTTTTCAGTTTCCAATCTAAGGAGCCCTTTTGAAATCTCTACGAAAACGCTTTCTATAAAAACCTTATATGCCCCCAGGGCATAACTAGCAATCCTTGTCCTGAGGGGTTTGGAGGGTTTGTCATCCTCAAAATCATACCTTTCAACTACGTTGAACAAAATGTGTATCTCGAAATTTTGATTGAATGTGTTTGAGAAAATGATGTGTGTGAAAGGGGGGTTAATTCCCCTCCAATCACTTTCGACTATTAAAAAGGCCACTAGCCCTATGAATTTCCAATCGAATGAGCCCTTTTTGAAGTTTCTACGAAAATACTTTCTATAAAAGCCTTATATGTCCCCAGGGCATAACTTACAACAGTTGCCCTGAGGGGTTTGGGGTAGTTATCATCCTCAAAGACCTAATTTTCAGAACTTTCAACTACGTTGAAAAAAACGACTATCTCAAAATTTTGATTGTATGTGTTTGGGGAAACTGTGGGCGTGAGAAGGAAGCTAGATGCCCTCCAATCACTTTCGACCATTAAAAAGGGCAATAGCCCTTTGAATTTCCAATAGAATGAGCCCTTTTTCAAGTTTCTACGACAAAGCTTTCAGTAAAAACCTTATATGCCCCCAGGGTATAACTTATAACCCTGAAAACTGTGGGGGAGTGTCCTGCTCAAAGATATAATTTCCAGAACTTTCAAGTGCGTTGAACAAAATGGCTATCGCAAAAATTTGATTTGATGTGTTTGGGGAAATTGTGGGCGTATAAGGGGGGGTTCGTTGCTCTCCAGTCACTTTCGACTATTAAAAAGGGCACTAGCCCTTTCAATTTCCAATCAAATAAGATTTTTTTGAAGTTTCTACGACAACACTTTCTTTAAAAAACCTTATATGCCCCCGGGTATAACTTACAACCCTTGCCCTGAGGGCTCTGAGGGGATTATTATGCTAAAAAACCTAATTTCCAGAACTTTTAAATACGTTGAACAAAACAAACATCTCAAAATTTTGATTGCATGTGTTTGGGGAAATGGTGGGTGTGAGAGCGGGATTAGTTGCCCTCCAATCACTTTCGAATTTTAAAAAGAGCACTAGCCCTCTCAATTTCCAATCGAAGGAGCCCGTTTTGAAGTCTCTACGTAAACACTTTCTATAAGAACCTTATATGCCCCCAGGGCATAACTAACAATCCTTACCCCGAGGGGTTTGGGGGATTTGTCATCCTCAAAATCATAATTTTAAGAACTTTCAACTACGTTGAACAAAATGAACATTTAAAATTTTGATTGCATGTATATGGGGAAATGGTGGGCGTGAGAGGGAGTTAGTTGCCCACCAATTACTTTCAACTATTAAAAAGGGTACTAGCCCTTTAAATTTCCAATCAAGTGAGCCCTTTTTGAATTTTTACGACAGCGCTTTCTATAAAAACCTTATATGCCCCAAGGTCATAACTTACAAACCTTGCCCTAAGGGGTGTAGGGGGAGTTTTATACTCAAAGACATAATTTCTGGACCTTTCAACTACGTTGAACAAAATGTCTATCTCAAAATTTTGATTGGATGTGTTTGGGACAATGGTGTGTGTGAGAGAGGGGTTAGTTCCCCTCCAGTCACTTTTGACTATTAAAAAGGCCACTAGCCCTTTGAATTTCCCATCGAATGAGCCCTTTTTGGGGTTTCTACGAAAACACTTTCTATAAAAGCCTTATATGCCCCCATGACATAAATTACAACCCTTGCCCTGAGGAGTTTGGGGTGGTTGTCATCCTCAAAGACCTAATGTCCAGAAGTTTCAAATACGTTGAAAAGAATGGCTATCTCAAAATTTTGATTGTATGTGTTTGGGGAAATGGTGGGCGTGAGAGGGGGGTTAGTTGCCCTCCAATCAATTTTGACTATTAAAAAGGGCACTAGTTCTTTGAATTTCCAATCAACTGAGCCCTTTTTCAAACTTCTACGACAAAACTTTCAATAAAAACCTTATATGCCCCCAGGGCATAACTTATAACACTTGCCCTGAAGACAGTGGGGGGGGGTGTCCTGCTCAAAGATATAATTCCCAGAACTTTCAACTGCGTTGAACAAAATGGACATCTCAAAATTTTGATTGGATGTGTTTGGGGAAATGGTGGATGTGGAAGGGGTTTTAGTTGCCCTCCGATCACTTTCGACTATTAAAAGGGGCACTAGCCATTTCAATTTCCAATGGAAAGACCCCTTTTTGAAGTTTCTACGACAACACTTTCTATAAAAACCTTATATGCCCCCAGGTCAAAACTTACAACCCTTGCCCGGAGGGCTGTACGGGGTTGTCATCCTCAAAGACCTAGTTTCCAGAACTTTCAACTACGTTGAACAAAATGACTATCTGAAAATTTTAATTGGATGTGTTTGGGGAAATGGTGGGCGTGAGAGGGGGGTTAGTTGCCCTCCAATCACTTCCGATTATAATAAAGGGCACTAGCCCTTTGAATTTCAATCGAATGAGCCCTTTTTGAAATTTCTACGACAAAGCTTTCTATAAAATTCTTATATGCCCCCAGGGCATAACTTACAACCCTTGCCCTGAGGGCTATGGGGGAGTATCATCCTTAAAAACATAATTTCTATTTGGAAATCAACTATGATGAACAAAATGGCTATCTCAAAATTTTGATTAGACGTGTTTGGGGAAATAGTGGGCGTGTAAGGGGTGTTTAGTTGCCTTCCAATCACATACAACTATTATAAAGCGCACTAGCCATTCCAATTTCCAATCGAATGAGCCCTTTTCGAGGTGTCTACGACGAATCCTTCGATACGAAGTGCCCTGGTCTGGAAAAAATAAATAAATAAATAATACATTGTGCCAACATGGTTCTTTACTTAGGCAGCGCTATTGCGCTGCCTACAATTTGTACTATAAAGCTTATTCCACTTCTTTGCAAAATATCCAACCTTACTTATTTTGTTCTAAGATCTATGGTAACAGTACTGCAATCTTTTGTCTCTGTTTTGGACCAGCTTTAAAGTTCATATTGGACTATAGGTTCCCATTCTCCGGGAGGATGCCTTGTAGTTAGACTAGAGCTTCCTCTTAGGTGAAAAAGCATTAGTTACAAGAGCTAGCTAAGCAAAACAAATAAAAACTCTAGTGCTGCTTTCAGAGTCAGATGTAGTTTCAGCCCACTCATCACCTGCACTTTCTTCATCCAACTTATCAGGGTCAACCATATCATACGCGGTATTAGCAATATCCTCATCTATGACATCGGGGAGATTTTGTCTGCAGCAATCTCTTGCGCTCTACTTGAGCCTTCTTCCAATTCATCATCATTGTCATCATATTCACATTCAAAAAACTTGGTCTACATCAGTTTCTCCGCAGAACTTGAGAGTATTGGTTACACAGAGGTGAAGGAGGTTACCAAAGCATGAAGACCTTTCAATCCCCCCCACGGTAGCAAGCTTTAACAATAGCCTTAACGCAAGCACTTGTTAAACGAAAAAAACGTCCCCAAAAACGGAAGAAGGATGAAAGTCCGTTTCGCAAGCTCGCAGTCAAAGCTGACAAACATCGGCGCATGTGCTCCAACAAACGAAGCTGAAAATTACAAGAAAGACTGTTTCTATTATGAACTTAACAATCTAGTCAACTAAGTACCTGAGCACAATATTTTGGTTATATGTGGGGATTTTAATGCCAAAGTTGGTGATAGCCATAGTTATGCACCTGAAGTGATTGGACAACATGGTTTGGGTGTCATACATGATAATGGTGTGCGATTCATAGACATGTGTGCTAGCCGTGGCCTAATTATTGGTGGCTTGTGGTTTCCCCACCGGGAAATCCACAAGTATACTTGGACTTCTCCTGATGGAGTGACAAGAAACCAAATTGACCACCTCTTGATCAGGAAGTGACACAGACGATGTTTGGAGGACTTGCGTTCCTTTCGTGGTTGTTGATTCATTCTCTGATCACCAACTAGTGATCACCCGTTTCAAGCTGAAGCTAAAGATCATTGTGAAGTACAAAAGAACTCTTAGAACAATTGAGGTACAGAAGTTAAAAGACAAAGACATTTGACGAAACCATTGTCTGTCCCTCTCTAATAATTTTTCTAGCATCTGTTGGTGAAACATGGACCCAGATTGTCAAAAATGTGCAGAGTGTAGCTGAAGAGATTCTTGGTTTTGTTAAAAAGAAAAAGGAACATTGGATAAGTGATTTTTCTTGGAAACTCATGTCGGTGAGGAAAGAGGTGAAAATTCAACTATCGACTCCTGCGACCTCAGTGCCACCTCTGAATATAAGGGCCATCTAATAAATAAGTACAAAGAAGCTCACACGGCCGTAAAAAGGTCAACTAGAGCAGATAGACGTTGCTTCCTCGAGGCCAAAGCTGCCAAAGCCAGAGCTGCTCCTAGTAAAGCTGATAGCAGGGAAGTTTATCGCATAACAAAGGGGATCACAAGAGATTTCAAAAAGCCTGCAACTGCGATTGAAAGTAAATCGGGACAACTGCTAACGCGCAAACAAGAAATAGATAATAGATGGAAAGAATATTTCCATGAAATATAAAACTTTGCCACTCCTGCAGATCCTGCAGACACCCCAGATGGTCGTACATAAGTACAGAGCCAATTAGTTTACATGTAGTAAAGACAGTACTACGTAAACTAAAGAACGGAAAAGCCACTGGCATCGATGGTATACATCCTGAACTATTGAAATACGTTGACACCATACTCAAAAGTTGACACCATACTCAGAGATGAACAGCATGGCTTCCGACCAAATAGGTCATGTACTGACTTGATTTTTAGTCCAAGAATACCTATTGAAAAATCAAATGAATGGCAAACTGAAATCATAATGGCTTTCATCGATTTCGTGAAGGCTTTCGACTCAGTCCATAGTGATTCACTGTGGAAAGTGTTGCGCTACTATGACTTACTTGACTTAAGGCTCCTGCCGAGGGTTCGGCGTAGAGAACGATGAGACTAGGCGCCTCCAGGTTGACCTATCGCTTGCCAGGATCGCAGCTTCTTCCACCGGGATGTGGGCTTGGGTGAGGAATTCATCGGCTTTGTCTTTCCACCTAGTGTGTGGGCGTCCTCTGGGTCGTTTCCATCCGTGTAGGGTGGGGTCGAAGTCAAATGCGACCCGTGCTGGGGCGTCGCGTGGCATGCGAAGGAGGTGGCCGTACCACCGAACAGTACGCTGGGCAAGCTGCGTTGAGAAAGGAGTTTGAGCCGTACGTGATAGGAGAGTCTGGTTGCTAACGAGGTCAGTCCAGTGAAGTCTTTCGATTCTTCGGAGATGTTTCGTCTGAGCGACATCGACGGCGCTGAGGATAGATTTGGCAGCTGGCCACGTCTCCGCTCCATACAGCAGGACGGTGCTGACTGACGCATTGTAGATGCGCATTTTGGTAAATCGGCTTATGTTTGGCTTTCGCCAGATGCTGCTAAGCCTCCCAACAAGTGCTGAAGCCTTGGCAATTCGAGATGTAAGCTCTTTTGTGATCAAGCCATCATTCGACAGAATAGATCCCAGGTAAGTGAAGTCTTCAACCACATCTACTCGGTTGCTTCCGATGTTGACTTCCTTTACAGTAGAACGGGACGTGGGGGGCTCAAGGAGCATAACTTTGGTTTTCTGCCAGTTGATCTTCAGTCCAACTTTCGAGGCTTCTTCTGAGAGCACCTGGAGAGCTTTGGTCATCTTATCGACGGTGCTCGCAACTAGCGCTATGTCGTCGGCGAAGTCAGCATCAGAGAGTACCCGGTCTCCGAACTGAAGACCGAATTGAAGGCGATTCATCGTGCTGGCCATAACATGGTCTATGACGCAGTTGAAAAGCTCGGGAGCGGCGGCACAACCTTGGCGGACGCCAGTCTTCACCGGGAATGTGGGACTGCGTCTTCCATTGACTTGCACGCAGCTTTCCGTATCCTCATACAGCTTTTCAAAGAGTGAGCAATATTTCTTGGGTAGACCCGTAGTTCTTAGTATCAGCCAAAGTGAACGGCGATCAACAGAATCGAAGGCAGCCTTAAAGTCCACGAATGCGATGTACGCTTTTTGGTGGAACTCCCGCGTCTTCTCGATCAACTGGCGCATAGTAAACATTTGCTCCGTCGTCGACCTGCCGGGCATGAATCCGGCTTGCTGGACTCTTCTCTTTCTACGCAAAAAGGTGGAACACCTGTCCAGGAGTGACATGGCGAAGAGTTTACCAGGAACGGAGAGAAGCGTGATCCCACGATAGTTGGAGCAGATTTGACGGCTGCCCTTACTTTTCCAGAGCGGCAATATGATGCCAGCACGCCAGTCATTCGGTATGCTTTCCGTCGTCCATACAGCTGAGAAGATTATCTGGAGCCACAGAATCATCGCTGCACCCCCGTACTTGAGGAGTTCTGCAGAAATACCACAGACGCCGGGGGCTCGATTATTATTTAACCGTTTTACAGCATCTTGGATCTCAACGGTGGTAAACGGTTGCGATACGAGGTAGGAAGTAGCCTCGGGTGTGGTCACTGCTGCTTCAATCAGATCAGGGTCGGGATGAGCAACTGCCTCGGCATTCAGAAGCGTTGAGAAGTGACTGCTCCAGGCAGAGAGTTGGCCTGCATCGTCATCCGGCATGCTTCCGTCAGCAGAAAAAACACGACTCACGGTGGAAGTCTTCCCTTCCGTCAGCTCGCGGAGGTGTTTGTAGAGGGAGCAGGTGTCTCCTTTTCTCGAGGCATCTTCAAGATCGCTGGCTTTCTTGTCGACAAAGGTCTTCCTATCACTGTGCAGTAGGCTATTGCGCAGGCCATTGAGTCGTCTGTACTCTGGCATATTCTTTGCTAAACGGGCCTTCCGGCGCAGCTCGATTACAGACAGAGTCTCCTGGGATATCCAGGGTTTATTCTTGTGTCTGCTGCGGCCAATGGTTCTGCCAGCAGAATCGAGTATATTATCTTTGAAAGACTTCCAGGCTACTTCAGGGTCGTCCAGAACTTGGAGGCAGCTAAACCGGTTAGAGATATCGAGAGCATACTTCTGTTGCATCTGAGATGTAGCCAGACTACTCAGATCGAGCTTGGGAGGCCGTCTTTCTTGTCCTTGTGCTCTCAGGCGTAGCCTGAGTGTGGCGACTACCATCCTATGGTCTGTGTTTCCAAGCTCGGCCGACCTATAAGTCCGGCAATTTGTTATCGACGAGCGCCAGCGACCCGAGATCATAACATAATCGATCATCTTCTTTGTCTGGCCGTCATTACTATACCAAGTGTATTTGTGTATATCTCGTCTCTGAAAGAGCGTGTTTGAAATAACCAGATTATGCATATTGCAGAGCTGGAGGAGTCTTTGTCCGTTGTCATTCAGTGAATCTGGAGTCACAGGGCCGAGAACACTTCTCCACACGCCCTCCCTGTCATTTACCGTCGCGTTAAGGTCTCCCAGAAGAGTGATGATGTCGTGGGGTGGGACTCTAGACAGGGTCGCTGAGAGCTCCGCATAGAACTGATCCTTCACTTCCGCAGGGCTAGGATTGGTGGGAGCATAGCATACAATAATTGTCCACTTTCCATGCTTGTGCTGGAGCTGAGCCATCAGTATTCTATCTGAAATTTGTTTATAGGAGAGAAGGCATCTCTTGGCTCTAGCGTTCAGCGCGAGGCCTACACCATTTGTCTTGCTTTTTGGGTCACCAGACCAGATCAGGTGATATCCTTCACCAATATCCTCGGACTCTCTTCCGACAAGGCGGGTTTCCGTTAAGCCAGCCACAGCTATATTGAAGCGTTTTAGCTCATAGGCAAGCATTGATTTAGCTCCAGGAAAGTTGAGTGTGAGTACGTTCCAGGTGGCGAGTCGTATTCCACCCTCGTCAATAAGGTTCATTCGATGGTCTGAAATCGGTCCAGGGACATGCTGGGGTCGTGGAAGGTAAAGGGGCGGGGTAGGTCATCCGAGGCAGTATCATCATTTTTCGTTGCGGTAAAATTTTCGGGTGGAGGGTTGCAGGCCCAACCGACCCTAGGCCTGGAATCTAATTAGAGCTAGGACTTGCCTAGATACTGAAAGTCCCTGGGGTGGGCTCCACCCACCTCATAAGGTTGAGGCTGCCCATTAACATGGAGCGTTTAGTTAGGGAAAACCCCATATCCAGAGGCACGTCGTCAGCAGACATAGTCTGCCTCATTCCGGACGAACTCCATTCGCCTACTATGGATTCCTGGATAAAATTGTCAGAATTATAATGGCGCTATATGATGAACAAATGTGCACTGTTCTAACTGATGAAGGGGACTTGACTGAGTGGTTCAAAGTCAACTCAGGCATTCGACAGGGGTGCATTCTGTCCCCTTCTCACTTAATAACGCTCCTTTCTCACTTAAGAGAGGAGCTTCAGTACAACATAAATGAGATCTCGAAAGTAGGTGAACGAATAGGTTTGGCAATAAGCACGCAAAAGACAAAATCATGCGCAATAGCGTGAATAAACTATCTGCTGAGCCACTGACAGTTAAAGAAAAGGAAATTTAAGAGGTAGAGATGTTTAGATATCTTGGGAGTCTAGTGAGCACCGATGAAAGCCCCGAGCATGAAGTTGCCACACGTATCGCGTGCGCAGGAAGCGTCTTTGGTAAGTTAAGAAACGTTTGGAGAAGTTCCACTTTCTCTTTGAAGTTGAAACTGAGTCTCTTGAATAGTAATCTTCTGTCAGTATTAATGTATGGTTCTGAACGCTGAGCGCTGACAAAACAGCTAGAGAAAAAAAAATCAAAAGTTCATCCCTTGATGAACATTGGTCGAAGACGCTGGAGAGGTCGTCGTTGCCGCCTTATACGCCGACCGGCGTGGGACCCCCCCCCCCCAAATAAAATTTTCCGACTAGTAAAAACGTAACAAAGTACATGTAAACAGATTTTGTTAAGGTTTTTAATGTTTTTTTAAAGATTTTGGAAGAAATGTTTTAACTTTAGCTGCACCGTATATAAAACACTTACAAAATTTATCTTTAATCTCTAAAGGATATCCAGGGCTGATTTAGGTGTTTTGAATAGATTGGGAAGGTGGAGGATCGTGCGTAGCAGTGATGGATTCGTTCGGCAAAGTGTCGCAGTGAGTTGCTAGTAGTAGTTTGTTGCATTCATTTATCAAGCCAGAATTATGATGTCTTTTAGACTTTCTCTTAGAAAAGAATCAAAATTTACTAAGAAAAACAGTTTTTTCACCCCTGGATATCCTTTAGAGATTAAAGATAAAGGTTGTAAGTGTTTGATATACGGTACAGCTAAACTGAAAACATTTCTTCCAAAATCTTAAAAAAAAACATTAAAAACCATAAATAAAATTTGTTTACATACATTTTTGTTACGTTTTTACTAGTCGGAAATTCTATTTTATTGGGGGGGGGGGTCAAAACCCCTAAATCACCCCTGCATATGACCTTTAGAAATTAAAATAAATGTTGCAAGTGTTTTATATACGGTGCAGCTAAAGTTAAAACATTTCTTCCAAAATCTATAAAAGAAAAATTCAAAAACCATACAAAAATTACTTTCAACCAACAACGTAGAAAATCAACTAAAAAGAATACCAAGTATACCACGAATAACACGGTGGCCTCGGCAACAGGAAAGTGGAAAAAAGACGAGGACGTCCCGTTGTGGATTATGTCTTTCAATGGGATAGAGAGGGGCAGCAAGACAAGATATAAAGGAAGTAGAAGCTTCACGTGAAGGAGTGATGTTCGGAAGAGAGTGGGTAGAGGAGGAGTATACGGAGTTGTGATGGACATAACCAGGTCAGTGTTTCAATTAGCTGTCAGTAGCAGACCATGGACCATTCATAAGATAAGGACGATAGGACAACAGCGTGGGAAGAGAAGCAAAAAGCAGCAGAATTAGACTAACAAGGCAATTATACCCAAATTATTATGATTCTTAATCTTTGCTGCTTTGCTCAGTATCAAGGCAATGAGTTGACATCGAATGCGAGTATGGTTTATGGGCACCAGTCGGGGGAGGGAGGAGATACATTCCCCATCCCAGACTAAAAAAATATGTTTTCGTATATTTTATAAGAAACGAAACCAAGAAAACAAATTTCGAAAAATAATTTCTTTTTGATCTTCATTAAAAAAGTTGAAAAAAAAAATTTGCCCGTCCCTAGATTTTCGTGAATTAACTTCACCATCGGGACGTAAGGAGTAATAAATTCATGGGAAGGAAGCATCTTTTGTGAAAGCCCCATGCTTGAGAATTAACCAAATAAACAAATTATGTCTATGAAAAGTACAGTATAATTGGGTAAGCCATCTTGAGATTCCGGGAAGACCGAGTCCGAGATAACTTTTACCGTAAAAAATAAGACAAATAAGACAAAATAAAGAAGAGAACATGCAAAAAATAATATATATATCAGGCCTAAAGTGCAAAAAAATTCTAAATTAACTTTTATACTTTAGTTTTAGAAATACCTCAGAGTGACAAATTTATTAAGAGACAAACAAATTTATAAAACAACATAGCACTTATATCATCATTCAACAACTACCAGGAGAACTCATAGGGTAGTATGATGGTAGTTTCGATTTTTTAAGTCCACTTTAAATAACATATTATAAAATTGAAAAATAAACAACAAAATAAATGCAAATCGATAAGTAATTTTTAATATAACTTATTAACAACTTCTTAGAAGGCAACATTTCAACCCGCTCATGAACTAGAAAAACTGACCTGCTGGCCTTATTCTCCCACATCAATTGTCCCATATGTGACCCCACAAAACACAGAACTGAACATCTTCGTTGAGTACTCCGAGCCTCAGACACTATCCCCGAAGAATTCCTTGTTTCACACCAATGGTATAAAAGTTGGACCTAAAAATTTCCTAAAAGCACTCCGGTGAATATCGATTCAAACATTGATTAGATAAAAAAAAGATTGTTTAATTAAATTCAATTAAATTTTATTAAATTTAATTAAATTTTATTAAATTTAACCTTTTTGCTATTTATAGCAAAATAGCGTTTAATTATTAGCAAAATTTATAGCAAAATAGCAAATTAATTTGTAGCAAAATAGCGTTTAATTAAATTTAACTTTTTGCTATTTATAAAGGCTTCCGAACATGAAGTCGAAATATTCAGATTTTTATTATTTAATTTTTTTTTTTTGTTCCACTGTTTTATATAAATTACACCCGTTTTTTCTCTCTCAAATTCCTCTAGTACCGATTGGTTTTTGGAAAAGGATTTTTTTCTAGTTCCTCTATGGTAACGATCGGTTTTCCACATGTCGTCTAGCAAAAATGGGCAAGCTTTTTTGAAAGAGGAAAGCATATCAACTGTAAAGCACGCAAGAGTTCGAGATTTGGTGTTTATTTACCCAAAACCAACAGTTGTTATTCAACACAAGTAATGCTTTGTATAAAGCTAGCACGAAAGAGAAAGATATTTGGCAAGAAATACACTTGGCTTAGAGACTTTTGCGTACAATTGCATTTACCTATACTTTTTCGAAAAAAAATTTGCACCAACTGTTTGAACACTTTTCCCTTCGTCCCAATCGGTTTTTCTCAATGGTTTTCCCATGTGTCTGAACTGACCATTAGTAAAGCAACTCATAGTACTATTTTCAAATACTGATAACCAAGGCCGTACCCTGAGAGGGGGGAGGGCTGGGGGTTTTTAACCCTACCCCCCCCCCCCGAAATGTTTGCTTGACTCGTAAAAACGTAACAAAAATGGATATAAACAAATTTTGTGTGTGTTTATTGAGGGGCTTTTTTGTACAACCCTCCCCCCCCAAAAAAAAAAAATCTTTGAGTAAAACCCCCTCCGAAAAAAAATCCTGGGTACGGCCTTGCTGATAACTGACACAAACAAATGTCTTGACACACAAATAACTTTAGTATATAAAATCACAAGTCTTTAAAACTTGGCACCAGACGAGTCCACAGCAAACAACCATAAAACAGTCAATCAAGATAGTCAATACAGTCAACGGGGTGGTCAATTGACAGTCAAGACAGCCAATCAGAAAATAGTACAGAACCTTTAGAGTTCTTGGCGGAAGCTCTTTCCTTAGCCTTATTAGAAGACCCAAACCTCTCGCCACTTTAGCTGCTTTGAAGCAACAAAACGACGTAGTTTCAAACTCAAATTATAACAAAGATAAAAACCAAAATATTCAAAGCCTAATTTAAGAATACACCAAATAAACAGACTTTATTTTTTAAACATAAGGAGTACCGACTTTATTAAAAGCCACAAAGTTTATCTTAGAAATTAACAGATACATAGCCAAACGTCTTAAAGCTTACCGTCTCATTTAGGGCTTTATTACCCTATTCAACCAAGGGAATCACAAAAGATAATTCTATTTATTGTATCTACATAAATAAGGTTCAATTGGAGCCCAAGCACCGAACCTTGAGGAGCTCCACATTAGACACTACAACTTATGAAATGCAACCATAAATGTTCCCTCACAGTTCTATCTCACTAAGATGAAACTAAAATAGTTCAAAGATATATCATGAACCCCTAAACCACGAAGCCTACTCAATAAAATCTGAAAAAAACGACAGTATCAAAATCTAACTAAAATCCACAAAAATCGAAAGCCCTAACTTACCATGTTCAAGCATTGAGTTGGTAAAGTCTGTGAGATGGTTGACTGCTTTTTTAGCGAAACGGCCTTACCTGAATCCAAACTGTGTTTCCGTGAGAAATCAATGCATCTGCAGCTGATTATACAGTCTTCTATGCATAACCTTTTTCTATAGTTTTGAAAATAAAGAGAACTGCCCCTTGCAGTCCCCAGGTTTCCCGTTAAGACCTCAGTTTGTCCGCCCTCCATCTGAAATTTAGTTTCTGCAAAAAAAAATTGTCAAAACTAAGATAAGCCTGCATAATTCAAGCTTCCAGAGATTCAAGCCTTTATGGTAATATATTGCTCATTTTTCAGTTTTCAATGTCATTTTCACTTGATTTGGAAAAATTGGCTCCGACTTTGCCCCCCCCCCCAGGATTTGGACGAAATTGCGCCACAACTTGCTAAGTGGTAAGAACTTTCGTTTTTCACCCCTCTACAATACTGTAAACTATAGGCCTAACTATAGGAGTGACACATCAGGTTGTGAGATCCTTATCATATAAGAAGGTCATTGTGACGACCTGTAAGTAAAGACCAACACCTGTCTATAGTGAGAAATTCACAAAAACGACATTTTGATAACAATAAGTATCAAAAGAATTCTTAAGATAAACATTTTTTTTTAACACCGATTCGAAAACAGTGGTATCTACTATTTTGCGCCAAAAGGATGAACAAAAGTTCATCCCCCACAAAAAAATAAAAAACTATTGTTTTGATAAAGCTGAGAAGTAATGCCTTGTTAAAATCCTGTCATAAAAAAGTCGAAGGTTAAGGATGTTTCCACCCTATACGGTAGAGCCTTTCACATAAGCTCAACTTCAGACTACGTCATATTATGTAACCTTACGCAGCCAAGAGTTGTCCGTAACTAAGGCAATTCTATGTGGCTTCCAGCTGTATATAGACTTTTACATTACGCAAGTTTATGCTACGTAATAAGCGGAACAACAAAACAAAACAAAATTACTGGATGAACACTAAATAAATGTCGATAAGAAACTAATAAACTTTTCATGGAAATGTTTATTTTTGAATCTGCAGGATAGCTAGGGTTTTCAGCACCCGGGAGCAATGTCGGTCCCCTCCTCCCATCAGTACCAATTATGAATAACCAAAAGAAATGAAAAATCGCAGTTTGGCATCCCCTGAGAGGCTGCACCCGGGGACAGCCAGCCAGGCAGCCACCCCTTGCCCCTTGGCTACAACATTCTTTTGAATAGCTTGGTTATGATAATTGTGATCCTTTTAGATGAAGATAACTATAAATTTTACGTTAGTCTAGTGTCAAAGGGCACGTTTATGTGTGAAAGGTGATAGTTAATGTTACATAACTTAACCTCTTACCAATGAATATCATGTAAGTAGTTTGAACACCACTTAACTCTTATCAGAGCATTCTCAGCTTACACCGTAGCTACAGAGGGCTTGGAAAAAATTTTAAGCGACAAATCTAAACGTTTTTTTTTCTCTGAAATCTAAAATTTCTTTAAACTTGTAAATGGGGGAAAACCCCTTGTTTTTTCCCACTTCAATAGTGTGAACTACAGTCCTAACTATAGGAGTGACGTCACTAGGTTGGTATACCAAACAGTTCGGGATAGTAAAATGTAAGTAAAGAGCGACGTGAGCGAAACTCTAAGAAACGGAATTCTAACAGCAATAGCTAAATTAGAATTTAAACTCAGAAATTTCTATTATTGCTAACTCTTAACATAAAAAAACGGTATCTATTATTTTGAGCTAATAGAATAGAGCTCCCCCCCAAACCCCGTTGTAGTGAGTATACGGAAATTTCAGCCTTTTTCTTCAGCCATTACGTCTCCTCATTCCTATATGTCTTTAAGAGGAAAGATACATTTCTGCTGTAGCTTAGGCAAGACCGGGGGGGGGGGGGGGGTAAGTGTTTGAACTAAAGGAGGAGACGAAAATCTACTACGGTTGATAGTAGAACTGTTGAAACACAAAACCCTAGGACTGCAGACAAGGCCGTGTCAAGGGAGTGGGTTAGGGGATTTGACCCCCCCCCCTGAAATGTTTGTCCGACTCGTAAAAACGTAACAAAATTGAATATGAACCAATTTTTGATACATTTTTTACCCCCCCCCCCCCCTTCAAAAAATATATCTTGGATATGGCTCTGACTGCAGAAAAACAAACTTCCGAAAACGTGTATAGTGAACCTGAACATTAAAGAAAGTTAAAAGGTAACTCTGTCGGACTAAGGTAACTCAAGTTAAAAGGTAAACTCAAGTTACATTGAGTTAAAAGGTAACTCAAGTTATACACCAAATAAATAGGATTTAGCAGAAATTTTATGGATGAATTTAAATGTTGTGATTTTTTTGCCGGTTAAAATTTTGTTAGACTTGTCAATGGGAGGAAAAAAAGTGTCTACTTGTTTTTTAGAATTGAAAAGTAATATTCTGTCGCTTTTCATTGACAAAACCATAGACATTTCGATAATTTATGAAAATTGGTTTTAGTGTTAACAGGATATAATGGGTAGTTTTAGTGAAATAGAAAAGTGAGGTTTAAATGTGGATTGTTTCCGGCTCAGTATAGCTAAAAGCTTATAATTACCATTGTCTGATAATGTGCTTTTTTTTTGTTTAGTCAAATATGTCGTAAATTTGGTACAATTTCAACAATTGTTCCCTACTTAACAAACAGGCTTTTTTTTAGGAATGAATCATAAAACTTGAACAGTTCAGAGGCTAATTTTACCTAAGTTCATAAACTTGCAGCGGAAAAATAAACTAAAAAATAAATTTCATTATACATATGCACAGGAAGGGGGGGGGGTCACTATCAGAAACTCACAGCAGCAAAAAGGCATGTGAGGCGAAACAAGCTACGCACGCTCCTCCTCCACCCCAATCTATTTAAAGCCTCCCTCTTTGCACCCTCCCAAGAAGATCTAACTATCCCAAAATCATTCCTTATGACCTCCTCAACGAAAGCTCCCCCTCTCCCAAAAAATGCCTGAATACGAGCCTCAGTTCCTTTTTCCAACAGAACATCGTCTGCTGGAAAATATTTCGAGGAATCGGCTAAAGTAAGGAGAATAATGTCTGCTTAAATTTATTGTTAAACTGACATATTCAACATGAGTAGGAGAGATCAGGGACCAGGAATCGGGACCCCTCCCGAAATCTGAATTTTCATAAATTTTTGAGTATTTTTATATTCAGATTATCCATTACCTTTTTTGTTATTATTGTTAATACTCAGATTGGCTCAAGAAACTTAAAAAAAGGCGTTGAATCTAAATGAGAAGATCTATAATTGAGCTGTAGGCAGTGGCGGATCCAGCCCCCCCCCCCCTAAAAAAAAATTTCTGGTGCTCTCATTCCTTTTTTTTCATTTCCTTACTCTTTTTCTAGAATAAATTAATAAATTTGGCCAATCATTGGCACTTTTGTCACATTCCCCCCCCCCAAAAAAAAAAAAAAATTGCTCATTGGCGCCCTTGTCACATTGGACCAAGATTTTGCTCAAGATCCGCCCCTGGCTGTAGGAATAGGAAAATCTACAAATTCAAAACTCAACTGCCTCATGGAAATTAAAAAACAGGAAAATAAATCTAATTCATTTCTTTTTTTCTAAGCTTTGTTGTTACCTCCCTTAGCCCTTCAATGTGCCGCCATCTATTATTTCTGATTAAAATAATTATCATCTTTGTAATTGAAAGGTCATAATCAAATTTCTTTTACTCCTTCTGTGAGGTCGCATTTCAATCTTGTAATAGCAGGTCATATTTTAGAATGATGTCTAAGTCAGCTCGAAAGTGCCACTCTTTAACTTGTTTAAAAAAAAAAAAAATAGATAAAAAATTTCTGCTTCTTAGAAGTTATTTCTTTTCCCTTTCTTACGCAAGATCATTGAAGTCTATTTAACTTATTTAATTTGTCTGTTTAATTTTAATTCTTGTATCCTATATATTTTTTTCTCTGTATGTGACTTTTTGCTATGAGCAAATGACACACATTTCTGTTCCTTACTTTAAAGGCCAAGGAGCCTTTGAGGGGATTAGTATAGTGTATAATTGTATGTGTATTTCATTTTGAATAGATTTTATCTTATCTGTGTGTTCTAATAATTTGAAAATTCAATAAGGGCGTGGAAATCCAACACATTTTTTTTCGACTGTTTAAAATTAAACAATAAGAGAGATTGAGATTCCTTTATCGATCAATTCAAAAAACAGCAAATCAAATTAAACAAACACAGCCACTACTAGAAGGTCAAATAACTTGTGTGTAGTGACTCAATTAATTAATTAATTTACATAAGTAATAGCATATAAATAAATACACTAAAAAATGTTGGAAATTATTGCTAAGAAAAATCTAATTAGGTGTTGAACGTTCTATTAGTCAGAATTCCAACAACTTCCACTTTTTAAAACTCCGTTTTCTGGGTAATAAATGTTATAAATAAATTATGTTGAACTTTAAACATTTTTTATAGCGTGTTTGGCTAACATCGAGGTCTAATCAATAAACTATACCGAAAAACAAATAAACAAAGAATATTTTTATTTTTTCTCAATAATAAAATGAAATATGAGAAAACCAATAAAATCCATGAATTGGATCAGTACAAAGTCGTATTAGAAGATTGATTACTGCACGGAACACAAGGTAAAATAGATGGAACTGGCGAGTAATTCTCAGATGGAACTGGCGAGGTCAAATGAAGCAGAAATCATGAAAGTAGCACCACTTCCTTTCTTTTAGTCACCTTGTCTCAGCTTGGTTTACGAAAAAGCTGAAATTAAAAAATAATTATTGTAAGCCTCTGAAGGGAAATATATTTAAAAAAGGAATCATACAAAATACAATTCAAACTAACAAATTACTGACCGTGATTATCTCCTGTAAAAAAAAGCATCAAAATCTAATATTCCTTAAAATTTTAAACCATTATTCACCAATTTAGACACCTCGCCATTTTTAGAGTCGAAAAAGACAAAAATTCCTAATGTTCGGTTACTTTCTAAGTAACCAAAAAGACTGGAGGGCACCTAGCCCCCCTTCCGCCACCCTTTTTCACCAAAGTTATGTGATCAAAATTTTGAGATATTCGTTTTGTTCAGCATAGTTGAAAGATCCAATAACTATGTCTGGTACTTATGTATTACAGCAACCCTACTCAAGTTCTTCGTCCGAGTAGAACCGGTTTCTCTGACTATGAATGAAATTTATTTAATTTGCGATACGTAGTGAAGTGATAGAGAATAGTGTCTGAACTTGGATGTTAAAATGAAGATTTGGGATTCGCCAAGGACTGAAGAAGAGGCAATTAGACTTTTCCAGGATGAACTAGGAAAAAACAACTATTAAAAGCCCCTGAAGGCAAATATATTCAAAAGAGGAATTATGCAAAATACAATTCAAACTAACAAATTACTGACCCTGGTTATCTCATGTAAAAAAAAATTAAAAAAATCGAAATTTAATGTTCCTTTAATAATAATTTATTTTAGACCACTATAAACAACAAGACAAAAATGGAGCAATGAACTACACAAATATAAAGAAATAAAACAGAAAACAATCAACTAGAACAAAAACATGGGATAAGACCATGAAAGAGCTGAAACTGGAAATAGCAGACTTAGACAACTCCATGTGTAACAGGGCCAGTTTTCTGCATAATTTTTCTATTCTTATACCATGGCAAATAAAGTGGCAAATAAAATGTGACAAATACATAAACATCTCAATATACGAAAAATACACTGAGCGGAGAGCTTGAACTTTTTTAGTAAAATTTTGACGGAGTGGTCGCAGTTGTTCGAGTACAGTTTCACTAATGCTTTACGGTTATATTGACTCCTGTTAGCAATTAAATAAAAAAAAACAAGTTTTTTTGAACTGAAAGTAAGGAGCGACATTAAAACTTAAAACGAATAGAAATTATTCTATATATGAAAGGGACTGTCCCCTCCTCAACACCTCGCTCTTTACGCTAAAGTTTTTTTTTGTTTTAAAAAATAAAGTTATGATACAGAGTCAAACTTTATCGTAAAGAGCGAGGTGTTGAGGAGGGGACAGCCCCTTTCATATACAGAATAATTTCTGTTCGTTTTAAGTTTTAATGTCGCTCCTTACTTTCAGTTCAAAAAACTTGCTTTTTTTTATTTAATTTCTGAACGTTATTGAATTAATGCAGCTTCGATTTTGGGTCACCGTACACGAATAATTAAAACGAAATTTGCATATTAATTTTACTTTTTTTGGACTATATGGCTTTCTCGAAATTTTGTTCTGACGTATTCCGTATATTATTACGTATATTAGGGAGTTCGCCCCCTAGTCAGTACCTCACTCTTTACGCTAAAGTTCGAATTTTGTTCCAATTCTTCAAAAAGGACCGTTAAATCACAAAGGCCGTTAATTAGAATAAATAGCTCTAATGAAAGTACTAAAAAATCTTTGGCTTAAACAGTGAGGTATTGACTAGGGGGCGAACCCCCCTCATGTACTTATTAATTTCAGTTCGTTTTAAGTTTTAATGTTGCTCCTTACTTTCAGTTGAAAAAACTTGTTTATTTAATTTCTGATCTCTTTTTTAAATAATGCTGGGAAATCCGGCACCCCCTTCATAGAAATGTCCCTTCCCCCCAAAAAAAACATCCTCCATGGGAAGATCCTCCCCCGTAACCACCTCCTCTGACCCCCCCCCCCCAGAAAAAATTTCTCCTGAAAGCGTCTGTATACTTCCCATTAACCAATACTATATGTAAACAATGGGTAAAGTTCATAACTTGCAGCCCATCCCCCAGGAACTGTGGGAGATTAAGTCATCCTCAAAGATATATTTGTCAGATTTTTGACTATGCTGAACAAAATGGCTATATCAAAATTTTGATTAGGTGACTTCGAAAAAAATGAGCGTGGGTGGCCAAGTTGCCCTCCAATATTTTTTGTCATTTAAAAAGGGCCCTAGAACTTTTAATTTCCGTTCGAATGAACCCTCTCATGGCATTCTAGGACTACTGGCGCGATACGATCACCCCTGGAAAAAAATAAACATAAACACGCATCCCTGACCTTTCTTCTGGCAAAAAATACAAAATTCCACATTTTTGCAGATAGGAGCTTGAAACTTCTAAAGTAGGGTTCTCTGATACGCCGAATCTAATGGTGTGATTTTCATTAAAATTCTATGACTTTTAGGGGTTGTTTTCCCCTTTTTTCGAAAATGTGGAAAATCTTCTCAGGCGTGTAACTTTTGATGGGTAAAACTAAACTTGATGAAACTTATATATTTGAAATCAGCATCAAAATCTGATTCTTTGGATGTATCTATTGGTATCAAAATTCCATTTTTTAGAGTTTTGGCTACTTATTGAGCCGGGTCGCTCCTTACTTACAGTTCGTTACCACAAACTGTTTGATGATTTTTAATGCACAGCTTAAACTCAGCGTTGGAGACTGTTTTCTAACGAAGTAACAGTAAATTATTTGTGATCGAGATTCCCACCCATTTAATATATTCAACAAAAGTTATAGACAACTTTGACAACTAATTGGTCATCCAGAAGAAGCAAGCCTTAACATAGCGAGGAACTTACACTTATTAACATTCAGAGAAAGCCCAATAGAGGAAAAATATAATTATATATGACATATTGCATAAGTGCCACTTTGTCATTATTTATAATATAATGATTATATTTACAATACCAAAGAAACTCCTCCCTGATATGAAAGATTCACATATAGAATACCAACTACTACTAACTATAAGTTACAACAGCCCCAAGTCACCTGACGCTAATACGGCTGAACACGATCCTCCTCCATCCCAATCTATTAAATCCTCCCTGTTTCCACCCTCCCAATAAATTTTAATTTCTCTTAAATCCATTCTTACAACATCCTCCCACCCAATTCGTGGACGACCTGCTTTTCATACGGCCCTAGATGGTTGGCCGAAAGGACGATCTTTGGCAATCTGTCATTCTTCATCCGCAGAACATATCCTCGAATAACATATATGGAATAACAGATATCAATACTTCATGTTTAATAGAAGGAAAGGGGGGTTCAGTTCGATAACGGGTATTTTAAGCCACTTTTTTCAATATTCTCAGGGCAGAGCTCTTCAAAACAATTTCAGGAGGGATTCGTATTATATTTGTCATTTAGCGCTAACTGACCGTATTTGAAAATAAAGTTTTCTTGTTTTTTGAAACAAAGCAAATACTTGCCTAAAGAACAAATAAAGAGAAAATCAAAAAAGGAAAAAAAAAGTTAGATATGGAAAAATGTTTTGTCATTCGTACGACTGATATTTTCGAGTCGGTCTAGGCAGGCTATTCTGAGCAATACGACAAGCAGTTAAAATGGTTAGACCTATAAGACGGAATACAAATAAATACAAATAAAGCATTAAATAGTTGGTTTAGAGAAGAAAGAAAGGATATCAAAGAAGGAAAAGATTGAAAAAAGGAATCAATTTGACACCAAAACACCTTTTGTTATTCGTTTGAAGGTGCCAACGAGTGACATTTTCAAGTCGGTTCAGCCGGGAAGGCGTCAGGACATCGACACGTCAGGATCACTACCGCCAGGACATCAATCCGATCCGTCATAACATTGAAAGAAAATTCGTCAGAACATCGACACGTCAGGACATCGACGGTCATAACATCGACATCGACACGTCAGGATCACTACCGCCAGGACATCAATCCGATCCGTCATAACATTGAAAGAAAATTCGTCAGAACATCGACACGTCAGGACATCGACGGTCATAACATCGACAAGTCAGGACATCGACAGTCACCGTCGCTACCGTCATGACGTCAACGTCATAACATCTAAAAATTTTCATAGCATATAAAATTTTAAAACTTTAGTTTTTTGGAGTTCAGGGGGGAAAGGTACCTAGGTTAGGTTACTTATTTAATATATGCTATGCTTTACCCCCCCACCCCCTGATGTGCAAATATATAGCCGAAATTTGTTTCTAAACTATTATATACTTATTACTATTATATAAACTTATGATCTTTTTTACATAACGAAAATCCGCCAGAAGTACTAACCGTCAGAACGTCGACAGTCATAAAATTTTTTAGATGGTATGACGTGTCGATGTTATGACTGTCGACGTTCTGACCGGTAGTGACTGTGACTGTCGATGAACTGACGTGTCGATGCTATAACCACGTCAGGATCACACTACGCCAGGACATCAAACGATCCGTCACTAACATTGAAAGAAATTCGTCAGAAATCGACACGTCAGGGACATCGACGGTTCATAAACATCGACATCGACACGTCATGATCACTACCGCCAGGAATCAATCCGATCCGTCATAACATTTGAAAGAAAATTCTCAGAACATCGACACGTTTCAGGACATCAACGGTCATAACATCGACATCCGACACGTCAGGATCACTACCGCCCCAGGACATCAATAATTGAAAGAAACTTCGTCAGAACAATCGACACGTCAGACATACAAAGGTCATAACGATCGACATTCGACCACTGTCAGGTCACTACGCCAGGACATCAATCCGATCACGTCATAACATTGAAAAGACATTCTGTCAGAACATCGACACGTCTAGGACATCGACGGTCATAACATCGACAATGTCAGGACAATCGACACAGTCACAAGGTTCGCATTTACCCTGTCAGTACGTTCTGACAACGTTCATAACGATCAAAAATTTTTTTGCATACGACGGACAAATCTTCAGAGCCACTAACCGTCATGAAAACGTCAACAGTTCATAACATCTAAACAAAATTTTCATAGCATATAAAATTTTAAAACTTTAGTTTTTTGGAGTTCAGGGGGAGAAAGGATACCTAGGTTAGGCTACTTATTAATTATGCTATGCTTTACCCCCCCACCCCCTGATGTGCAAATATATAGCGAAATTGTTCTAAACGAGTTGGAGTCAGGGGGGAAAATGTTACTGGTTAGGTTACTTATTTAATATATGCTATGCTTTACCCCCCCACCCTGATGTGCAAATATATACGCACGAAATTTGTTCTAATATTATATACTTTAACTATTATATAAACTTATGATCTTGTTTACATCACGCAAAATCCGAGAAGTTACTAACCCGTCAGAACGTCGACAGTTCATAAAATTTTTTTGATAGATGTCCTATGACCGTGCCGATGTTATGGACTGTCGACGTTCTGACCGGTTAGTGACTGTGGACTGGTCCCCGATGAACTAGACGTGTTCGATGCTATAAACTTGTCGAATCGTTTTCTGACGGGTTACCTCCCTACCACCGGTGAAGAAAGGATCGACAATGCTAATCATGTAGTGTCTGGAGGACCCGACTGTATCTATCACCAAGGAGTAAGCTTTTTGATGTCTAGTAAAGCACGCAGATCTCTGATTTCCGTAGCCCCTATGTCAAAACAGTTGATTACGATACGAATGAAAACGGTACCGATCAGTGCCACGATCGTCCAAGTGTACGCTCCAGACTGCAGCAAGGCAGATTAAGTGTTTGAAAACTTAAAATATGCCTACCTTTCTTCTAAAAAGTACGAAGCGGAAGGGACGAGGGGTAAGGGTCTGCCGAGACCACTATTTAAGGTGAGCTCTCTGACCACAGGGATTATTTACCTTGCAGGATTTTAGTTCAACCACCTTGGAACCTGCCTATTTTCCGCAAAATGTTGGGTTGGCCATAGGTCAGTTTTATGCCTTGCCTCCGATAATACAGGATGAACGTACTTGCATTTTTCTACTTCAAACAAGGAGCAAAATACCAACCTTTGGGCTAAAAAACAGAAAGGGAGAGACAGTGGGGTATGGAGGAATCACGAACTGGACTAGACTTTGCTCGTTATTGCTTTAAGACATTAATTTTTTTTATGAAGTTGTCAGTCCCTTGAAATTAACAAAATGATGTATCCTATGGACATTTTTTTTACAAAACAAATTCTCTTCAAGAACTATAGATGAATGTTGAAAGAAAGTTTCAGCTCTCCTAGTTCAAAGTTGATTTTCTTGCCGTGGGTCAACTTTCTAATAACTCAGAAAGCAGAAAAGGAAAATATACCTTTTGTTCGACAAAGAAAAGCAGTTAATTTTAGACGGTAAACGTGATACTATTTCTCTGTTTCAGTCCTAAAAGCACAAAATAAAATAACAAACTTGATCGAAATCACAAACTGAACCTTTCTGAACCGTGACGAAAAAAAAAAAAAAAAAAAAAAAAAAAAAAAAAAAAAAAAAAAAAAAAAAACTGCGGCCATCTACTGTTTTTTCTCTTTAATATAAAAAACGAAGAGGAATCCTTGCTTCCATATACTTTCATGAATTGGTAGGCCTACCCTTACTTGGCGAACAATTTCACATAGTCCACACAGACTATAAGACTCTTACTTCAGCTTTTATACCGGAAAGTCAATTGGGAAATTGGGAGCAGCTGGTAATAACCCCCGCCCCGTGCTTCTGAAAAACAACTTTATGGGGTATTTTCATTGAAAAAGTGCATTTTTTGGTACCTTCCTTCATACAACTAAAAAAACTAAAAAGGTGCAACCTCTCAATTTTGAAAAATGTATTTGGCCCCTTCTCCATTTTCTGAATCTTGTTGCAGCACAGTGGATTGATGCTCTGCTTGGCCCCAGGTTCAGGCTCAACACGGGGCCCAGGGTTGGGTCCCCGCCGCAGCAAGGGTGGTCGACAAACTTGCTATTTGTCCCCGTAAAAAAGTGCAAGCAACTAAAACGTCAATTCGACAACCTGAGCGCCAGCAATAGATTGGTAGGAGTTTTCTCTTTACCATTTTCTTGAAGTAACGCCACTGCTCGTAAACGGCAGGGTCTGCCTTAAACCGTCCTCTTTGGCCCCAAGCAGTTGTGCAAAAAGTTCCAAAGCAACCAGTAGCAGAATTTCAAAAGCTCCCGACACATTAGCAGCACAACATGTGTTTTGACAACTTTTCTTTGAGCAAAAAATTATTTTTAAATGTAAAAATGGTATTTTCAGACAAAATCTGCCAACAAATTTGAAAACAGTCAAGTAGAATCGCTACTTTGCTACCCCACGTTTTGCACAGCGGGCGCTAAGCAAGAATTATAATCAGTTTCCCAAAATGTACCACCATGTATATCTTTCCGCCCAGAGGTTCAAACTTTCCTTAAAAACTGCAGATATTAGACCCAAGAATTTTCTTATAATAACCTGAAATTGACAGCATAGAAGAACAAACTAACAAGACAAAATCAGTGCCGACTCCACAACACAATTACCAGAGTAATTTGGTAAAATTACACAATTAGTTTGTAAAATTACCAAATCAAAACTTTGAAAATTAACCTTCTATTTCCACAGGCGATACTTTTTGATTAAAAAAACTAATATACATAGCGTGAGTGTCCATAAACTAATTCGTTCCATAAATCTTTTGCATACGGGGATGATTGATTTACAGCTTTGGGACTTCGTCGTGTCACTGAATTCATCAGTCACAAACCATTACTATGACGGTCAATTTCCTTTTTAGTTCAGGTGATTTAAGCTTAATTTATTTTATCAACACAATCATGGTTTAAGCCATAGCTACGACTTAGTAAGGAGCGAACTCTAAAATACGCGTTAAATACCCGCAAATTAAAAGACGCGCTTTGGAAAGAAATTGTCAAGTGAGAAAAATCATTTATAAAAGAAATGCACCGGTAAGTATTTTTAAGTAAAAATGATAATAAAATGACAACAAAAATGAGTCTTTGAATTTGTTATGTGAAAACTTACGCAACAACACGCTTCTTAAAAATTCGAGAAAAAATCAGGAATTCATTTTTCTATGAAAAAGACCGGTACTTGTCTATTATATAAAACACACTCGAAAAGGGAAGTTTGGTTACTGCTAATGAAAAAAATATGATGAAAATAGAATACTTTATTAGCAAAATTGTGAAAACTACAACTTGGAAATATGCTCCCAGAACGCAGAAATGTCTTCAAGAACCGCTTTCAACTGAACTCGGCCTTCTGTCTTTACTGCCGCCCGCCTCATGTACTCTACTAATTATGAATGTAAATGATGGCGGGATGTACCTCAGTGCCTTTTGTTCCTCCACTTTGCGGAACCCCACATTCTCTCTACTTTTTGGGTAGAGGCACCAGTTTTACTTTTAATTTTAGGAAACCACGTATTGACGGTTTTCAAACATGGTCTAGTGTTATACTTCCAAAAATGATGCTTCTCGTAAGAGTACAAAGTCACGGCGTGTCCATTGACGCAGTGTTTTGGGCAACAACCCCTTATCCTGGAAAAATATAATTGTCTGTTCTCGGGTCCTTGGCAAATCCCAAATCTTAATTTGAACATCCATGGTGAGACACTACATTCTATCACTAGTCAAAGCAAACTAACTGGTGTCCTCAAGAATCGCGTTAATAATGAACTAAAATAAACTAGGTCAAGAATCGCGTTAATAATGAACTTATCTTTGTCTTTGAGACGATCAGCCGATGTCTTGTGTTTGAGACGGTCGAACCCATATGTAGTAATACAATTTTTGTTAGGAGCACAAAATTAAAAAATGAAACGCAGAAGAATTCAGCAAAGAATAAGCTACAATATTTGCTACAATATTATTTGAAGGCGTGGTCTCTGGAAATCTACAGGTTGCTAATATTTTTATTTTTAAAGGCGAAAATCGTTGTCAAGTTTGACACCAGTTAGAATGCTTATTTATTTTATTATTCAACGTGGCAACACTGACGAAATTGCGATCCTGCCCTAAAAATTTCATAATTTTAAATAGACAGAGAATAATCTAAGTAATTGGGGTTATAAGGAGTGAACGGACCAAAGACGAGCCCAAAGGGCATATTATAATGTCTTTGGAACTTCGAACAAGGTCATATCTTGTTTTCGATGATATATGCTTATATGCCATCTCTCTCCTTATTTCTAAGCGTTAAAATTCATGCAACATTTTTTTCAAATATTCTATATCTTTATAAAAATATGACAAATTTTACCGAGTATTCTACATAGCTACATAGACAAGACTTGCAAAATTATCCATGCATTTCAACAGGCATTTTGTTTTAATTTCAAAAAGCTAATATGCATCGAAAACAATTCAAAAATCGGCAAAATTTGTTTTATTAAGAAAAGTGTTATTTTAAAAAATTATAGGCTGAGTGCACATAATAAACTAATTGTTTCATAATTTTTGTGGATACGGGGATGATTGATTCACAACGTTGGGGCTTGATCGTGTCACCGAAATCATGCGGCACAAGATGATGCTCAAATTTTTTATTATTATTTTTTTTCAATTTTCATATTATTCTTATTATTGAATTTTCAATTTTCTTATTATTTTCTTATATTATTTTCTTTCAATTCTCATATTATTTTTATTTTTGAATTTTCAATTTTCTTATTATTTTCTTACAATTTTCTTATATTATTTTCTTTCAATTTTCATTTTCTTCATATTGTTGAATTTCAATTTTCTTATTATTTTTTACGATTTTCTTTTACTGTTTTCTTTCCATTTTCATATTATTCTTATTATTGAAGTTTCAATTTTCTTATTATTTTCTTACAATTTACTTATATTACTTTCTTTCAATTTTCATATTATTCTTATTATTGAAGTTTCAATTTTCTTATTATTTTCTTACAATTTACTTATATTACTTTCTTTCAATTTTCATATTATTCTTATTATTGAATTTCCTTGTTCATTTGTTATTTTAAAATTTTTAATCCAGTTGCTTTTGTGAGCTGGTTACACGAAGGTAGCTTCAAATTGTAAATGCTAAGTAATTGTATATTAAATTTTTAGGTTAGTCTATTTTAGTTTTATGTATATTTTTTAATTTTAGTTTATTTTTCTCTACGCTGAAGAAGCCTTGTTAGATACGAGCGAAATATTCATTTTTTTTTTCTTCGTTTTCATTTACTGGCCATAGACCCGTTTGTCGTCTTTATATTTATTTTTTATGTTTTCTTCCTTAATATGGGAAGTGATTTAAGTCCTTCCCCGAAAAACGGTTTGAGTACCATTTCGCCTGGAAAAATGGGAAAGAGTGGCCTAAAAATATCCTATTCCGAAATTGTCACCCCCACCTTTGAAAATTGATATTTGGTTTTTAAATCTACCCTGTTTGAAATAAGAAATATCTTTCACTATTGGAATGTGGACTAAACATTATGGACTAAAACATTATAAATGGAACACCAACTCCAATGGCAGACAGCTAGGTGGAACTTAATGCGACCTCCTGTATCACAAAGAGAAACAAAAATGAAAATTGCACACTCCTCAAAAAGAAGAAGAAGAACAATTCACTTAACATATGGAAAGGAATCGCCAAATAATTTGCAATTTATTAGAACAGCACATAATTATAAACTGCGAGAATATTTCAACTAATATACCGAAATTCGGTAGAAAATTTAGAATATCTAACTGGTTAAAACGTGAAAACTTAAAAACATCAAAAAATGTATATGTTTAGTTTTGATTAAGAGAGACACAGCAAGGAAATAAAATGCACAGTGCATTTTATGTGCAAAGGGCTTTAAAAGGAATCGGGCCAGCATAGTATACCACAGCACAAATCCACAAATATTGGCTATCCGCAGATCTTTGTGCATATGACTGTGATAGTCGTTCGGATTCTTGACGAAAGGAAATCAACACAGTTTAAACTGGATTCATATTCGTTACCACATACCATATGATCACAAAAAATTTTCAATACATTTAATGTGCATAGGGCTTTAAAAGAAATCAGGCCAATGTAGTAAACAGCATCGTAATAACACATATATATTCTGTTCATACGATTTTGATGATCATTCAAAGTTTTAACAAAGCAAAATCATCCAAACTTAACCTGAATTTATATTCGTGACCACATATGTGACAGAGATAAGTAACAGTTAAATTTTTTTTTGATTATCCAAAGAAACTTGAAATGACTCCATATACCAGAACTATGCCCACCCGTTGAATTTGAGGGTTTTATAACTATTATCAATCCTGCAATGAAATAAATCACAATTTATCTGATTGGATCAGTGATCATATACCCCGCTGCCAATCCCAGTTTATTGAGACTAGACTTTGTTTTTTGGTAACTAAATATCCTGATGATCTTTATCGAGTAACTTAAATCAATTGGGTTTTTGAAGAGGGCATTAGATGTCGTTTGAATTGTCGATAGAATTTGTCACCGTAGGGTGTCACTCCAATCTTCTATTATAGTGCGGCATTAAATCCCGGTGATAGGAATCTTGTCTCTTCTTCTTTCATAAATGGATGAGGAATTGATAGAGACTATTGAAATTAAAGATGCCGACACAGTAACAACTGTTTTTTCTTACTTCTAACTATCTTGACATTCAAATTCCAGTTTTTTTTGACGTGAAATTAAAAAGGACTGTGACTATTTACAGATCAAATACTGGGGTCTTAGCATTCACATAATTAAATGCTAGGACATTCTAGTTTTTTATCAATGCTGTTATTTAAGGTGGAATCTAAGAACATAAAATAGGACGATCCTTAAAGTATAGTAACTCTTTATAGATATAACAAATGTACAACGATGTTTTGCCAAAATTACGCAACAAACTTCTTAAAGAATCTAGAAGCCAATTCCTAAATTAAAGAATTAATAAGGGAAAAAAGATTGAAGAAAAATAAATGGAGGATTACACAATTAAAAAGAAGAATTTATATTTAAATACATAATTTTCTTTACCATTCGTTGTAACTATCTTCAAATAATAGTCATCAAAATAAAAACATTTTTTGCCCCTTGGCCAATAGAATATCAATCCATGTCCCAAAAGCATTAATATTTTAATTATTTTTCTTTCTGTTGTTTCTAAATAATGGAGTTTTCAGGGCAGTACCACACTTTCGCCAGTGTTGCCACAATAAAGCGTGAAAATAAATAAGCAAAACTGTTAAACTTGGCAACGCTTTTCAAACATTAATAACCTGTTGATTCCCAAAGATAACTCCAACTTCAAAGGAAGGTTATGCTTTCTTAAGCTGTTCGGTGCCATCTATTTTAGCAATTCTTTTGTTTATTTTTTATCTTTTTTATTTAGCACCCGCTACTACCAAAACTACACAACTTTATATGGAGGTTATCAGAGGCAACGCTATAGTGCTGCCTATAGTAAAGGCCATACAGCTCCAATGTTTTATTATTATTATTATTATTTTTCCCAGAGGCACTTCATATGGAAGGGGTCGTCGTAGAAACTTCCAACGGGGCTCATTCAAATGGAAATCGAGAGTTCTAGTGCCCTTTTTATGGGTCAAAATTGATTGGAGGGCAACTAGCCCCCCCCCCCCCACGCACATCATTCCCCCAAACACATCCAATCAAAATTTTGAGATAGCCATTTTGTTCAGCGTAGTTGACTTCCAGATAGAAAATATGTCTTTGAGGAGGACACTCCCCCACAACCCCTAGGGCGAGGGTTTTAAGTTATGCCCTGGGGCCATATGAGAACAATGTTGGTACAATGTATTATTTATTATTATTTTTTTCCTATAGAGCAGGACACTTCGTATCGAAGAAGTTGTCGTAGAAACTTCGAAAAGAGCTCATTCATTGGAAATTGGAGTGGTTTGTGTCCTTTTTAATAGTCGAAAGTGTTTTAAAGGCAACTAACACCCCTTCCACGCCCACCATTTCCCGAAACACATCCAATCGAAATTTTAGATTGCCATTTTGTTCAGCGTAGGTGATTTCCAGATAGAAATTATGTTTTGAGGAGGACATTCCCCCACAGCCTTCAGAGCAAGGGTTGTAAGTTATGCCCTGGGGGTATATAAGGTTTTTATAGAAGGCGTTGTCGTAGAAACTTCAAAAAAGGCTCATTAGGTTGGAATTTCAAAGAGCTAGTGCCCCTTTTAATAGTCGAAAGTGATTGGAGGGCAACTAACCCCCCTCTCACTTCCACCTTTTCCCCAAACACATCCAATCAAAATTTTGATATAGCCATTTTATTCAACGTAGTTTTAAGTTCTGGAAATTAAGTCTTTGAGAATGACAACCCCCCCCCCCACACATCCCTCAGGGCAAGGGCTGTATGTTATGCCCTGGGGGCATATAAGGTTTTGTACAGACAGCGTTGTCGTAGAAACTTCAGAAAGAGTTTATTCGATTGGAAATTTAAATCGCTAGTTTCTTTTTGAATAGTCGAAAGTGATTCTAAGGCAACTGACACCCCCTTCCACGCCCACTATTTCCCCAAACACATCCAATCAAAATTTTGATATAACCATTTTGTTCAACTTAGTTGAAAGTTCTGTAAATTATATGTTTGAGCAGGACACTCCCCCCACAGTCTTCAGGGGCAAGGGTTATAAGTTATGCCCTGGGGGCATATATGGTTCTTATGGAAGGAATGCTCATATAAACTTCAGAGAGGGCTCATTTGATTGGAAATTGAAAGTTCTAGTTCACTTTTTAAGCGTCAAAAGATATTGGAGGGTAGCCAGCTTGCCCCCTCCCCCAAACCTCTTTTTCCCAAATGCATCCAGTAAAAATTTTAAGATGGCTATTTTGTTAAAAAGAGTTTAAAGATCATACAATAAAAATTCCGGTGTCGACACAAGCCCCCAGGGCCCAGGGGTAGGTGTCGTAATTTATGCCCTGGGAGAATATATGGTTCTCCCAAATATGGCTCTTTTGATTGGAAGTTGTAAGCTCTAGTTCAGTTTTTTATAGTCAAAAGAGATTGGAGGGCAATTAGCCCCCCCCACGCCCCTTTTTCCCCAAATGCATCCAATAAAAATTTTGAGATAGCCATTAAGTTAAAAATTGCTCAAAAGTCAGATGACAAAAACTCAGCTGTCGTCACAACCCCCCAGGGCCCGGGGACAGGCGTTTGTAAGCTATACCCTGAAGCATATGGGGGGGGATACTAAAACTACAAAATACTGAAACATACTGAAAACTATATGCGTCTTGAACAGTCTTGGAAAGCATAAACAACATCAAATTGAGTATTTGATGTATAATGATATTAATTGTTGAAAGATCCATCAGTTCAAGAATTTATTTCACTGTAATTGTATTTTTATTTTCAATGCTGTAAGAACAGGAAAAGAAAATATTTGTAATATAATTCGTATTCAGTTATGCGCCAATGACGGAGTAGGCTTTTGGTTTTTATTTACAGTTCGGAAAGGAGGCAGTATCCAAACACTTGTTCGTAGTGAAACTATATTTGTTTTTAACAACTATAAAAAGACCTAATAAATTAAACTGAATTTTTGATGTATAATGATGTTAATCACTGAAAGCTCATCAGTCCGAAATGCTACTACAATTTTAATGTTTATTTTCAATATTAAGTACAAAAGAAAATATTTGTCATAAAATTGGTTTTCAGTAAAGCACCAATGACGCAGTAGGTTTTAGACTTTTAGAGTGAGAAGGAGGTCATACCCAAACTCTTGTTTGTAGTGATTTTTGTTCGTTTCAAGCTTGATTTGCATATTCGATTTAACTTTCACTCGTTTTAAGATTTATTTATTAATTTACATTAATATCTATTGTATGTTTGTTTGCATTGATTGTTTATTTAATTTCTGTTCGTTTTGTTTCATTTATACTTCAATAGGAAAATATTTTTTTTTCGTTTTAAGCTTGATTTTCATACTGAATCTAAGCATTACTCGCTTTAAGATCTATTTATTCATTTATATTATTACTTGTTGTGTGTTTTTGCTATGATTGTTTATTTAATTTTTGTTCGTTTTGGGTTTCATTTATTCTTTAATAGTAATTTCTGGTCGTTTTGAGTTTGAATTTTAAAAGGTATTTGTATCTGCTGAGCTTAAGTTTAAAATGGCCTTTACTTTTCTTTGATAAACTTATTTTTCGGAAAGTTTTTTTAAATTAATTTTCATTAAGAATCGAATTTCTGATTAATCATAATTTCAAAATAGTTGTGTAATTTTCCATTAAATCAAATAGATTTTATTTTCACTATCTTGGGGTACGTGTGCTTTTGGTTTACCTATCTTTTCAAACAACAGAGCCCCCACCCCCCGACCGTTAGAGTCCATTATACGACATATATATATATATATATATATATATATATATATATATATATATATATATATATATATATATATATATATATATAGATATATATATATATATATATATATATATATATATATATATATATATATATATATATATATATAATATATATATATATATATATATATATATATATACCTTTCGGCCATTTCAAATTCCAATGAAACAGGGCACAAGAAATAGGCCCAGCAAAAAAAAATGCAAATTATAATGCAGACCTTCACAAGGAGGTTATAAAAACGTCCTTGTATCCTTGTGTACCTATCTTTTCAAACAACAGAGCCTCCCCCCTCCGGCCGTTAGAGGCCATTATACCC
>CM051275.1:43070385-43180385 GCA_027921565.1 Artemia sinica
TATATATATATATATATATATATATATATATATATATATATATATATTATATATAGTGGGAAAAACATTTAAGTAACACAATGGAAAATAAAACGTACATCAAAGATAAAAAAAAAATCTTAAAACAAAGATGAGAATAAAAATTGAGAAATAAACCATGAAGAATAAGAAATATAGAACACCACGCATAGATAAGTATAAATAGAAGTATCGAAGTGTACATAATGTAGTGTAAAGTAAATAATACAACATAAAATATGAAGAAATAAACGGAGAAAGATGAAAAATAAAAAAAAGATAAATATAAATAAATACAATTTGAAATGTCAGCGGAAAAAAAGAAAAAGAGAAAGAGGCTCAACTGCTAAAAACATATAAACGAAAATAACATAAAAAGATGAGAAACACTATCAAAATTTTTTGGTTCACTTAATCGATCATAATCACATCAATCATCAGTCACCTTGTAAGACTTCCTTTATCAGCGGAAAAACAAAACAATTCTCATGGAAAAATTTAACAAGGACTCATAAAACATCTACATTTAAAATTGCGGCGAAATTGACAAGTATCGAAACAAAAATCCCATTCTCAAATTTTTCACTCCTTTGTACATTTCTCTCTTAGAATACACCAGATTGTTCAGGTGAGAACTTACCAACTTCGCGCTGCTCAAATGGTCAATACGAGAGGAATGAGTAGTGGCTTAATTTTGTCAAAAACCCCGGGGAAGGCTGGAAAAGTCGGAGCCAATTTTCCCAAATCAAGTGAAAATAACATTGAAAAATGGGCCGTATAGCATCATAAAGGCCGAGATATACTAAAAAAAACTAACCCGTCTTTCTGGATGCTTGGATTATGCAGGCATATCTTAGTTTTGACAAAATTTTTGACGAAACTAAATTTAAGCTGGGGGCAACCTGGGGTCTGGGGGAGGGGGCAATTGGTGTCTGTTTATAATGGATGAGATAAGGTGATTCTTTATGGTATCGGATCCCTTAACAACATACTGCAGCACAAAGCCACCTGAGGGCGACATAGCTTTGCACGTTCCCCAAAGCTTCACTCTTCTTCCTTCCCGAGAAGTTTCAATTTCCTTTAATTTTTTCCTTCTGACCTCTTTCCATACCATTTGGAGATGACCTGCTTTTCGTGTGGCCTTAGATAGATGGCCAAAAAATGACAATCCTTGTCAATCCGTCATCAGAATAACTCGTGTAAAAACCAAACATGCTCAGTACGTATTTCGCAATTGGTGTTTGACTTCTAACAAGGAGGGTATTTCAAGGTTTCTGAACTGGTTAATCACAAATCTTAGGCTGGTTTTACAACTTTCGAAAATTAGAAACATTCAATATTTTCAAAAAATGTTCTCCAAAACCTCTCATGACCAATTGGTGTTACTTCCCCCCCCCCCTTGCCCCATAGGAAATGAAGCCCCTAGGGATGAGGGTTCATTTCCAACTCCAGGAGACTCAATAAGTCAGCCATGATAGTAGTCACCTTTAAACCTGAAACTGCATCAACAACTCTTGTCCTGTTCAAATTGTAAGGAACTCCTTCAAATTTATTTCGGTACTTTTGTCTTATAGCCACCACACTCAAGATCCTGTATCGAGAAAATGAGACAATAACCGGTTTTCATGGTCTTTATACTAGACAATATTAGCTTCGGCTCGGTGGAAACTCTGTAGCTATATTTTAATTAAATATTTAGCTTGTATTTTGTTTAAGTTATATAATGCGGTCTGGGCGCCCCTCCCATAATTCTTTGTTATAGTTTTCATAATGTTGTTGATAAAGTATTCATATTTTGTTTTATTTCATTAGCAGTAACCAAACTTCACTTCTCGACAGAAGTTGAGTGTGGTGGCTATAAAGCACAAGTACCTTTATGCCAATAAAGTATAACTAACCATGCTTCAACAGTCCAGCTTGAACTTCAATACGCATTTGTTGAGGATCAAGGCCTTTGAGATTAAGATGAAGACTCTTGCCATTATTGTGCAATAAAGCTAACTACTTGGTTAGAACTGTGCAGTATGTGAAAGTTCGATACTTTGGGCCGTATCCAGGATTTTTTTTTCGAAAGGGGGTGGGGGGGGAATTTGCAAAAAAGACTAAAAAACGCATCGAAAATTTGCTTAAATTCATGTGTTATGTTTCTACGAGTCGAGCAAACATTTCGGGGGGGGGGGGGCGGTTTCAACCCATTACCCCCCTGGGTATGGCCTCGTCAATGCTACATATTATGAAATTGTAAAAAATATGAACTACTACCCTAGATAGAAAACAGTGTAAACTTTACTCGCTGAAATAGTACCATGCAAACTTAAGCATGTCAAACACAAATATGTGCAGCAACAATTTAAGGAAAAGTAAAACCACAAAAGTTAGAACAACTTACTGGCTGATCCAGGGGGACGGGGGCACCCCGGGCCCTCTAAAGATTTTATGGCACCATCAATCCGTTTTTTTTTTGTTTTTTTTTGGTTGTTCACTATTTTTTTTTTAAATAACGTTGTTTAGTTTGGTCAATTATTGGCACCCTTTTCACATTGCCCTCTCCCAAGATTTTGCTCTAGACCTGCCATTGGAACAACTAAACAAAATCAAGAATTGACCTATAACAAAAGCTAATAAGTGAACAAGTTAAATAATTATTTTTTGTTTACAGAAGTTCCTATTGGAAAGGACTGCTTTTACGAGGAGGACGGCGACGGCCATGAAAGTCAGAGTTGATGCACTGAAATAAAAAATTCATAGTCGGAGGGATGAAATCTCACTTCAGACGAAGAAAGTGAGTCTTGTCAAACCTTCGTCATGGACCAGAGCAAGGTGCAGCGCTGAACTTCCCCTCTGAGAAAATTGTAAGGGCCACTAGTGATAGTAGATACAGTATTTGTAATAATGCACATCTGTTGAAGAGTGAAAACCGATAAAGCAAAACTATAGAAGCGTTTTGTGACTGAAGAATGTGGAATGGTGCGAAACTGCAAAAGTGGCAACACTGCAGACGCATCTCTCCCGACCTACCACCCGAAGACAAATACAGTTTATATTTATAGTGTTGCTACTTTGATAAATATAAAAAGGACTTAACCTACATTAATTCTAAACCCTCCATTTATCTATATTCGATGTACCAAAAACTGAGTGGGAAAGAAGATATAAAATAATATGTAAATTGAACAATTTCTAGTAACGAAACAACAGAAAAAACAGAAAATTAGTCCTTTAGTCTATAAATCGACAAAAAATTTCTACTTCAAGTTCACAAATTCACTTCGTTCGTGTTTTTCTCAGAAGAAGTTCCATATTTTTTCTTGTAACAGTTTTGGTTACCAAAATTCTAAAAAATCTTAAACTTAAAAAACGAATGCTTATTTACAAGAAACAGCAAAGCTCAAGTGGTCATGAAGGTTCTATCTGCTCGATAGGGGCAATCACGTAAATCAGACAATCACACATGATGGGATAAGAATTTTGTCTTGAAATAATACCTGTGAGTAATCCTAATATCTTCTATACATTTCATATAATTTTCCGGTTTTATTGCATTTTTTTAATTAAAATGAGGCATAATAATGGAAATTACACAAGTTTTGATCCTGTCCTTATTATTTATCGTACCAAACAGTTTAAGGTAACAGATACGAGATGCGTGTTAATTTGTTTGTTTGTTTTTTTTTTTCAGGGACGATCGTATCGAACCAATGGTCCAATAAAATCGTCAGAGGACTTGTTCAAACGAAAATTAAAAGTTTTATATCCTTCTTGAGTGACCAAAAATATTGCAAATCAACTAGCCCCCCTCCCAAGTCCCTGTTTTCCCCAAAGACATTCAATCAAAATTTTGAGATGGCCATTTGATTCAGCAAAGTTTAAAGGTCCAATAACTATGCCGTTGAGGATAACATGACCCCACAGCTCCTTGGGTAAGAATGGTAAGTCGTGCAATTCGCCCATTATCTACACAGAGTATTCGTTATTTGGAAATATACAGAAATTTTCAGGGAAGGGGGGCACGCAAGTTATTTTGACATGATTTGAAAACACGTCAGAAATTAATATTCTATATAGATACATAGTTTATATATATAGCTGATAGTAATGAGCAAGATCATATAATATATAGATACGATATATAGAAATTATTAATATATATAGATGCTATACTAATATATATAATATATATATATATATATATATATATATATATATATATATATATATATATATATATATATATATATATATATATATATATATATATATATATATATATATATATATATATATATATATATGTATATTTCTAATTCTTTAAGAACGACTCCTGAAACCAACAAGTCGTTGAACTTGAATGAGAAGTATTTTTAAAGAGCTTTAAGACTTCAGCGGAAAAAGCGAGGAATTGAAAAGGGAGTAGTCCCTTTCATATACAGAATAATTCGTCCCTATACTAAAATCCTGCACATGAACAGAGGGAGGAGATTCAGGCCCGTATCCCTTGACATCTTAATATTCTTTGGAGTTCCCCTATACTAGTTCATATCTCCCTCGTAATTCTCCTTTTTTACAGTATCCGAATTTTTTCCACTACATCTTCAAGGCCCTATAATAATTTCCGGTAAACGGATCGGAAAACTTTCTAATTTCCACTCATTCAGGCCCGTACCCAATCCCGGAGTTCTCCTATGATATATCATATTTCTCATAAAATTTGACTTGTATCAGGGTGTTCAAATTTGTGCCACCATCAAAACGTTACCCATCCTCCAAAATGACTTTCTGCACAGAGCCTAACATGGAATAGTTCCAATTTTTCCGTTGTGAAATATATATCCAAATTTTGTTTCAATTACTATAAAAGAAAAAAAAAACAAGCAAAAAAGAGAATTCACGACGTCCTAAATCTTATCCAAGCAATTTGCTCCACGAAAAGTCTACCACTCCCAGATATGACAAAAACCCCTTGTAACCATTTAAGGATATTAATCCAAAATTTATCATATATTAACGTATTACTCGGCTATAGCACATCTTCTAAAGGAAAAGGAATCATTCTATTCAAACTTTAGCGTGCATTCAAAAATTGTCTGTGATTAATAACGAGAAAAGGTATTAAATTTGCTTTTATCAATAGCCAAGTCGTTAGTAGCATCAATATGAATAGTCCAAGATTTGGCTATTCACTAATGTAAGGTCTTGTAGACGATTTTTCATTTGAGAAAAATGGGTAGCAAAAATGTCAATTTTTGATCCTAACCAAATGGACGGATTTATATGGGTTATGTAAGAAAATGACAGAATCTTTGTAATGAATGAGTTGTAAAGCCTTATGATGAGCCTCGAATGGGTATGAAAAAAAGTGACAATGGTATGTAAACAAACCGTGAAAAAAGTTGAAACGGAAATAATCATTAATATAGATTTTCGAATAAAGAAAAAGAAATATAAGCAATTGGGCAAGAATGATTAGTCAAACTGAAAAAGAACAGCTGGGATAGTCGTGTCAACTATGGTGAGAAGAATACAGAAAAGAAGAATACCCATTCTGACTCCTAAACGGATTAACTCCATCACTGTCGAGGGTCTTACTTGGCCCTTCTTATGTCTCCCTTTTATGCAGGAGGGGGGTTGCCCCCCCTTATGATTTGTAAATAGGGCCCTCTCGATACAAGGACTTTCGGCCGTAAGTTTCAAACTGATCAGGGACAAAAAGTTTAGTGTCCCATCTTTTGGGGCCCATTCTTGTGGACTACCAAATTTCACTCAATCTTTTAGCCATAGCAAAATTTTCAGCTACAAAGAAAATACACAGTTTTTAAACTGAGGTTAATTCTTGCCTATAATTATTATAATTTGCCTTATAAAAAAAGAGGATAATCTACACATGGACTTGAACACAGAAGGAAAACCTCTGAGTTGGCAAAGGAGATAGTTGACTCTTAGCTTTGTTTGTTATTGTTATAAAGGAATGTCCCCCAAAGTAGAGATCAAATGACCAGGGCCGTTCCCAAGTGGGTGTCAACTTTCAGAAACCACATACACGCTGTGACGCGTGCCAAGCGTTAAAAAAGTGTGCCATGCGTGATGGAACTATGCAGCCCATATAGAACTCTGAGATCTCCGAGTGGTAGAAAATTGGCGACCTCTAGGCTGTTCCTAAGGTTAGTAGCGCCAGGACCCCCTGAAAAAATTCATGCGGCCTGGCAAATGATAACGTACTTACCCGCAGAATAGTGTCACTTTGCAAATTTTACACCTGACTATTCAAGATTTATCCAGAGACGATATCAGAAAGCAATTGCTAAAGTTTGAAGAAAAGCATTAATATAGTGACAAAAACGAGAAAATACGAAAAACAGAAGACAAAAAAGAGAGAATGAAAAACATAGTGAAGAAAAAGAGAGAATAAAAAAATACTAGGTACAGAACAGGCCAAAATAATTATTTGTAAAACAGTTATCCAAAAAGGGAAAGACCTCCTTCCTTTTAATAATAACATCATTTATTATTAATAATAATTTATTATTATAATAATTTATTAATAATTAATATTATTTATTAATAATGAACAACAACACACAAAACTTCCACAAAACTTGTTTGTGTTTTTATCAAACTGTTTAGTTTCTTTACAAAATCTACTGGTTTTAATTATTTTCCACCAGCAATTAAAACTAGTAGAAAAAATAATTTATGTATTCATCTTATTTGGCCATTCTTATCATTTTTTTTTCTTTTTGCTGGGTTTATTTTTATGTTTTACACTAAAGTGTCGATTTTGCCCATCCGCCCTTTTGATAGCCATTTTTTTTTTTATATAAATACATTTTCTCATTTTCTCATCTCACATGCATTTGATTGAGGGCATACCCTTACACAATTGTCCAGTAATTTTGAAAAACCAGCCACAACGAGGAATAGTCGATGAAAGCATAAGTTATGGACTAAACAGTACAAATCAAACAATTCGTGGTAACAAACTGCAAGTAAGGAGCGAAACGGCTCAATAGTAACCGAAACTTTAAAAAAACAGAATTTTGATATCAATAAATATATCAAAAGAATCGGCATATTATGCTGACTCCCAATATAGAAGATTCATTAAACTTAGTGTTACTCACAAAAGGCTACGAGCCTGAGAAAAGTTGCCTGCTTTTCGAAAAAAAGGGGGCACCCCTTAAAAGTCAAAGAATCTTAACGAAAATCACACCATCAGGTCCATTGTATCAGAGAACCCTACTGCGGAAGTTTCAAGCTCCTATCTGCAAAAATCTGGGATTTTGTGTTTTTAGTCAGAAGAAAGATCACGGAAGCGTATTAATTCAAAAAAAAATTTCCCAGGAGTGATCGTATCGAACCAATGGTCGTAGAACATCGGGAGATGGCTCATCTGAATGGAAATTTAAAGTTCTACTGCCCTTTTTAAGTAATCAAAAAGACTGGAGGTCAACTAACCCCTCTCCCATGCCTCTTTTCCCCAAAAATCGTCCGATCAAAATTTGGACACCCCTCCGTCATCCCAACCTCTGGGGATAGGTACTAAAATTATAAAAGTTGCCCGTTGTTTACGCATAGTAATTATTATTGGTAAGTAAAAAAACATTTTAGGGGGGGGGATTTTGTGCTTAGGATGGGTTTTCACGGAGATAATTTATGGTGTGGAAAGAAATTTCTGAGGGTGAACTTTCCAGAGAAAATTTTGCACGGGGGGATTTGACAGAATTACTATACAAAATTATTTTTATTTATCTTACTTTTTCTTTGCCTACTCAATTTTGCATGTGGAGATGTCCCGGGGGTATTGTCCAGAGGAAATTTTCAGCGTGTTTGGATTTCCGGAAAATAATTTTCACAGAAGGGGTGATTTCCGGAGTGATCGGAAAGAAGATTTAAACTTACGGGTAGTCTTTTTCAAACGAAAGTATACTAAGGAGAGTTTTTCAGGCTGAATCTTCTGCAAGAAATTGTACAGAAAGGGGGAAATTTTCAGCGAGGATGGAGCTGTCCAGAAGGAATTTTACGGAGGGGTGTATTCTATGTGGGTAGAACTTTCCACTGCAGTTTCCCGTGAGAGTAGGGAATTTTTCATGGAGGGTGAGCCAGATTTACCGGCATTATTTGAAAAACAATCAGAAATTAAATATAAAAAACAAGTCTTTTTCAACTGAAAGTAAGGAGCACCATTAAAACTCAAAACGAACAGGAATTATTCCGTATATGAAGGGATTGCCCCCATCCTCATTGCTGAAGGTGTATTGGGGAAGAAAGCTAGAACTGCAGCTAAGAATATTAGTGAAAAAGCTTTATGTTTAATAGAAAGGAGAAAGGACGTGTACAAGAATTATCTGTGTGATAGATGGTATGAAAACAAAAGAAATGTAAAGAAAGTGGAGAAAGTATTAAAAAATGAACTAGGGAGGTGTGAAGTGTAGGCCATGGATAAAATTGCCGAGGATCTGGAAGATGCAGCTAGACGGCATAATAGTAAAATATTGTACTGGCACGTTAAAAAATTGAGAGGGAGTAGTCAATCCGGACTTGGCCCAGTTAAAGATAGGAATGGGGTCGCAATTAGCGATAAGGAAAAAACTAAAGAGAGATGGGCCGAACATTTTGAGAATTTGCTTAACCGAGATAGAGTTGCAGGAAAAAATATAGAGGAAAATGAAAAAGTTTGTGATACCTTGGATGTGAAGGAAGATTTGTTTTGTGAGGAGGAATTAGCAACAGTACTAAAAGGATTAAAGAATAATAAGGCTCCAGATGCTGATAGGGTGGTAAATGAGTTTCTTAAATATGGTGGCTCTGAGGTTAGAAATAAGTTACTGAAGATTATGAATATGATTTTTGAAAAAGGGGAAGTACCTAACGATTTTAGGAAAACCTTAATTAAGCCACTTTATAAGAAAGGTGATAAAAGTGAGTGTGGTAATTATCGAGGCATTAGTCTGGTCTCTGTAGGAAATAAATTACTTAGTAATATGATACTTTTTAGACTGAGAGATGCCGTAGGCAAAGTTTTAAGAGAAGAGCAGTGCGGTTTTAGAAAAGGTAGAGGATGTGTCGACCAAATTTTCACTCTTAGGCTAATACTTGAGAAGTGCCTGAGTTCTCAAACACCTTTGGTCCTCAGTTTTATAGATTATGAGTAAGCGTTCGATTCTGTTGATAGAAGAGCTTTAGTAAAGGTTTTATCCTTGTATGATATACCAGAAAAATACATTAAAGTGATTAGTGCTATGTACGAGAATAACACTGCAGCGGTTAAGGTAGGGAACGAGGTTAGCAGCTGGTTTTGTATTAAACCAGGAGTTAAGCAGGGTTGTGTTTTATCCCTCTTTACATGGATTATTTTGATGGACTTTGTTTTAAGGAGCACAGGAAAGGCAATGGGAGACCACGGAATCAAATGGGGATGAAAAAGTCTCCTGGACTTGGATTATGCTGATGATTTAAGCATCCTAGATGAAAGTGTGAGCAAAATGAATGAAGTTCTAGAGGTTTTGCGAGTTCAGGATGCTAGAATTGGTTTGAAAATTAATGTTAGGAAGACTAAGTCACTAAGGCTAGGAATAAGTGAAGATGAAAAGGTGATGTTGGGTAATGAAAAGATTGATCAGGTGGGTAGCTTCACTTACCTTGATAGTATTATTAGTAAAGATGGTGGGAGCAGTGAAGATGTTAAAAATAGAATAGCCAAGGCTCAGGGTGTTTTTTCACAGTTAAAAAAAGTCTGGAAGAATAGGAAGATAAGTCTGCAAACCAAGATTAGAATATTAGAAGCTACAGTGATGACAGTGGTCAAATATGGCTCTGAAGCATGGACGCTCCGAAAAGCGGATAAAGATTTGCTAGATGTTTTCCAGAGAAATTGCTTAAGGATTGTTCTGGGTACCCGGCTGACTGACCTTATTTCAAACAATAGGCTATACGAAAAATGTGGTTCAATACCACTCTCTAGGGCTATCATGAAAGAAAGGTTGAGGTGGCTAGGGCACGTTGTGCGGATGAAGGATGACAGATTGCCGAAGATTGTTCTTTTCAGCCAACCATCTAGGGCTAAACGGAAAGCAGGTTGTCCCCGTCTGGGGTGGGAGGATGTCATGAAGAAAGATTTAAAGGAAATGGGAACTTCGTGGGCGGGTGTAAAAAGGGAGGTTTTGAATAGATTGGGGTGGAGGAGGAGCGTGCGTAGCAGTGTTGGCCTCAGGCGGCTTGGTGCTGCGGGGAGTTGTTGGTAGTAGTAGTAGTAAAAGCCTAAATAAGTTTTATTTCCTCTACTTTTCTTTGGCTTAGTTTATTATATCACTTTATTCTTATAATATATTTTACATATTATATTTTGCGAAGATAAAGTTTGGATTCTCCTTCCTTTGCGGGTTTTCTAGACAAGTAATGCATATGAGATCCTATAATATACAGATTTGTTCAAAATTATTCCTATTTAGCTCAAGCTGTATTTAAATACCTGTAACTAAACAATAAAAAACTGAGTGTTCACTATGCAACAAAAATCATGATTTTGTGTTTTGGTGATGTATAGCAAGTCCACAAAGAAATATCTTAAAATATATAATAAGACTCATAAGCAGGGTTTACACCCCATGAAAAAGCCACTAGATTTTATTGATTTTTTTGTTGATTTAAGGTTTTCTTCAATAATCTAGTGATTTTATGTGCTGATTTAATGACTTTTTTAGGCAATATAAAAATCACAAGACACAGTGATAAATGTCTAGGGGTGGCAACCTTGCTCATAAGGATTATATGGTCTAATAAATGTTATGATGATGTCACGGTACAATAAATGGTGTAAATGGTGTAACTCTACACCTTGGGATTCACATACAGAAATTGTAGAGAGTAGAGTAGGGCCTATAGCCTTGTCTTTATTAACTATTAAACGATTAAAAGAAACAACATCTTTTCTATAAGATAAAGGGATTAAACGATAACCCGCCTTTCTACCCTTCTGAATCAATAACACCCTCTAGGCTTGTACTGGGTAATACCCCAATAATAAAATGAATAAGAAAAATAGAACGTTTCTACTATTAGCTTCATTCCACATACTCGCGATATAGCCCACAATGAAGGATACTTATTATGTCTATTTGGCAATTAACACAAGCTGTTGCACCAATTAAGACGAGGGCTGAAATTACCGGTGAAAGGGTAGCAGCTGTATTACCAACACTCTAATAACACCGCTATAAAATTGTACTTGAACGACAGTATTCCCTTACATGGTTGCCAATTATCAAGGGAAAACAGCAAAAAAATGTGTAGAGATTAACCAGAGACTGACGGGTGGTGATTAATAAGTCAAGATGTTAGAATAATTGAAAAAAAAATTATAAATAGGCCTACAAGAGGAAATGTCATTTCAAATTTAAAAAATATTTTCCCTCTAATTTAACCAGGGGCGGATCCACGATTTTTTTTTAGGGGGGGGGGGGCAAAATAGATTGATCCAAAAAAATTTTTAGGGGGGGGGGCAAAGTAGGTTGATCCGATAAACTTGCGTTAGGAGCAAGTTTAATTAACGCAAACTTGAGTAAATTAAGTAAATTACACTACTTTAGACTACGCTAGGGGGGGGGCACCCTCCTTGCCCCTCCCTGGATCGCCACTGAATCTAACAAACTCATATGACTACATATTCCAAAAATAGTTCTAGTCAACACCTAGAAATGACAGCAAAGAGCAGAGAAACAAAATTTGTTTAAAGTATTGATGGCTTGAGGAGGCTTAGACAAAGCGGCTACAGCCATTAAAAAGATATTATGAAGCAAAAATTTAAAGGAAATCAGAAAACTAGAAAATGTTTGAGATTATTAGCCAGTTTTAGCCAGCCATGGCTCAACACTCCGAATTTTAGGAAAGGGCCCCTGCCAGGTGGTACCCGTCTATACTGTAAAATAGCTGCGGCGAATTAATTATTTTCTTTTTTACCTATTATCAATTATGTTACCATTATTGAAAATGCCAAAAATATGGAGCTCGACCCAGTCCCTGTGAAGCTATTGCAAAGACAATTACAAACAATTGCCAAGACCAGTGTCTTCAAATTAAGTAAAAAGGCCCAAAATATGGAGCTCGACCCAGATCCCTGTGAAGCTAATGCTAAGACAATTTCAAACAATTGCCAATACCAGTGTCTTCAAATTAAGTAAAAATGCCAAAAATATGGAGCTCGACCCAGACCCTGTGAAGCTATTGCCAAGACAATTTCAAACAAGTGCCAATACCAGTGTCTTCAAATTAAGTAAAAAGGCTCAAAATATGGAGCTCGACCCAGACCCTGTGAAGCTGTTGCTAAGACAATTTCAAACAATTGCCAATACCAGTGTCTTCAAATTAAGTAAAAATGCCAAAAATATGGAGCTCGACCCAGACCCTGTGAAGCTATTGCTAAGACAATTTCAAACAATTGCCAAGACCAGTGTCTTCAAATTAGGTAAAATGCCCAAAATATGGAGCTCGACCCAGACCCTGTGAAGCTATTGCCAAGACAATTTCAAACAATTGCCAAGACCAGTGTCTTCAAATTAAGTAAAAAGGCCCAAAATATGGAGCTCGACCCAGACCCTGTGAAGCTCTGGCTAAGATGATTTCAAACAACTGCCAAGACTATTGCTAAGACAATTTCAAACAATTGCCAATACCAGTGTCTTCAAATTAAGTAAAAATGCCAAAAATATGGAGCTCGACCCACACCCTGTGAAGCTATTGCAAAGATAATTTCAAACAATTGCCAAGACCAGTGTCTTCAAATTAGGTAAAATGCCTAAAGGAGCTTGACCCAGACCCTGTGAAGCTATTGCCACGACAATTTTAAACCATTGCCAATACCAGTGTCTTCAAATTAAGTAAAAATGCCAAAAATATGGAGCTCGACCCAGACCCTGTGAAGCTATTGCTAACACTATTTTAAACAATTGCCTAGACAAGTGTCTTCAAATTAAGTAAAAATGCCAAAAAATGGAGCTCGACCCAGACCCTGTGAAGCTATTGCCAAGACAATTTCAAACAATTGCCAAGACCATTGTCTTCAAATTAATTAAAAATGCCAAAAATATAGAGCTCGACCCAGACCCTGTGAAGCTATTGCTAAGACAATTTTAGACAATTGTCAATACAAGTGTCTTCAAATTAAGTAAAAATACCAAAAATATGGAGCTCGACCCAGACCCTGTGAAGCTATTGCCAAGACAATTTCAAACAATTGCCAAGACCATTGTCTTCAAATTAATTAAAAAGGCCCAAAATATGGAGCTCGACCCAGACCCTGTGAAGCTATTGCTAAGACAATTTCAAACAATTACCAAGACCAGTGTCTTCACATTAGGTAAAATGCCCAAAATATGGAGCTCGACCCAGACCCTGTGAAGCTATTGCCAAGACAATTTCAAACAATTGCCAAGACCATTGTCTTCAAATTAAGTAAAAAGGCCCAAAATATGGAGCTCGACCCAGACCCTGTGGAGCTCTGGCTAAGATAATTTCAAACAATTGCCAAGACCAGTGTCTTCAAATTAAGAAAAAAGGCCCAAAATATGGAGCTCGACCCAGACCCTGTGAAGCTATTGCTAAGACAATTCCAAACAATTGCCAATACCATCGTCTTCAAATTAGGTAAAATGCCTAAAATATGGAGCTCGACCCAGACCCTGTGAAGCTATTGCCACGACAATTTTAAACAATTGCCAATGCCAGTGTCTTCAAATTAAGTAAAAATGCCAAAAATATGGAGGTCAACCCAGAAACTGTGAAGCTATTGCTAAGACAATTTCAAACAATTGCCAATACCAGTGTCTTCAAATTAAGTAAAAATGCCAAAAATATGGAGCTCAACCCAGAACCTGTGAAGCTATTGCTAAGACAATTTCAAACAATTGCCAATACCAGTGTCTTCAAATTAAGTAAAAATGCCAAAAATATGGAGCTCAACCCAGAACCTGTGAAGCTATTGCAAAGATAATTTCAAACAATTGCCAAGACCAGTGTCTTCAAATTAGGTAAAATGCCTAAAATATGGAGCTCGACCCAGACCCTGTGAAGCTATTGCCACGACAATTTCAAACAATTGCCAATACCAGTGTCTTCAATTTAAGTAAGAATGCCAAAAATATGGAGCTCAACCCAGAACCTGTGAAGCTATTGCTAAGACAATTTCAAACAATTGCCAATACCAGTGTCTTCAAATTAAGTAAAAATGCCAAAAATATGGAGCTCAACCCAGAAACTGTGAAGCTATTGCTAAGACAATTTCAAACAATTGCCAATACCAGTGTCTTCAAATTAAGTAAAAATGCCAAAAATATGGAGCTCAACCCAGAACCTGTGAAGCTATTGCTAAGACAATTTCAAACAATTGCCAATACCAGTGTCTTCAAATTAAGTAAAAATGCCAAAAATATGGAGCTCAACCCAGAACCTGTGAAGCTATTGCAAAGATAATTTCAAACAATTGCCAAGACCAGTGTCTTCAAATTAGGTAAAATGCCTAAAATATGGAGCTCGACCCAGACCCTGTGAAGCTATTGCCACGACAATTTCAAACAATTGCCAATACCAGTGTCTTCAAATTAAGTAAAAATGCCAAAAATATGGAGCTCGACCCAGACCCTGTGAAGCTATTGCTAAGACAATTTTAAACAATTGCCTATACCAGTGTCTTCAAATTAAGTAAAATGCCTAAAATATGGAGCTCAACCCAGAACCTGTGAAGCTATTGCTAAGACAATTTCAAACAATTGCCAATACCAGTGTCTTCAAATTAAGTAAAAATGCCAAAAATATGGAGCTCAACCCAGAACCTGTGAACCTATTGCAAAGACAATTTCAAAAGCAGTAATAAGCGTGTATGTGTGTGGTTTTTTAATTGTTGCTGACAACCAGTTGTTTGTACCAAAAAGTTTTCATTTTTCATAAAAAAATAAAAATGAGTATTATGTAGCTGAATGGAAAGGAGAAAGCGTTAAAGGGGGAAGGGGACCTGGCCAATTGTAGCAGGCCACTTTTCGAACCCTAACACATCTTTTAAGGAAAGACCCCATGACATGCATTATATTTCTATATTGTAAAATGGTTACGTTTGTTTAATTAATTTCTTGTTTTCTTCTATCAATTACTTTACCATTGCGTAGAATTCACTCCAAAAACTAAACATCCACCCAGACCCATGTGAAGGTCATTCCGGGGATTTTGAAAGCAGAAAAAAATGTATGTGCTTTTCTGCCCTTTTGCAAATAACCAGTTGTTTGTACCAAGTCGCCTTACCAGTTTCTTTTTTTCCAATAAAGGACATGGCAAGAAAGATTTTTATGTCAAAATCTTAATTTAAGCTTTAATCTAATTAAATCTCTAGAAAATAAGACAAACTAACCCCTCAAAATTATACCAGTGTATTAATCGCTTTATTGTGTTTATAATTGCTTACAATGTCGCCCGTTATAAAGAACAACAGCAAAAACGTGCAAAATTAACTAAGGACATTTCTTGAATAATAAGGCTAAAGTCACAAAGTATTGATTGACAAACTACTAATACTACTACTACTAACAACTCACCGCAGCACCAAGCCGCTTGAGGCCACCACAGCCACGCAAGCTCCTCTTCTAACCGAATATATTCAAAACCTCCCTCTGTACACCCTCTCTGGAAGCTTCCGTCTCCCTTAAATCTTTCTTTGCGACATCCTTCCACCCCAACCGCGAACGACCTGCTTTCCATTTAGCCCTAGACGGTCGGCCGAAAAGGGCAAAAGTAAACAAAAAAAGATTATCGATTAGGGCTCATTAGAAAGATATCGGTGACCTTTGTGGGTTTCGGTGTTTGTGGTTTTACATTGAGAAATGGAGCTACAAAAAAAGTAAAAATACAAAGAAAAAAATGCAGCCTAAAACCGTTATAGAAAGTCAGATTCTTGCAAAACCAGCAAATGATTTAAAATTTTTGTTTAGTGTTGATGTTTTGTTGTAAAACATATGATAAAATATATACATCAATTAAGGGAAACCTCATAACAACACAAATATGATTATATTTCTTGCACTGATATTCCTAAATTTTAGGCATCTCATTTCCAATTCGGAAGGACGAAAGCAAAACTCAGAAGCAATCAAAGGGCCCTAATTCACGAAAATATACGGGGGAGAGGAATTTCTTTGATTTTTGAAAATGAAGATATAAGGGAAATGTATTTTCCAATTTTCCAAAAATCTAAAAGGGCAACTTTGTGGCTCTTACGATATTTTTATCCAAAAAGGCTAATTTTCAAACACTAGGGGGGAGGGGGTTCAATAAATCTAAGGGTGGAAATTCCCCCAAGCCGTTCAATTGACATCCCTAGGGGCGGAAAGTACAATACTAGAGTTGATTAATGCATTTATAAAGTAAGTGCGCATGCCGGAAGGGCGTCTTAGCGCACATGTCCAAACATTGCCGATACTTTTTAAATTTTAATGTAGCGTCTCATATTTCCTATGTAATTTGCCTATTTTTATTTTTTCTAACCCTCCTCCCTCCGAAATACTCCTCCTTAAAATAAAAGTCGTTTACACGTACCTGATGTCGGTTCAGGCAATAATAAAAGAAAATATTCGGTGAAGGCGAACAATGATAAACAAAAAAAACAATCGGGGTAGATCAGATTGTCAATTTAAAAAAGACAATTTTTCAGTGGTCAAACCAAAAAAAAAATTGAATTTAAAATAATTAAAAAACATTGAATATTGAAAAAAAAATCAGAGGAGGTCAGATTGTCAAATTACGAAAGACAATTTTTCAGTGGTCAAACCAAAAAAAAATACTAAATTTAAAATAATTAAAAACTGTTGAACATAAAAAAAAATCAGGGGAGGTCAGATTGTCAATTTACGAAAGACAATTTTTCAGTGGTCAAACCAAAAAAAAAATTGAATTTAAAATAATTAAAAAACATTGAATATTGAAAAAAAATCAGGGGAGGTCAGATTGTCAAATTACGAAAGACAATTTTTCAGTGGTCAAACCAAAAAAATACTGAATTTAAAATAATTAAAAACTGTTGAACATAAAAAAAAAATCAGGAGAGGTTAGATTGTCAATTTACGAAAGACAATTTTTCAGTGGTCAAACCAAAAAAAAATACAGAATTTAAAATAATTAAAAATATTGAATATTGAAAAAAATTCAGGGGAGGTCAGATTGTCAATTTACGAAAGACAATTTTTCAGTGGTCAAACCAAAAAAAAAATATTGAATTAAAAATAATTAAAAAATATTGAATACTGAAAAAATTCAGGGAGGTTCAGATTGTCAATTTACGAAAGACAATTTTTCAGTGGTCAAACCAAAAAAAAATATTGAATTAAAAATAATTAAAAAATATTGAATATTGAAAAAAATTCAGGGGAGGTCAGATTGTCAATTTACGAAAGACAATTTTTCAGTGGTCAAACCAAAAAAAAGCATTTTGACCAGCAATTGTCGTCAAGTTAACTAATAGGAGTAAAAACTGGTGGAGGATTTTGTTGGTCAAGATTTGCAGTCAATTTTGAAGCCATAGCAAGTTATTTTAAATCAATATTTAATCCTTATTTTATTTTAAGGTTTGGTTTTTATATTTTCCTTTGCACTTTTATCCGAATTTTTGTTATTATTCTCCAATAAGGAAGGTTGAGCGGAGGCCTCAACTAAAATACCTGCATAATTTTACTTGTGTTTTTCACTGGCTGATATTGTTCTCATTTCTGTCTTCTTGCGATTTTTTGTTTTGACAATATTTTATCATGAAAACACAGCACATTAAGCACTAGTGACAGTGAAACACTTAACAGCGTTTCAACGTTATGAACAACAATGATATGAAAAAGAGACAAAATGAAATCTGATTGTTTGAATTGGTTAAGGGGATACACACAACCATACATATCCTACAAATTGGCAAAAACCAGGAGCTTAATTTATTGATGAGAAAATTTTTATATAGTTTTTGGTAACAGCGGGTGCCAAAAAAAAAAAAAAAAAAAAAAAACTTAGCAAAACATAAGCTGAAAAATAAGCGCCAACATTGTAAGGACGTTAAGCTGTCCACTCAAAGGGTAACTATCTTCAAGCAACAACAGGTAGTTAATGTCTGGAGTTTTACGAAGGAAAATCGCTTTCAGATTTAGCTAGTCAGTTGTACTTATTTATTTTTACGATTCAACGTGGCAACACTGACGAAACTGTGGTGTTGCCATATAATTTTAATAATTTTGAAAAAAAACAAAACAGTTTCTTATGTATTTGGCACTTTAATGGGGGAAACTGCGTTTTTATTACTTGATTTTTATTACTCCTCTAACCTTCTACTAATATGACCTTGGTGAGGAGTTCCCAATTAGGCTATTTCAGTAATGATTATTAACAGGGTACCCTAAAACAAATGGAACAACCAAATGAATCTGAAACAATTAGGAGTTAATTAGCATATTTAATTAGCAATTAGCATAGTTATATTATGCTAATATATTATGCCAATCGCCAGAGGGACCGCAGCATAATGCCCAAAAAGGTGTTAGCGCAACCATCAAAGAGCATGGATAACTTATAAGAGTGGTCTAATTATCATTAGAGTCTGTTCTGGCTAAGTGGACGCGCGCATGGCTGAGAATCCGTGAATTCGGGTTCGATCCCTGGTGTGGTCAGTTTCTTAGTTTGGGACGCGGGTCAGTGGTGTGACCCTGTAAGCTTAGCCAGAGTCAACCCAGCTCTAAATGGGTACCTGGAGAAATCTGGGGAAGGTAAACAGGAAGGGTTTGCGAAAGCATAGGTTGGCTGGCCCCCAGCCCCCCATTGCACTTCCTGGCTGAAGGGCCACGGAACGGAGATCAGCACCGCCGGTTTGGACCTTAAGGGTCTAGTGCCGCATCCTTTACCTCCTTTTTTTTTACCATTAGAGTCAACGAAAAAAAAACATCAACGCAATTTAGCTTTGGCGTCTCTCGCTATTTTTTCAAGCATTACAATTGTTTTTCTATTAAGACCTGAAGTCAGCCACTTATTACTACACTCATTTTACCAATCACACCAATTATAATTAATTTTTCTTCTTATTACACAAAAAAATTTCACTGAAACGCCAAACGCTAGTTGGCGTTAATGTTTTGATATCGACACTAGCACCAGTTTCCACTTTCATAAGTTACAAATACTCTTTGGCAGCCATCTTCAGCCAACTTTTAAATAGATGGCGTTACATTCCACTGCTTAAGAGCGTATATGAGTTAAAGATAAGCTGGCTTTTTCATAGGAAAGGTGGCGTATTATTCGCATATTGTTTTCAATTTGTTTGCCTGGGAAATCAACTAGTATTTTAAGGGAAATAACAAGTAACCCCACAAAATTAGCATTAGAAGTATTCCAACCGAGAAAATCTAACTTAAAAATAAGTCTAAAAACACTCAAAATGAGCGTGAACCAAGAATGAAAAAAATCCTAGTTTGAAGGCTGATGAAAAATACGCCCTATCTAATAGGTATAGCTGTTAAGCTCGCAAAAATTTGTGTCTATCCAGCGATTAAAATGAACAAATTCTGAAGATGTCAGTACACTATAGTTAAATGAATAAATAACACTGGGTATTGCATACTTTGAGGACAAAGGCTACATTTTAATCGGTACTAGTGCATTATACGGACACTTTTACATGCTGTTTATGGAATGTCAAACGGGAGATGCTACAGATACCGGGAAAGATACCCGGTACTAAAACAGTTGTTAGAGTGGAATTGAGTGAAACGGGTGATCTAATATGAATGTTAAAATTACAATTTGGAATTTGCCAAAGACAGATAAAGAGGCAGTTGAATTTTTACAGGATAAGGGGTTATAGCCCAAGACAATCTGGTTAGGTTGGGTTACGTATTCAATATATGGTATGCTTTACCAAACACCCCTCCCCCCCCACCCCTAGTGTATAAAGATATAGCCCAAATTTGTTTATAAACTATTATATATTCATCCTATTTTATTTCATTAGCATTAACCAAACTTGACTTCTTTAGCAGTATATAGAAGTGTCCGTATAATGCACCAATACCTTTAATCTTACAATATAATTTACACAAACATTCTTACAAGTCATTCCGTTTCCTAAAGCTAATGGAAAGCAGTTACTACAAACAGTTGGGAAATTTTTCTAACAATCCAGAACGGTACTGGAAAAAATTGCTGAAGGGTTAGAGCAAAGAGTACGGGTAACTTATAAGAGTAGGAACTAGCGATAGTGTCAGCAAAAAAAAGAAACAACAATCAACACCATCTAGTGTTTGCCGACACTTGGCATTTTTTCACGCTCTTTAATCATCTTTCAATCAGGAACTGAGATCTTACACTTACTACTATCCTTATTTTACAAATTACACTAACGAAATAAATTGTTCTTATTATTTCACAGGAAAAAAATTGCAAAGTGTTACCAAATGCTAGAAGGCGCTGATATTTTTTGTAGACACTATTGCCAATTACCACTCGTATAAGTTACCCATACTCTTTGCTTTAGAGCGCGAAGATAAAGAAACTTGAAGAACAAAATAAAATTTGCTAATTTATTTATTTGAAAAATAGCTGCAGACAACTTTTGTGTTTGTCACTTTTTATTGAATTAAGGATTCCATTAAGATTGAAAGACTGCTGTAGCCCTTTGTTTCATTGTATTGTGTCGCATTAACGACGCTTCTTGACTACTATGGTCCTTGAGTCGGCCCTGCAGTGTGTTGATGTAGCTGCTGGGTTAGAATTCGGGGTCACGGATTATTTAGCACTTTGTAGTAATAGTAATCGGATTGATGACGTTTCTTGACTATTTAAGTCCCTGTGTCAGTCCTGCAGTGTGTTCCTACAGCAAAGCTCGATCTCTAGGGCCCCCATTACCAAGCTAAGGCCAAACCCATTTGTGTTGAAAGGGCTTTCTGATTGATTCAATATTTTTTTTGTTTTGACCACTGAAAAATTGTCTTTCGTAAATCGACAATCTGACCTCCCCCGAATATTTTGGTTTTTATCATTGGTCCCTCCCCCGAATATTTTGTTTTATTATTGCCTGCCCCAGCATCAGGCACATGCAATTTAATTTTATTTTAAGGAGGAGTATTTCAGAAGGAGGCAAATAAGAATAGGCAAAGAATATATTTTATTTTAAGGAAGAATAGGCAAATGACAGGTTAAAAATAAAAAATAAAACAAGCAAATAACAGGTTAAAAATAAAAAATAAAATAGGCATATAACAGGTTAAAAATGAACAAGAAAATAGGCAAATAGCAGGTTAAAAATAAAAAAAAAGAAAATAGGCAAATAACATAGGGAATATGAGACGTTACATCAACATTTTAAAAAGCCTCAGCGAATTTTTGGACATGCACAATAAGAAGCCCTACCTGGCATCCACATTTACTCTATACATACATTAATTAACTCTAATATTGTACTTTCTGCCCCTAGAGATGTCAATTGAACGGGTTGGGGAAATTTCCACCCCCCAGATTTATTTGCTTCCTAGTTTTGGAAATTAATATTTTTGGACATTTTCATTGAAAAATATTGAACAAAGTCGCCCTTTTAGGTTTTGAAAAATACATTTCCGTATATCTTCATTTTCAAAATATCAAAGAAGTCCCCCTCCCCCGTAAAATTTTCGTGAATTAGGGCCCTTTGATTGCTTCTGAGGTTTATTTTCGTCCTTCCGAATTGGAAATGAAACGCCTAAAATTTAAGAATATCAGTGCAAGAAATATAATCATATTTGTAAAGGGCCAGTTTGATAAGAGAGCCCTTGGTCGGCTATATAATGCGATTTTTGCACCGCATGTTTTGTTTTTGACACCTTTATGGAAATTGTTCTCTGCATCTAATAAAAAGCAAATCCGATCGCTGTTCTTAGGTTCTGCAAGTATTTTCTTAGTATCCCCATTTGGACTCGTAATAATTACAATTCACGACTGTACGGGGTTTTTGAGATTTGTGAAAAAATGGACGAACTGTCACGTAGATTTGCTGACCGCAGCAACATAATTATCGATTTTCCACTAACTTGCCTTCTATCAAGTGCCTAAAGTCGCTAGTTATGAATCTTACAATGTTTGACCTATGTACTAAAGCATGAAGAAGACATTGAAAAAGGGGTTGATTCACTAATACTTATGAAATGTGCAAAAGAGAGTGGGAGTGAGTGGGGAGAGCCGCTATAGGTACCGGCCGCCCTATAGGCCTTAAACTGCTGGGGACAGGCAGCTCAAGTACCCGCACTTCCCACAACACTTCACTTTAATTAAGTAATTTAATAAGGAGAACCTATTGTTAGCGGATTGGAGGATACTTTATTTTCATCTGAAGATATTTTTGTGGAGTCAAAGAGGTGAATAGACTAATTAGGTAGTCAATATACTCTTACACAAAATTTTGGAACTGGAACTGGATGCTGAAAAGTGTTTGAAAGTTAAAGTTTTCAAGAATTGAAAACTTTTTTTTTCTTTTCTTTTCTTCTGTGCCCTTTTTGTTTTTCTTTTTATTTTCTTATATTCCTCTTTAGAGCATTTTTGTTGTGTACAGAGAGTAACAATAAATTATTATTATTATAATTATGTTTGTTGTTATGAGGTTTCTCTTAATTAATATATATATTCTATCTTATGTTTTAAAACAAAACATGAACATTGAACAAAAATTTTAAATCATTTGCTGATTTCGCAAGATTTTGACTTTCTATAGCGGTTTTAGGCTGCATTTTTTTCTGTGTTTTTTACTTTTTTTTTTAGTTCTATTCCTCAAAGTAAAACCACAAATACCGAAACCCACAAAGGCCATTGATATCTTTCTAATGAGCCCTAATCGATATTTTTTTTTTTTTTTTACTTTTGTCCTTTTCGGCCAACCGTCTAGGCCTAAATGGAAAGCAGGTCGTTCGCGATTGGGGTGGAAGGATGTCGCAAAGAAAAGTTTAAGGGAGACGGAACCTTCCTGAGACGGTATACAGAGGGAGGTTTTGAATATATTGGGTTAGAGGAGGAGCTTGCGTGGCTGTGGTGGCCTCAAGCGGCTTGGTGCTGCGGTGAGTTGTTAGTAGTAGTAGTATTAGTAGTTTGTCAATCAATACTTTGTGACTTTAGCGTTATTTTTCAAGAAATGTCCTTAGTTAATGTTTGCACGTTTTTGCTGTTGTTCTTTATAAAGGGTGACATTGTAAGCAACTATAAAATTAAAACACAGTAAAATTATCCTCAGGCGGCTTCGTGCTACAATGAGGTGATAGTAGTAGTAGAATATTACGTAGGTAATTTCGAATTTATGATGGTTATCATAATATATCTATTTATGATAATTTATTGAAGTCACATAAAGTAAGGTTCGCTTCTCCCAAGGTATTTACCCTCTGCCCACTTGTTAGTTCAAATAAAGCTAATGAGCCGGAGCCTGGAAGGTCAAGGAGATTTGCTTCCGATGTTGCAATGAAAAAAATAAGGACAATAAACAATATGTAATTATTGTATTTTGTATATATACATATCATGCGTCTTAATTGTTGAATTTTAATATTTCTGCTTGTGACGGTCACTTTACATGTGATCGAAACATCCAGTATATTTTGTGAATGTTATTATCACTGTCTAATAAAGGATTTATCCCATTTAGAACTTTTATTTATCGTAGTAGGATATTAAAATTAATCATTGTACTTATAAAAAGATTTTAATCAGTTAATGATAGAGTAATTGAAACTTTTTACAACTCTTAACCTCGAGTTAAAAATAGTATTTTCCCCTTTTTTTAATGATTAGCATAATTTTTTCGACAGTTTATTGGAAAGAAACCATTAGGAAAAAATTTCTAATTTAAGTTAGAAATAATTCACTAAAAAAATACCTTAGAAATCCTATCTTCTGCTCTTGTCATTCCAGTTATGTGATATTTCGTCTTGTAAAGCCAATCAAGGAAAATCACATGTCTTGACTCTAAGTTCAAATCTTTCAAAACATCTAAATAAAAATAAATAATAAATCTTAGAAAAATAGATAAATGAATATAGTTTTATATATTAAAAAGTATACATATGCGTGTTTAAAATGTATAAAAAAAAAGCTAGAGCACAAAAAATCTAAAAAAGGATTACAGAGTACGGTATAATGGAAGTAAGAAGTAAACCTGACTTCTCAGGCAATTAGATGATACTCAACTGAAAATGAAATTACTTATCAATAAAACTTCTGGTACTTATTTATTATACGCCAAACACTCAAGTTTAGGCTGTGTAAAACTCGAGAACAAACCGGTTTCTTTGTTAGTTTCTATCACCTTAGTGTGAAACAAGACAAAGACAAGTGACAGAATAGATGGGAAATATAAAAGAAACAGGTTCTACTTAAATGAAGCACTCGAGTGTTTGGCGTATAATACACAAGAACCAAACTTCTCACTATGGTACCAAATCATCAGGTTTCATTTAGTTTATGTCTTTACAGATATTTATAGCCTATTTACATTCTCTTGGTCCTGATTTTACATATTCCTTATGATATGTAGCTGGACAAAACGGCCTGGAAAGGTGTAATAACCGCTTCCAATTGCAGCTTGCCGTCAGCCTAACAGGTCAAAAATAGGTCTGAACCTCAAACAATTTCTAAGAGTGTCAGAGAAGTAATGGATCCTTGTCTGGCATGTCAACAGTAATCAGATGAACTTGTTAACAGTGACCTTGTCAGATACTTGTCAACAGTAACCAGATGACCTTGTGAACAGTGTCCTTGTCAGATCCTTGTCAACAGTAACCTATGACCTTGTCAGATTCTTGCCAACAGTAAATAGATGACCGTATGATCTAGAGGCAACTTTATCATTGGGCTTAAAAATGACATGAGAAAGGGAAAAAAGCGTTATGTTTTGGTTGAGGTCAAGCGGTTACGCATGGCTCTGAAACGTGGGTGATTCGAAAAGCCGAAGAATATTTGTCAAATATTTTTAAAAGTGTTTTCTCAAATAGTATTGGTAACTTATAAGAGTGCACAAATAACAGTTCAAACAGGGATAAATCTTTTATTAGACAGTGAAAAACAATAAAACAAAGTCTGGATATTTCGATAAAAATATACAGTGACTGTCATCAGTATATCTTCTGATGGCGGTCACTGCATGTGTGACCGAAATATCCAGAATTTTTGTCATTGTTTTTCATTTCTAATAAAAGGATTTATTCCTACTTGAACTGTTATTTATGTGTCATAGAAAGGCAGGTTCATAGAATACCTACTTATAAAAGTGGAAACTGGCGCTAGTGTAGAAAACTATCAACCCCGACTAGCGTTTGGCGACACCTTGCATTTCTTCAAACTCTGCCTTTTTTGTGAAAAACAGACATGAGACACTTATCACTACTCTAAGTTTACTAATTATACTAATTAAATTAATGACTCTTATTATTATACTGAAAAAAATGTCTAGTGTCGCCAAACGCTAGATGGCGTTCTATCACCAGTTCCTACTCTCATAAGCTACCAGTACTCCTTAGTTTTTCTAAGGATGGACTTAGGTAGTCGTTTGATTGTCCGAAGATCAAACAATAAGTTGCACTTTTTTGCGGTTCGATCCCACTTTCTATGGCTATAATGAAAGAAAGATTGAGGCGGCTAGGTCGGATTTTACGTAGGAGGGATGACAGATTGCCAAAAATGTGATTTTGGTCCATCTAACTGGGACTAAACAAGAACAATGTTGTCCTAAATAAGGAGGGAAGAATAAGGAGGGTGGGAGAATAAGGAGGAATGTTTGGAAGAAAATAGGAGCTCCATGAAAGGGAGCAAAGAGTGAAGTTCTGGATAGATTGGATCCGTGACTGCGTTGCCCTCACGCGGTTTGAAGTAGCAGTGAGTTGTTCATAACAGAAGTATTAGTTGCGGTTGTCGCGTGCATACCAGGCACGTCAAAAACTGCGTCTCCAGATGCAAGATTCTATACCCCAGCAGCATTCATCTGGAGCTTATCTAGACATCGGCTAGGGAGTCAAAGTACCAAAGAGATGTAGAATAAAAGAATTCGCGTATCCTTTTACGAGTTCAGCAAAGTATAGCTTCGAAGGGGGTTTAGCTGTTAAGAGGTTAAAAGTTAGAAAACATTTTTAAGGCATCACAGCCAGCCATCGCAAATACATAGTAATTAAATTTTTCCACAGAATGCGAACTTTTATCAACTAGGAATTCTTGGTTAGGGTCACATAATTCCTAGTCATAACTCATACTTTCATTTATGTGCTAAATGCCTAAAACAGCCAGAGAGACCTAATAGTGGTAGCTGTGTCTCTGTCAAATAAAAGATTCAGGTTGTTATAGTACATTATCTCTCTTGACCCTGTGGTAGCACCGGGGGATTAATCTCTCTTTGGTAATACGAGATTCAGGGTTCAATCGCGGCTGCCACAAGCCCTGAAATTGCAAGGAGATTGCGACTCTAAATAGACAAAAAAGCAAAAATATGCCCTGTCCATGTATTTCTATGTAGAAATCATTTTCAGATGACTAGTAACTGGGGTAAACCACAGTTTGCCAAGGGAGTAGGCTACTGACTGATCCTATTTCAAACAGTAGGCTGTATGGAAAATTGTGGTTCAATCCTGCTTTCTAGGCCTACAATGAAAGAAAGGTTGAGATGGCCAGGCCACGTTCTGCGGATGAAAGATTGCCAAAGATTGTCCTTTTCGGCTAACCGTAAACGGAAAGCTGTTCGTCCGCGGTTGGGGTTGGAGAATGTCGTAAAAAAAAGATTTGAAGGAAATCGTAAATTCCTGGGAGGGTGTAAAGAGGGAGGCTTTGAATAGATTAGGATGGAGGAGGAAGGTGCGAAGCTGTGTTGGCCTCAGAAGGCTTGGTGATACGGTGAGTCATCAGTCGCAATAGTAGTAGTATCTGCAATACCTGAGGAGCACCTAGGGGTATTAAGTTGAAACTTTTAGGTAATATTGAACTAAATCAAAATAGACTGTGCATCCAGAAGTGTGGTAGAAATTATTTTTTGAACGCTAAAAATAACTTTCCTTTTATATACAACTGGATCTTAAAAACAGTGGACACATCCAACAAGAACTCCGAGTCATAGTTTTTCCACTCTGCCATTTAATCTACATTAATCTACATTTAATCTACATAGAGATAATTTCTCTATAAATATATAGCACGAGTAAGTAAAACAGAATGATATACAGATTGTCTCAATTTGGTAGACCAAATTCAAACTGTAACAGAGATAATCAGTATATCATCCTGTGTTGTGTTTTTGTCTCATTTGCAGTGATTGGTTCAATGATGTTTGGAAGTTATTAAGATGTGAGTTTTATTTATTTACTTTTTTCTTTTTATTAATATATTGTGTTTAATTAAATTTAATTCATTTTTTCCGTTCATAAAGACTCCCGGACGTGGAGTCAAAATATTCGGATATTTATTATTTAAAGTTTGTTGGTTTTATTTGTTTGTTCCACTGCTTTGTTTAAATGTTTTACCCATTTTCTCTTTATAGTTTCATTTGTTAAATCCTGTAATTGGATTATTTGTATAAATTCTTCAATTAATCAATGCTCGGAACAGTCCTTTGAGATGTCATGATCAAACTTGTTGAAATTTTAATTCTCTACCAAAACATGAACCAAAAACCTGATAATATGAAAATAATACAATGATCTGAATTAAACTTCATAGTCTAATTATTTCCAATGATAAGGGGGCAACTCCTATTATTTCCGGGAACTCCTAAACCCCAAGGAAAAATCTGTTTTGCAGTTTGGCCTTTTAGTAATTAATAAATTTTTATTTTACTTTTTGCTTAATAAACAAAATATAAAACATCAGACAGCAAAACTATAATTTAACATAAAAATAAAAAACCATTTTATTTTACTTACTGACTTTATTACAAAATTTTGAGTTTCCCCGAAAGTTAATCTAGGAAGCCTCTCCCTAACAATATCTCTGTGGCGTTTTGCAAAAAAGGCCTAAGTTCACTTTTCTAATTTTGCAAGAGAGTAAAATGAAAATAAAAACACAAAAAGAAAAAAATCTTTCTCGCAGATCAGAACTTAAGAAACTTGAAATTTTAAAGACTGATTCCTAGTTAGCTTTCGATCAGAATTCACTGAAAATTTCCAAATTGCTGAATTACTCGTTACTTAGAAGACAAGGGACTAACGCTCTTTCTTACGCCCTTTTGGAACAATTTATAACTCAGTCAGAATTAGTGATAAGCCCATTTTTAATAGACTAATCGATAGATCTCTTTGAGCTCTTTCGAATCATATGCTTAATTAATTTTGAGAAAAGGGATTGCCTCTCTGAAGAATCGGATCCATACCGTTGCTTGAAACATCTCTTTTTATATTTTTGTTAATTTTCCTTTAATTTTTGGATTAAAATAAAATAAAAACTTTATTTAATTTAAATTCAATTTATATATTTGAAATATTTTGAAAATCTTGTAAATTTCTAACAAACCCGGCAATCTCTAGTTGAATGTTACCTTACAAACCTTCTTCCAATTAGGTATTCTCCAACATTTTGAGTGGCCAAAGGTAACATTTCCTTAAAAGATTTTTCTCAATATTAATTATTAAGAATGGTCCCTCCCAAAAAACCCAAGATTGATCAAGATTTTTCTGAAGACTGCTCTGCAAGGCCCCTTCGCCCCTTCTCTAGATATATTTTGGCAGTAGGTAAGGTCAAGTACGTGAATATTCGAATGTTTTTTGCCTCAAAAGAGATTCGGAAAATCATATTTCTGGTAAGTTTTGGCATAATAAATCTTATAAATTTTTTATTTTTCATAAATTAAAAAATGTTGTTTTTTTGTAGGACGTGTAGTTTCTTTTTAATCTGATAATCCATGACTTGTTCCAGATAGGTAGCCTACTACTTTTTTAATTGTCTAAGACAACTTTTCTTTATTTTTCTTAAGTAGGTTAGGTTTGGTTAGGCTAGGTTAAGTTAGGCTAGGTTAAGTTAGGCTAGGTTAAGTTAGGCTATGTTAAGTTAGGCTAGGCTAAGTTAGGTTAATTTAGGCTAAGTCAAGTTAGGTTAGGTTAAGTTAGTCTAAGTTAAGTTAGGAGAAGTTAAGTAGGCTAGGTTTGGTTAGGCTAGGTTAAGCTAGGGTAGGTTGAATTAGGCTAGGTTAAGTTAGGCTAGGTTAAGTTAGGCTAGGTTAAGTTAGGCTAGGTTAAGTTAGGCTAGGTTATTTTTCAAAAGTTTACTTTATAAAATTTCCTTATAAAGTAACTGCGTCACTAATTGACAGTTCAACCAGTTGCGAAAACCCAATAAAGTTACAAATTACCAGGCTTACAGATTTATTGATTTATCGATTTTACTACTAGCGACAAACTTACCCATTTCTTTGATAATAACCACTACACATCCTTTGATTATATGGATTCTTCCTTGAATGTGCACAAGCTGCCCTTCAGGTACAGCACCATCTTTCTATTAAATAAGAAAATCATAAATAATAATAAACAGATAAAAAACGAAACAATAAAAAACAAATGAGAATACCAATAAATAATAATAAAATTAAATAACAAAAAATTGCATTAAACAGTTTCTTTCAAAGAGTCAAGTCTAAGAAAGAGATAGCTTTTCATTAAGTTCGCCTTTTTTTATAAATATGAAAGCTATTTCTTGTTTTATTTTGTATTTTAGGTTTCTTTTTACCTCCCATCGTTCGTATTTTTAACCCCTAACACCACCCCTAGTATCAGTTCTTGTGCTATATTATTGACAAGCAATCTAGGAAAATCGACTTAGCAATCGACAATCGGAAAGCTGCCAGACCGTTATTTGAGAAGACAAAAAACAGCTGAACTTAAAAAGCAAATCAAGGCCGCTATTGCAAATTATTTCTGGCTAGTAGATTTTAGCACTAAATTCAAATTATTATGCTCGTGACTTTAATAGAAATTTCGGCTTTGGCTTTTTTTAGTTTGTAATCAATGTTCAAGAGATGAATAGTGTTTTTAAAACCTTACAAAATCATGACTGCAACCCAATTCCCAATGCTATATTATTATAGCATTGCTTTCAATTAGATATTTACAACTCCCAAATTTTTGCCATCAAGGTATGGCTTTTAACGTTAAAACACGGTTGCCGCAAATTTTTTGCAGTTAAAACTGCCGTTATGACACGCTTGACGCAAGATTTTGTCGTTTTTTATGTAACTGTTAAAATTTTGTCATTAAGACAGGATTGCCGCAATTTTTATCGTTAAATCACGGTCAACACCAATTTTTGCAGTTAAGAAAGAGTTACCGGAAGTGTTCGCTGTTTTGTCGTCAAGACATGGTTTTTCATGAATAACTCCAATATACAAGCAAAACAAAAAAAGGAAAAGAAAAAAACCTGCATTAAAATATCTGTACCTGCAACACTGCAAATAAGTATTTCAATTATAGTCAAAAAACATAAAGCAAAATATCAAAGAGTGAAGCATAGCCAAAACAAAGATAAAAAAGGTTTGTTTTCAAAATGGACCAAAAGTAGAAATTATTTTTTTTTTTTTTTGAGAATCTATGAATATAAGCAAAAGCGAAAAAGGCAAAACGGATTTGGTTTTATACAACATATCTATTAAACTGATCTAAGTTATAAATGCCAAAATAACAAAATGAAAAAATGCAAAATGACAAAAGTCGGTCAATTGAGCGAAACGAGTTAAAGAGATAAAGTTACATAAAGTAAAATCCCGTTTTGCGCCTCCTAGCATTAACCTACATTCATAAATTCTCCAGAAAAATTATTGTCTACTTTTCTGTCCATTTTGAAAACAAGTTAATAATTCATTTCTTATTTATTTATTATTTCCGACTTTTTAGTCTCCTCTAAGCTTGAAAAGTCTTTAGTCTTCTCAAAGAAAAAAATTGTCTTATCTGAGATTCGAACCAAAGTTACTACAGGCACAGGCGATTGTTCTTACTGGTGCAACAGAAATCCTTTTTTAATAGTGTTTCTTTTATATTTTTTGCTGTGCCCAATCACCCGTTTATACTGTTTTATTCATACAACAAGGGGGAGGGGGCACATTTTTAATTATAGAATCTTTGTTACTACCTTTTTGCAAAAGGGAGTCTTTTATCTTCGACCCAACGTAAACCAAAGCAATACAAAAGAAATTAAATAAACTAACAAGAAAAAAATATTTAGGTTTGTATGATTAGACTTAAGACTTGGTTGAGTAATACTAAATGGCGTTGTTTTTTTTTTTATTGAGCATGATTTTTCTCTTATCAATTATTTCTTATATATCAAAAGGGCACTTACTTACCAATTCAAAATCACAGCAGCCTACTAGTGATGATTCGTCTGGATAGAATTTACACTGGACACAACTGGTCCCGTCATCAACTGTAAATAAAGATTAGTTAGCATTTCCTTACTATATTGAAAAATAATAATTATAGTAAATAATATATTAATATCATAATGAATAATGTTAACAATTAATAGTATTATTTATAGTCCAGAAGCACTATCAACAATAAAAACAGTATCTTGCTGTAAGTGCTTGATCTGATGGCTGGAGGACACAGCAGAAGGGGGAGGTAGCCAAAATTAAGAAGTTTAGTGTAGGTTAGGTTAAATTTGGTTATTAATATCAGAAATGGGTTAAAAACCTAAGCTAACCAAACCGAATCTAACCTAAAATGTCATCATCAAACCTTGCATTAAATTGAAAAAGTTGACTGCCAAAGCTGATTAAATCCAAGGAGAAAAAACGTAATTCGGGCATTCACCGGTGAATGTCGACATTCACGAATTTCGAACATTCGAGGTAACATATTAGATATATATATATATATATATATTAATATATATATATATATATATATATATATATATATATTATATATATATATATATATATTATATATATATATTATAAAATAACAGAAATTCCAAACCAACTAGAAAATCATCTTCAAGTAAAAATACACTATGTGGTGTTTAAAGAATACAAATATAAGATTTGAAACCAAAAATGGACACCGAATTAGCATCACTTCTAATTCAAAGCCACTACTACTGGAATGAATTTAAAGAGTATTGCACTAAACAAACTAACTTATTTTGACGTGGTGGTACTATCAAAACTATAATTTCCCTAATTCCTCTGAAACTCTCCATAATGTTCAGAACTAAAAAATAATCTGCAACACAATAATTTTTGTTGGTTGGAAGTTTCGGCTTTGCTCATCACTTCCATTAATTTGTTCTTGCTTTAATTTTTTTTTTCTCAATGCGTTTTTTAGTCTTCACTTGCTAAGGGGTCTGAAAAGAGGGATATACAAGAAGGTGGGTTCTAAACCTCCGATTAAGGATTTTCGACCTTGGATATTACAATGGAACCCTTCTTATACTTTTCAGCCTTTCTGCTCCAGGGATTACACTAAACTCCACCCATGGAAAATTCCCCCGCCCGTGGAAAATTCCACCCACTTTTAAAATTTAATACCTACAGAGAAAATATCATCGTATGAAAGTAAAGAGCAACACTAAACCCTAAAAAGAACAAAATTTATTTCATATTTACAGAATATACACGAAATTAATTCTACGCAAAATAAATTTCACACGTTTTGGGGTTGGATTACGGTAACTGGTTGGTAATTACGGTAATGATAGAGTTCAAGTATGTTTCACAAACGTGGGCGTTCCAAAAGGCCGAGGAAAATTATTAATTTTTTTCCAGAAGAGTTGTCTAAGAATAGTCTTAGTTGCCCAGTTAACTAATCGTATATAAAAAAAAAACAATCCGTACAAAAAAAAAAACATGGTTCGACCCCACTTCCTACGGCTATAATGCAGTAAAGGTTGAGATGGTTGAACCTCGTTTTTGTTGAGCCATTGAGCCGTGGTTGTGCGTTGTTGAGCTGTGGTTGAGCCACGTTCCCGACAATCTACAATAAAGCTAGGCTGGTTTTTACACAGTCGGGATCTAGCTCGCTTTTGCAATGACTCAAAACTTAACTTGTTTTCACAGTGTGTCATTGTAATTCTACATCTTGAACTTTTTTTTATTTTATATCAAGTAATTTGCTCGTTTTTACACCGAATATGGAAGTAGCTCATTTTTGCAATGAGGTAGAACTTGTCATTTCTGAACCAAAACTTCCCTTGTTCTTGTACTAGGCCACGATTTAGCTCATTTTTTCATCGAGACAGAAATTACGGTGATTTTGAACATGGTCTTTTGCATCAAGCCAGGTCTTGACTCGTATTTACAACGAGTCTGGACTTAACTCGTCTTTATGCTGAATTTGAATTTAGTTTGCTCTTAAAACGAATCAGAACATAGCTCATTTTCTGAAACACGACTTCACTCGTTTTTGCTCCAAAGTAGGATCTGTCTGCACCTTGGACTTCACGTATTTTTCACCAAGTCATGACTAAACTTGTTTTCACAAGGTGTCACTGAAATTCTGCAGCCTGGTCTTAGACCGTTTTTAAAATGAGCCAGGGCTTAGCTAGCTTTTTTTAAAGAATCCTGGCTTGGCTTATTTTGAACCGGGTCAGGACTTAGTTCCCGTCCCACCGAGTCACTAAAAATCCACAACTCGGAGTTGGGTCACTTTCACACAGAGTCAGCACTTGACTCGTTTTCCCCCTGCACCATTAAAATTCAACAGTTTGAACTTGTTTTTGAACCGAGTCCAGACTTGGCTCATTATTGTTCTGAATCATGACTTAGCTCATTTTCGCACGATTCCAGTCTATAGCCAAGATTTCATTCGATTTTTGCACTGAGACTGAGGACCCTCTCATGAGTCTGGTTTAAGCTCAAAAATGAAGTGGTCAAGGGAAAAATAATACGTGGAAGATATACCATTATTTACTTAGTCACCACTGCACTGACATTCGCCATAGAATTTACATAGCTCATGCCAATCCTACACAATTTCGACTTTAGCGGGACATCGAAATATTTCTTCAGGGTGGAGGTTAGGGTTTCTTCAGGATATTTTGAAACTGGCATGCAGTATAATAACATCCGTTTATTCTTGGCCCACATAATTGACACGTGGATTGAGCCAGATGCGCTGCGAATAAGAGAATGTCCAACAACCACAAGATTTGCTAAAAGTTTTCCACAATAAACGTCATAGGATACTCCTTTTACTGACTGTATGTCAAACAATAAACTGTATGAAAATTGTGGTTTGACCCCACTTTCTAGGGTTACAATGACAGAAACGCTAAGATGGTTAGGCCACGTTATATGGATGGAGGATGACAGATAACCAACGATTATAGGCTTGTTTTTTTACTCATCTTTGTGCTAAGATCTTACATCTTTTGACAAAGAACGTTTAAAAGTGAAATCTTAGTACTAAGATCTTACATCTTATGGCGTTCTTTTGCAAACGTCTTGCATCATTCTGCTCTGGTCAGCGGTCTAAGAACAATGATAAGTATATTATCAAAGATCTCTCATCATCTTACCTTTTTTATTTGAGAATAATATGCAGAGAAATGAATTTATGTTATACTTTATTGATGTTTAATTTTTTTTTATTTGTACTGTTTTTTTCTTCTTTTTTTTTATCTCAGTAAGTAATTGGCTATTGTTCTCTGAGTTTGTGATCCATATATACTCACTTAATTACTGGCCAAGGAGCCTTTGGGCGGGACTAGCACAGTGTATTATTGTATGTGTATTGATAATGAATACAATCTTATCTTATTGTTCTATTGTCCTATGTTCTATTTCTATTTCTATTATTATTTATTTATTATTTATTATATTTCTATTATCTATTTATATTATTCTATTTCTATGTTTCTATGTTCTATGTTATATTGCTCCATGTTCTATTTACCGGAAAAATAGCGTCCTTCACACTTTTTGCTACCACCAGAGAGCTGTGACATCTTAGAACAACGATGAACAAAAGAACGGAAATTTTTGCAGGAACATTTGAGATCTTAGATGTAAGATCTTAGAGTAAAAGAACGGTCCTTATACCTTTAGACCATCCATCTCAGGCCAAGCAAAACAGGTCGTCACAGAATAAGGTGGGAAACGGTTATACGAACGGAATCAAAGGAAGCTGCAACCTCATGAGAGGGGGTAAAGAGTGAAGCTTCCAATAGGCTGGGATGAAGAAGGAATGTGCACAGTGTTATTGGCCTCAGGCGGCATTGTCATTAGTAACAGTATAGGCCTGTGTATTAAAAAAACGTGAAGCTCACATTTACCAATACTAAGGTAAAGACCAATCTTAGAAAAAAGATAGAAAACTCATAAACCATGGCAAATAGACCTTGCTTTTTTTTACACAAAAGTAAAAGAACATCTGCATAAGTGAGATAAAGAACATCTGTAAGTACAGTGAAAAATTTTGTGCCGATACCAAAAATACCCATTTTTCATATACTAAGTGACGAAAACCCTCCTTCATCTCAAAATAAATTTTGAGATGCAAAAAAAATTTTAGATAGCCATTTTGAGATGTTGTAAATAATGAACACAATCTTAAACCCCGATGTATCTAAACCTGGCTCAAGTATCTAGTGTTTTATGCCTATCAATCTATTGCGAATCCAGAGCTAATGACTCACAACCCTTTTTATAGGGAGGGGAATATTCTACTTAAAATTATCATTATATTCTTTAGCGATGCTTCTCACGACAAAGGTCCTTGGGTCAACCCCGGGGACCACTGGGATTGAACTGTGACAGCGGGCAGGATTCAACCTTGATCCTGATGAATTCCAGGCAAGGCTTTATTCAATGCATTGTCATGAGGTAGAAGTAAACGACATCGATTTCAAAGACATCGATTTTCTCAAAAGTCCTGGAAGGAATTGTCTTCAAATGGCTTTTCGAAGATATTAGTGAAAATATTGATCCTCGGCAGTACGGCTTTCGTCCAGGTCATAGTACTGTGCATTACCTGATCCGCCTCATCAGAGACATCCTGGAGCATCTGGAGATTGACGGTGCTTATATTGACTGCATCATCGCGGACTTCGTGAAAGCGTTCGACTTACTCGACCACTCAGTTGTTATCGACGAGGCAACTTACCTTGGAGCAAGACAAATTGTCTTGCGAATGGTTGGCAGTTTCCTGACGAACCGCAAACAGAAAGTACAACTTCCCAATGGCGAAACGTCAAACATCAGGGAGCTGACCTGCGGTGCAGCACAAGGGTCGAAGTTAGGTCCTTTAGCCTTCTTTATTGTGATCAACAAACTTTTGCGCGAAATTATGGAACGCTACAGATTCGCTGACGATCTCTCCACCCTCCTCCTCAGACTTCTCTCACAGAGCATACAGCCAGACCCAATCCTAACAGTAATGCGAAAAATCGAGGATGAAGCAAACCAAGTGAAACTTACACTCAGCCAGGAAAAAAACAGTCCTATTTAGGGTTAATTTCCTTAAACGGCCAGTTCCAGACCCGCCATGCGGTGGGCCGAAGGCTGTAAAAACGGTGAAGATCCTGGGTGTCCACCTGGATGCCGATCTAAAATGGAACACCTACGTATCGTCAATCGTCTCGAAGACCGCCTTCCTCCTAAGATCTTTTGCCTACCTTCGCCGCTTTGGGATGAAAACTGAGATCATGGTTGTATGCTACAAATGCTACATTAGACCGCTCACTGAATATGCCTGCCCAGTGTGGCACAGCGCACTGACCATAGATCAAAGCGACAAAATTGAAGGATTGCAGAAAAGGGCCTGCAAAATAATACTGGGGAGTAGTTACGTTGACTATGAGATGAGCCTCAAAGTTCTGAAGTTGGAGTCCCTCAAAGAGAGAAGGCACACACTGGTCATGGACTTTGGTCGAAAAATCCTCGACTCTGAAACACACCGCGATCTACTACCGGATTTTGAGGCGCGCCAAACTCAACATTCTACGAGGCTCAGAGAAATAACGAAAAACGCAGCAAAGCTGGAACGACCGCCGATCCACTCATCCGAGCGCTACCTGAAGTCATTTGGTCCATTTGGTCGTAAAACACTACAATGGTGACCCAGAAAAATTGTAAATAAATCAAGTTTGAATAATTTAATTTTGTAAGTGTTTTTAAATTGTTTGACTTCCGCTGTTATTTTTGTTGTTAACAAGAATATTAAGGGAAAAATAAAGTGAATTTGAATTTGAAAGTGAATTTGAATTTGAAAGATAGCTCTCTACTTAAGATGGCTCTGGCAACACAGTTTTAAACTATCTAGAATAGTCAAATCTAAAAAACTGAAATTGGAAATACCATGCCCTTACTTCCTTACTTCGTTGGAAAAAAAAAAAAACAATACGCCCATAATCATGTTGATATGTACACATGCAAATACAACCATTAAATAGCAGCCAACCCCCCATACTGCAAGTGACGTAGTCTTTTCAGGGATAAAGAAAATAATACTTAAAATCTTTTCGTTTTTTTTAAGAGTTTATAGTTTGGCCAACTCTTTGTAAGCTGGAGAAAAATTTTCAGCAATTTTTAACAACATACACCCTTTGAAAAAACTGGACACAAATAGTAACTGTTTAATTTAGTTTCATACCTCCTCTAGTTGATCTGAAATAGAAAACTTGATACCATTCGCCAAAACAATCTGTTTAATTTCTTTGATAGCTTGGATACACTTACGCTATTTTGATTTGGTTAAATTTTAAGAGCAGAAGTAGCCCCGAAAGTTTGAACATAATCCTCTCAGTCGTTCTTGGGATACGGCTGAGATGCCTTATTGGGAATTATCATTAACACAGTGCATTTTGATTTAATCTTAAGGCAACATTTAGTTTTTAAACATAATGGGCGAATGGGAGGGTGGGCGTGGGAGGGGGACTAGTTGATCACCAATCACTTTCGACTATAAAAAAGGACATTAACCCTTTCTATTTTCAATCGAATGAGCCCTTTTCAAAGTTCCTACGACAACTCCTTCGATATAAAGTGACATTTTCTAAAAAAAAAAAAAAAAAAAAAAAAAAATACATTGTATCCACATCGATCTTTACTATAAAAATGTCAAGCCTTCCAATCACTTTCGACTATTAAAAAGGGCACTAGCCCTTTCAATTCCCAATCGAATGACCCTTTTCGAGTTTTTACGACAAAGCTTTCTAAAAACACCTTATATACCCCCAGGGCATAAATCACAAGCCTTGCCCTGAGGGCTGTGAGAGGGATATCATCCTCAAAGACCTAATTTCTAGAATTTTCAACTACGTTGAAGGAAATTACTATCTCAAAATTTTGATTGGATATGTTTGGGGAAATGGTGGGCGTGAGAGGGGGGTTAGTTGCTCTCTAATCACTTCCAACTATTAAAAAGGGCACTAGCCCTTTCAATTTCCAATCGAGTGAGCCCTTTTTGTAGAGTCTACGACAACGCTTTCTATAAAAACCTTATATGCCCCAGGACATAACTTACAACCCTTGCCCTGAGGGCTGTGAGGGGGTTGTCATCCTCAAATACACAATTTCCGGACCTTTCAACTACATTGAACAAAATGGTTATCTCAAGATTTTGATTGAATGTGTTTGGGGAAGTGGTGGGCGTGAGAAGGGGGTTACTTGCCCTTCAATCAATTTCGACTATTAAAAATGGCATTAGCCGGTTCAATTTCAAATTGAATGATTCCTTTTTGAATTTTCTACGACAACGATTTCTAAAAAAAAAAAACTTTATATGCTCCAAGGGCATAACTTACAACCCTTGCCCTGAGGGCTGTGGGGGGAGTGCCATCCTCAAAAACATAATTTCCGGACTTTTTAGCTACGTCAAACAAAATGGCTATCTAAAAATTTTGATTGGATGCGTTTGGGGTAATGGTGTGTGTGAGAGGGGTGTTAGTTATCCTCCAATCGCTTTCGACTATTAAAAAGTGCACAAACCCTTCTAATTTCCAATCGAATGAGCCCTTTTGGAAGTTTCTACAACATCACTATCTATAAAAACTTTACATGCCACCAGGGCATAACTTAAAACAATTGCCCCGAGCGCTCTGAGGGGGTTATCATCCTCAAAGGCCTAATTTCTAAAACTTTTAACTAAGCCACAATAAATAGAGCAGTGCCCATGCTGCAGACTTTATGATAAAGCCAAACCCATGGACTTCAGAAACAGGACTACCGAGAAACACTACAGCATTCTTTTGAATCTTAATTACTGGAAGTCAAATCAAACCCCATATATACACAATAAAACTAATACAGATGGCCCTCATGAAATTGGTCAAAAGGCCTACAGACAATTAAAAGTGAGACGGCTAGAAACACAGTTTTAACATATTCGATCCTTGATGGGGACAGAAAATTCCTCCCCTTCAGGGTTAATCCTAAATGTATGTATGATGGCAATGGTTTATATGCAACAAAAAATAAGCCCCTTTTTACCATAATATAGAGCAGTCTCCATGCTGCAGACTTTATGATAAAGCCAAACCCATGGACTTCAGAAACAGGAATACCAAGAGACACTACAGCATTCTTCTGAATTTTAATTACTGGAAGTCAAATCAAATCCTCAATAAACACAGTACAATTAGTCTATTACAAACAGGCTTCCTGAAGCCGATCATTAGGCCCACAGAAAATTAAAAAAGGGGGCAAGAACCGCAATTTTCACGTTTTTGATCCTTAAAGGGGAGGGGCAATCCCTTCCTTTCATCCTTGAATTCATATTCCTGAAAGGAAGAGGAAAATCCCTCTCCTTCAGGGTTAACGTAAATGTATTTATGAAGGCAAAGGATTTTGTACAAGAAAAAAAATATAAGCCATATTTTACCATAGTACATACTGCAGTCTCATGCTTCAGACCTTATGGACTTTAGAAACAGGACTAACCAGAAACATTACATTGAATTTTAAACATTACATTCCATTGAATTTTCAACATTGAATTTTAAACATTACATTCCATTGAAAACAAACATTACATTCCATTGAATTTTATAGACTGAAAATCAAATCCTCAACAAAAGCAGTATAACTATTGAAGACAGCCCTCCTGAAACAGGTCGGAAGGTCTCCAAAAAATTAGATAGCAGGGTGACTAGAAACGCATTTTTACATATTCTGATACGTGAAAGAAGGGAAAACCCCTCCCAACATTCTTGAAGGGAATGGGACAATCCCTCCCCTTCAGGGTTAAGTCTAAATGTATCTATGATGGCAAGGATTCTTGTATAAGAAAAAAAAACTAAGATTTATTTCCCTAATATTTACAGCAGCCTCCATGTGCTGCAGAGCTGCAGACCTTATGATAAAGCAAAGCACAAGGACTTCATAAACAGGAATACCAAGAAACACTACAGCTTTCTTTCGAATTTAGACAGTGGAAGTTGAATCAAATCCTTAATAAACACAGTACAATTATTGCAGACAGACTTCCTAAAACTGATCATTAGGCCTCCAAAAAATTAAAAAATAGGGGTCTAGAAACGCAGTTTTTATGTATCTTGAGCCTTAAACGGAAGTGAGAATCCCTCCTTTTCATCCTTAAATTTGTGTCCCTGAAAGGAAGGAAAACAAATTACGAGACTTTTTGCCAAAATATATACAGCAGCCTCCATTTGCTGTAGATCTTATGATTAAACCAAGAATATGAACTTCAGAAATAGTACTGTAGCATTTTTCTAAGTACTAGATACCGGAAGTAAAATCAAATCCTCAATAAATACAGTATAGCTGTTGTAGACTGGCCTCCTGAAATAGTTCAGAATGTCTCCGGAAAATTTTAAAATGGGGGGCTAGAAAAGTACTTTTTACATCTTTTTTATCCTTACCATAGACAAATTTTCACCCTCCAGGGGTAAACCTAAATACATAATGGCAAGAATTTTTATACAATAAAAAATTTAAGCCACTTTTTACCATAATATATACAGCAGTCTCCATATGCTGCAGACCTTATGACAAAACCCAAAACATGGACTTCAGAAAGAGGACGACCAAGAAACACTACAGCATTCTTCTGAATTTTAGACAGTGGAAGTTGAATCAAATCGCCAATAAATAAAGTACATTTATTGCAAACAGGTTCTGGTACTACCTCTTTCTCCTCTTCTTCATCTTGCTTCATATGTGTTGGATAGAAATCTTCAAATATATCCAAAATGGATTGCCGACGAATGATTTCATGATTTTCCATTGCTGAGCCTGCAGAACAAAAGAAATATCAAATGTGTTAATAAATATTAACATTTATCAATATCTCTGTCCTTATTGCACTAGAATATTTCCAATACAGCTGTCTTGGTTTTAGAAAATTCTATTTACAAAACTCAAACTATGCAAAACTTAACAGAGGAAAACTCACACTGACTTTAATTTAGCTCTAACAAAACTCAACATAACAAAACTTGAACAAAGTAAAATTCAATCCAGTAAAATTCAGTTCCAGCTAAATTAAGCAAAATTCAACAAAGTAAAATTCAACCCAGTAAAATTCAGTTCCGGCTAAATTAGGTAAAATTCAACAAAGTAAAATTCAACCTAGTAAAATTGAGTTCCAGCTAAATTAAGTAAAATTCAACAAAGTAAAATTTAACCCAATAAAATTCAGTTCCAGCTAAATTACGTAAAATTCAACCCAGTAAAATTCAGTTCCAGCTAAATTAAGCAAAATTCAACAAAGTAAAATTCAACGCAGTAAAATTCAGTTCCGGCTAAATTAAGCAAAATTCAACAAAGTAAAATTCAACCAAGTAAAATTCAGTTCCAGCTAAATTAAGTAAAATTCAACAAAGTGAAATTTAACCCATTAAAATTCAGTTCCAGCTAAATTACGTAAAATTCAACCCAGTAAAATTCAGTTCCAGCTAAATTAAGCAAAATTCAATTACTAAAACTAAGTTCAATTGCTGGACATCCTGCCATGGGGATGACACACTATGTGACAACTTACTATGGGAACAACTCATCATGACAGATAGAGGAAGTGACAAAACAGGAGAACACAGGAATAAAATTATCAAAGCTTTCAATGTGATATAGAATGATGACAAATCTTGGGTCAAGGGACACCCTAATTCAGAAACTTATCCTTGGTTGGGGATATAGGTTCCCTAAAAATTGGCTCAAAAACGATTTTCCAATCAGCTCAAAACTTTTCGGGATTATTTTTTGTCAAGAGGACCTAGAGGACAGAGAGAAAAGGTATCAAAGGGCCCATAATACAGGCTGAATAGATTTTCCATGTCTAATGGTTGGAAACTTGCACCTGTTAGCCCATGGGACAAGAAAACCTTAATGTAGAACACACATTTATAGTCCCCCCCCCTCATCAAAACGAGGCTTTAAAAAGGCGCCACCAATTCCATCCCTTTAAAACTATATCATTAGGCCTCGGACTACAAGACTTCAAAGTGTAAAAAAAGATAAATAATAATAGCAGTTTGTCCACAAACGAGTAAAAGCCATTGCTTGGGGCCATCACTCCTCAACTGTACCAAACCCGAGGATGAGACTTAAATAATAGGGGGAAAATATATTGTCAATACATATTCTTGGATGATGAATCAAATTCCTGGGCATGGCTGTATTATTAAGTATTCTAACCCAAAACCTAACGAACGGTACTTCTGATGTTTAAGGAGGACCAGCATGTAGATTGTACTTAACTCTTACATGTCCATTTAGTTAGTAAAAATAAGTAAGAAAGATAATATAAGTAACTGAACATATTCTTTCAAGGCTTACAAGTAGAGAAGTGGGAGGGGTAGGAACTTTAAAATATTTGGACCCAAAAACGGCCAATGGGCTTTTTTTCCAAAGGGCTTCAAACTTACTTCTGTAAGTTCTTCAGTCAAGCAAAGCTTATTAGGATTTTGCAAAGACAGAAGCAACACACGCCAGATAGAAGAGATTGAACACACCATTATGAAGCATAATGGTCAAAAAATACAATTCTTGACAATCTATCAGCCTTCATTTGCAGAATGTGCCCTAGCCATATCAACCATTTTCTCATTATAGCCCTAGAAAGCAGGATTGAGCCACATCGTTTGTAGCCTACATCCTACTGCTTAAAATACACTCAATCAATTGGGTACCCAAAACAATCCTAAAAGGACTAAATTGAAATTCTATATGGCAAAAATATTTGAACTAATGATATAAGGTACATAAAGCAAATGTATGCCAATCTAATAGCCTAATAGTGAAAAGATCAAGTTTATAGTTGGTATGAAAAAACATCTTGGAAAGTTCCAGGTAAGAAGCTTCTTAGTATTATGGAAAAAGTTGAGTTAGGTTATACTGGATAAAAAATATTTTAACTTAATTCTGGAGTCTCTTTTTTCAGCGGTTCTATTCTCTGAAAATACATTGGGATGGTAACACAAATGCATTTTTTTTATACAGACCCCCCCCCCAACAAAATTTCCCGAATACTAAAAATACACCATAAAATACTAAAACCTACAAAATCAAAAATAAAATACTCAAAAACAACCATAAAAAGTTACCCATACAGAAAACTAGCTTAACCGCTGTGTGTTGCTGCAATCTCAAAAGAAATGAAATTCAAGGTAAATCCCATCAGAGAAAAAAAAAACCTCCTGGGAGAATTCTTCTTTTGTGTTTATAACAATTATATTTCAAAGTTTATACGTATCATAGGCAGCGCAATCGCGCTGCCTAAGTAAACAACAATGTTGGCCCAATGTATTATTTTTTTCCATACGAGGGCACTTCGTATCAAAGGAGTTGTCATAGAAACTTCGAAAAGGGCTCATTCGTTTGGAAATTGGAATGGCTAGTGCCCTTTTTAATAGTCAAAAGTGATTGGAAGGCAACTAACATCCCTTCCACGCCCACCATTTACCCAAACACATCCAATCAAAATTTTGAGATAGCCATTTTGTTCTGCATAGTTGATTTCCAAGTAGAAATTAAGTTTTGGGGAGCACACTCCCCCAGAGCCCTCAGGGCAAGGGTTGCAAGTTATGCCCTGGGGCATATAAGATTTTTATAGAAAGCATTGTGATAGGAACTTCAAAAAAGGCTCATTTTGATTGGAAATTCGAAGGGCTAGTGCCCTTTTTAATAGTCAGAAGTGATTGGAGGGCAACTAACCCCTTCTCACGCCCAACATTTCTCCAAACACTTGAAAATCTAAATTTTGAGATAGCCATTTTGTTCAACGCAGTTGAAAGTTCTGGAAATTAGGTCTTTGAGGATGACAATCCCCTCACAGCCCTCAGGGCAAGGGTTGTAAGATATGCCCTGGGGGCATAAAAGGTTTTTACAGAAATCGTTTCTGTAGAAACTTCAAATAGGGCTAATTTGATTGGAAAATGGAAGGCTAGTGCCGTTTTTAATAGTCGAAAATGATTGAAGGGCAACTAACCCCCCTCTCACGCCCACCTTTTCCCCAAACACATCCAATCAAAATTTTGAAATAGCCATTTTGATCAGCGTAGTTGAAAGCTCTGGAAATTAGGTCTTGGAGGATGACAATACATCCACAGCCCTCAGGGCAAGGGTTGTGAGTTATGTCCTGGGGGCATATAAGGTTTAAATTGAAAAATTTATTGTAGAAACTTGAAAAAGGGCTCATTTGATTGGAAATTCAAAGGGCTAGTGCCCTTTTTAATAGCCTAGTTGAAAGAGATTGGAGGGCAACTAACCCCCCTCTCACGCCAACCTTTTGGTCTTTTACAGAAGCGGTCTTTTACAGAAAGCGTTGTCGTAGAAACTTCAAAAAGGGATCATTTGATTGGAAGTTCAAATGGCTAGTGCCCATTTTAATAGTCGAAAGTTATTGGAAGGCAACTAACACCCCTTCCATGCCCACCATTTATCCAGACACATCCAATCAAAATTATGAGATAGCCATTTTGTTCAAAGTAGTTGAAAGGTCTGGAAATTATATCTTTGAGGATGACACTCCCCCCAGAAACCTCAGGATAAGGGTTGTAAGTTATGCTCTGGGGCATATAAGGTTTAGATTGAAAGATTTATTGTAGAAACTTGAAAAAGGGCTCATTTGATTGGAAATTCAAAGGGCTAGCGCCCTTTGTAATAGCCTAGTTGAAAGAGATTGGAGGGCAACTAACCCCCCTCTCACGCCAACCTTTTCCCCAAACACATCCAATCAAAACTTTTAGATAGCCATTTTGTTCAACGTAGTTAAAGGTTTTAGAAATTAGGTCTTTGAGGATGATAACCTCCTCAGAGCCCTCAAGGCGATGGTTGTAAGTCATGCCCTGGGGGCATATAAGGTTTTTATAGATAGCAATGTTGTAGAAACTTCAAAAAGGGTTCATTCAATTAGAAATTAGAAAGGTTTTTAATAGTCGAAACTGATTGGAGGGCAAGTAACCCCCCTCTCACACCCACCATTTCCTCAAATACATCCAGTCAAAATTTTGAGATAGCCATATTGTTCAAATTAGTTGAAATGTCTGGAAATTATGTCTTTGAGGCAAGGGTTGCCCTCAGGGCAAGGGTTGTAAGTTTTGCCCTGGGGGCATATAAGGTTTTTCAGAAAGGTTTTTCAACTTCAAAACGGACTCATTCAGTTGGAAATTGAAAGGGCCAGTGCCCTATTTATAGTCGAAATTGATTGGAGGGCAACTACCTCCCCCCCTCTCATGCCCACCATTTCCCCAAACACATAAAAATCAAAATTTTGAGATAGCCGTTTTGTTCAACGTAGTTGTAAGTTCTTGAAATTAGGTCTTTGAGGATGACAACCCTCTCACAGCCCTCAGGGCAAGGTTTGCAAGCTATGCCCTAGGGGCATATAAGGTTTTTATAGAAAGCGTTGTTGTAGAAACTTCAAAAAGGACTAACTCAATTGGAAATTGAAAGGGCTAGTGCCCTTTTTAATAGTTGAAAATGATTGGAGGGCAAGTAACCCCCTTCTCATGCCCACCATTTCCCCAAACACATCCAATCGAAATTTTGAGATAGCAATTTTGTTCAACATAGTTGAAAGTTCTGAAAATTAGTTCTTTGAAGATGATACCCCTCCCCCCAGCTCTCATGGCATGGGTTGTAAATTATGCCCTGGGAGCATATAAGGTTTTTTATAGAAAGTGTTGGTGTACAAACTTCAAAAGGGCTCATCCAATTGGAAATTGAAAGGGGTATTGCCTTTTTTAATAGTTGAAAGCAATAGGAGAGCAACTTATGCCCCTCTCATGCTCACCATTTCCCCAAAGACATCCAATCAAAATTTTGAGATAGCCATTTTGTCCAACGTAGTTGAAAGTTCTGGACATTAGGTCTTCGGGGATGCCAACCCCCTCACAGCCCACAGGGCAAGGGTTGTAATTTATGCCCTGGAGGCATATAAGGTGTTTATAGAAAGTATTGTCGTAGAAACTCAAAAAGGGCTAATTCAATTGGAAATTGAAAGGGCTAGTGCCCTTTTTAACAGTCAAAAGTGATTGGAAGGTTTGACATTTTTAAAGTAAAGAGCAATGTGGGTACAATGTATTTTTTTTTTTTTTTTACCAGGGCACTTTGTAACAAAGGAGTTGGTCACAGAAACTTCGAAAAGGGCTCATTCAAAAATAAAGTAAACAGATTTTTTTGTGAATGGTATCAAGTTTTTTATTTCAGGTCAACTAGAGGAGGTATGAAACTAAATTAAACACTAGTATTTGTGTCCAGATTTTTAAAAGGGTGTATGTTGTTAAAAATTGCTGAAAATTTTTCTCCAGCATACAAATAGCAGGCCAAACTAAAAAGTCTATAAAAAACGAAAAGATTTAAACTATTATTTTCTTTTTCCCTGAAAAGACTACGTCAATATAAAACAAACAAAAATTAATTATAAAAACTTTTTCCACAAAATAAGTTTTTCAAAGAAAAGTGAAGAACTCCATTAAACCAAAAAATGAGCAAAAATAAAATCAAATAATCTACCAAGCGTGAAACTAACCACAAATCAGCATTGATAAATAAATGAAACCCAAAATGGACAGAAATTACAATAAATGACTGAGTCAAACTCAAAAGGAGCAAAAATTAACATGAGTAGGGCTTAAAACTCCTTTGCTTTCCCAAGGCCAGAACATAATTTGCACTTTACTGAAAAAAATATAAATAAATGTGCATTGTCAGTTTAATATACATTTACTGATATTTATTAATCAAAATGTTAATATCATTTGATTCATTAAAGTTATAAAAGCAATAACATTCATATTTTTTTCAGTAAAGTGCAAATTATGTTCTGGCCTTGCAAAGGCATAGGTGTAATGTGCAAATATATACCCTGAATTGGTATATATAGGGGTGGGTGTAAAATTCATTTCAAACAAAAATTATTATTATATTTGGATGGAGCATAAAAAGGCATCAAGTGGTATGCTTACTTTATTTGTAAGTCAATAATACAAACTGCAAAATATTTACTACCCAGTCTACCAACAAATGCTAAGACATAAGCTAAATTAAACTAAAAACATAAGGGTAAAATTCTAGATAAGCTACTTTTATGCCATATTTGTAAGTAGTAGGTTAGGAAAATGAAACTTCCAGGGATGGATTTAAGAACTAAAGTATTTCCTGGGAAAGTATTTTGAAGTCCCTACCTCCACTCCTTCTTCCTTTAGGGGGCACTGACCTATGATGACTTTAAGAAATTTGTGTGTTTTAAAAGTGGAACCTTAAAATTAGATCTTCTGCTTAAATGAAGTTATTTTCAGCTTCACAACTTTGCTCAATCCCAATTTATATGGTTTCAAAGATCTGCAAATACATTTACTAAATTTTGAAAAACAAACATTTATATTACTTAAAATTATACTCAAATAACAGGAATTGCATGCTCAAAACAAAAACCAGAGAAAAGGAAACTTTAAATTAAGGTATAATGTTGTTTGATTACCTAAGTTTTGTTATTAGTTTATATAATGAATGTTTTGTCAAAATTCCAATAAATATAGACCTGTTAAGTAGGCAAATTTCTAAGACATAGAAATCAGAAGAGGGTTAGTATAGTAGCTTGGGAATATCTTCTGAGTATGTTTTTGGCCCTTCTGAGTATGTAAAGTATAGTAAAAATTAGTCAAAATGTAATAACTATAATTATTTTGCATATTATAAGGCTAGAATTGTTTTCTTAGCATGTTTCCTTCCCAGCAGTCTTAATTATAGGCCTTTCCCTGAGAAAGACCATCATATTAGGCTATCATTTTCACTTCCATTGTCATTCACGTTTTTAAATGATTAAAAATAATATTACACACCTCTGGATGTGTTGTTTTATGCTCTTTTCAAATAATCCAAATTTACTGCTTTGTAACTTTTGTTTGAGTCGGTAAAAGGGACAATTAAAGTAACACCTTCTTCTTTATAAAAAAATGGCTTTCAGAAGTTCTGAAAACTGCCTTAAAACAATCATAAATTCTTAATTATCTCATTCCTATAAATGCATTGCTTAAATCACCCCTCCCAGCCCCCTTGATGGTTAAACATTTGGTCCAGTTTGTATATAAAAACTATATTCTTCAATTACACAACACTCCTTCTTTATCTTTACAGCATATACTAATCAACTGGCAAAAAGAGAATAGTTGCACTATTTAAAAATAGTTTATTATAGGATGTACATTTATCTGCCAAGAGGAGTTGGGGTTAAGTGAAACAATGCACTTTTATCCATGTGAATAAAAATGAATATATATCTTTGTATCCTTTATGCATTACTACACTGGGTAAATTTTTACCAAATCATATTATAATATAATTTATTGACTTATGAATATTATTGACTTATAATATTATTGTTGTAAATATTAAAATTAAATATTATTGACTTATTATTGGTAAATATTATTGGTATATTATATATATATATTATATTATTGGTAAATATTATAAATTATAATATTTGTAAATAATATATAATATTATATTGGTAAACATTATATAAATATTGATAATATTATAATATTATTGGTAAATATTATTGACTTATGAATAAGTTTAGACTTATGAATAAAGTTTAAAGTTACCTCTCATTTACATCAGAAATACAATTTGCCCCCACCCCCTTAAGGTGCAAATATATACCCTGAATTGGTATATATAAGGGTGGGGGTAAAATTCATTTCCAACAAAAATGATTATTATATTTGGAAAGAGCATAAAAAAAGGCATTGAGTGGCATATTCATTTTATTTGTAAGTCAAACAAATAAACTTTCAAATGGGGATAAATCCATTTATTTAGACAGTGAAAAAACAGGTATTAAAGTCCAGATATTTTGGTCACATATACAGTGACTGTCTCCAGTAGAAATACTGTATTTCTACTGAAGATGGTTGCTGTATATGTGACCAAAATATCTGGACTTTTGTACTTGTTTTTTCACTGTCTAAATAAATGGATTTATCCCCATCTGAAAGTTTATTTGTTTGTCTTAGAATGGCAGTGTGGCCTAAGAAAACAACACCTAATTTAAAGGTTTTGTGTTGAAAATACATTTGTAAGTCAATAATATGATTTGGTAAAAGTTTACCTCTACACTGTTTGTCTGATAGCTAAAAAACTTTCAGAAGTTATTTAAGACTAATTTATAGCTCATTAATTTAAGACTACAATCTTGAAAATTATTTGGGTATAAATTTTTTGACCTCTCCCCAAGGCCCTCTTAATTTTTCAAATACTTTTGTGTTGACTGATGTTTAAGACTCCTGAACACAGATACCTGGAACAGATGACATTAATGTTGTAAAGCAGAAATTATGACTCTTCTATACTTTTTGGGCCAGATGATGAAGTAATTGGATGGCATCATCAAAAAGCACATCATGGATGATAATGTAGTCAGATGCCATAGTTTGCTTCATGTAAGAAGAAGAACAAAACAATTACTTAATGAATCATAAATAGACTGATCTAATCTACTACACAAAACAAAGTAGGCCCTATTTCAAATTCAATGAAGTTTTTTAGAGACATTTTTTTCCATTTTATAGACATTTTTTTCTTTGCATATGTTATCAAAATAAATTAACTATTTTGGATTGAAGTCATAGGGGTAAAGTTTAAACTTACCTCTTATTTACATCAGAAATAAAATTACCCCCCCCCCTAATGTACAAATATAGAGCCTACCTTGAATTGGTATATATAGGGGTGGGGGTAAAATTCATTTCAGACAAAAATTATTATTATATTTGGAAAGAGCATAAAAAAAGCATCAGTTTACTTTATTTGTAAGTCAATAATATGAAGTGCAAAAAATTTACCCACCAGATAATTTTACTGGCAAATTCTTTATACCCCCCCCCCCCAACTCAAAACAGACATCCACCACATGGCTAATATGGGAGTAAAATTCATTTGTGATGCAAATGGATGTTATATTTAGATTGAGGATGCAATTCTAGGTATATATTTGCACATTAGGGGGTTGGGGGTATATATTCTGTGAATATATAAGTTCCAAGAAATTCAAGAATTTCTTAGAAAAACTGGAAAAACAAGGAAAAAAGTGAAGACAAAGGCTCTCAACCTTGAAAATGTGTTTACTAGTATTATTCTCCATAGGCTATTATGGAGTAAGGATTGTCTTCTTAATAGGCTATGTTTCCTTATGTCCAGCTGGACTCCTAGGCTTAAAATACTGGTTGGCCAGTTGGCTAATTTAAAGATTTGTATATATATATAGGCTACACTGTCAGATTAGCCATCTGGTGGTATCCCACTCAAAACCCTAGCTGCACCTCTGACAAACTACCATCCTGCCAATCTTCCAAGCCCTAGAACTAAGGGATGGTAGAGATAGAAGCTCGTCAGTATCTTCTCAGGGTTTATATTAGGCTATAGCCTAGAATCATTTCTGAAAGTTTCACTTAACTTAATAGCCTAGGCTAATTTCCAAGATAGGCCTAGCAAAAAGACCATGGGTTAGAATTTTATCCTCTCTTCTTGGATACTTTCTCAGTTAATTTGGGTGAGTGCATGCACAGTATGTTGTGCTTCTGTTATGATTAATGTCAAATATCACTAAAATTTAAATGACTGCACATACAGTGTTCAGGGTTGCCACCAGACCAAAAAATTTCGTACCGTCCAAACTCTTAAAACGTAACTTTTCGTAACTTTTTGATAGGAAAGTCTCTTTTCAAGGCTGGGTGCCCTAACTTTGTTATCAAAGGCGGTACTTAGGGGGGGTGGACATTTGTTGCCTGTATAATTTTAAAAATATACTTTCCCGTATCTCATTAAAAATCCCCCCTCATAAACAATAAGTAGAACAATAGGAACATTTTTATATAAGACACTGGAACGCAACTTTAAATGAATATTTCGACCCTATATCCAAGGGCCGTCCTCAGCAAAACAAATGAAGAAAAACCAATATAAAGAAACTCACATTAAAATTCGAATATATTAAAAGAAATCAACCAATCAAATTTTACTTTACAATATAAAAGAAAATGAAAGAATATTACAAGTAAGAATGCCATCACAAGATTCGACACAACGATGAAATACATTTATACAGTTATATATGGGACCTCAGAATGTGTGGGGGGTAAAGTGTCAAAAAAGTGACCATGATACTTGGAAAAAGTCTAGCATGAAATCAAAAATTCCGGCTCAACTAACCCACCCCCTTCTCAATGCTTGGATATAGCCTTGGTTATAACCAAAAAATGGCTCATTTTTACAGTTTCAAATATTTTGTTAATATCAGCCGTTCATAATCCCATATAAAGAGACCAAATTTTGTATATAACCAGATATTATGTCCAACCAATCAGAAGGGGGGAGACAACGCCGTACCCAGAGGGGGGGAGGGGGGTTCACCCCCCCCCCCCCGAAATGTTTGTTTGACTCGTAAAAACGTAACAAAAATGGATATAAACAAATTTTGTATGCGCTTTTTAAGTTTTTTTTGTGTAACCCCCCCCCCCGAAAAAAATATTTGTGTAAAACCCCTTCCGAAAAAAATCCTGGGTACGGCCTTGGGGGGGGGTGAGGTTTTTAGTGTTGTTACCCGAAGAATAATACATATAGCCTATAATCACATATTTAAAAAGAAATTATAAAGAAAATAGCTTCTTCCATTATTTACCTGTTTTTATGAAAAATTTTCCTTCCTGGCTTCAGTTTGTTAATTTTCAATATAATTTCAATATCACTGCTTGGAGAACAAGATTCAAGTTCAAAACCAACTGATGAAAGTTGGTGACTAACTGAATTTTGTCACTTGTCTCTAAGCGAATGATAATCTTTGCTCGAGAGAGAATGTTCTTAACTTAGTATCCAAAGTGGGTATTTTCTCATTCGAATAGCCGAGTGATTGTGTGAACTTTCCAAATTTTGAATCCTTTCCTTTGTAATAGATGGCTCTTTCCTTGATTAACTTCACAAGGTCAATCAACTTCTGGCCGCTAGCAAAATATAATCCCAAATTCTTTGTGCTAAGATCTTACATCTTTTGACAAAGAACGCTTAAAAGTGACATCGTAGCACTAAGATCTTACATCTTATGGCGTCCTTATGCAAACATCTTTCATCATTCTGATCAGCGGTCTCAGAACAATGTTCAACTTTCATGCATAAATTTCTTGACTGACCAATTACAGTCAAGGCTCAAGGCATACTTTATAAAATTAGAAAAGATTGAAACTTAAAACAGTGGTTCTTCTGTGTGCGAAGGGAATCTGACGAAAGTTAATAAGACGTAGTATTAAAAGAGAAAAGTGGGACAAAAATTAGTTTTGGTGCAAACTCTTTAAGCAAATTTCTTACAATTTTAATTTTGCGCTTTTGAAATACAAGTGTGACGCTAAAATAAAAAAAAATGCCATGTCATTCATGAAATTTGGCTTTTTTTATTAAAAGATGTGGCTCGTGCATAACAGAACATAAGCACAACCGGGGAGAACCGGGTAGTCCGTTTTCTTGGTATCCTGTTTGATGAAACCTTTCGTTTAGACAATATATGGTCATAACACTGTTGCCTCAAAAACTTGTTGCCTCAAACAAGTGCCATACGAAGAGCGTTTGCGTCATGTGAAGCTCCCTACTCTCACATACCGGAGGTAGCGAGGCGACATGATTCTAACCCACAAAGTCACTTCAAAAAATACTCTTCCTGGTCTCTTTGCTCCCCCAGAACGCCTTGTGACAAGAGGAAATTCAATGAAAATTTTCAAGAAGCACTCTTCTATCCGAGAGAGAAGCCACTTCTTCAGCCAACGAATAACCAACTTGTGGAATCAGCTCTCTGAAGACACGGTGTCTGCAGACTCGACGATTGCCTTCAAGCGAAGACTTGACGAAGATTGGCAACAGCAGGAGTTCCTTTACACCTGGGAAGCTGCTGAGTCTACAACCCGAATGTAGCAAGCGAATCACGACAAACTAAAAATTAGATGTCATCACGGAGCATTACAAGGATGGAAAATCTTTAAATTCGCTCCAAGCTGCGATTTAAGGTAATAATTAGGGTTAAGCTCCATGGGCGTAGGCAGCATATTGTCTAGGGGGGCAGTCGATAGTGTGATGGAGGGCCTTTTATCAACTGATTTCAGTCATCTGCTTTTTCAGCCATATCTAATGTAAATTTGAAGCTCTAAGGGGGGGGGGCAGCTGCCCCCCCTACGAACATGTTAAGCTCTTCTGGTGTTTGGGTATTATTCGAAAACTCAGACACACCTTTCCTGGACTATTCTGAAGCTGATTTTTTTCTGCTTTGTCCAGTCATATGTTTTTTATTGTCCCATTGTATGGACTTTTCCTTCTACACTGCAGTCACTTTCTGTGATGCATAATAAAGCCCGGCTTCTGGTTATGGACACCATCTGCTCCTCACCAAAACCGCTCCTAAACTTATAGTCTATTTATATTCTTTCTTGCTTTTATTCCTTTCAGCAGCTCCATGGCAATCATCCAAAATCTTTTCAAAAAACTCCTGAGTTTATTTGTCATTCATTTCCATATAGCCTTCGTTCTTCACATAATATCTGCATTCCTCTTGCTCCTGCTATAGGGTCAGATTTCAATCCCCTCATTGCTTGTCAATAGGTCTGAAATTCCCTACTTTCTTCAGTACAGAGACGCCACTCGTTTGGGACTTTTAAAGGAATTCTTAAGGACCGTTTAGTTCAGAATCAAACAGAATATTTTTTTTAATTTTTTTTCCTCTGTCGAGTTGATATCCCCTGAGTGTTTTTTTTTCATGGTGCATGATAGTCTTTTCTGCGCTTTGACTCCCAGACCTCTTTATAGTCTCGTTTTGATCTTACATGTTCTTTGGTGCTTGATCTTTTTTTTGTTGTTACTTATAATTTTTTCTATTTTTTATTAATGATTTTAAATATATTTTTTTTCATCCCCCATGTATCCCTAGTCCTGTTGGCTTTTGAGGGGCAATAAGAGTATTGTGATTCCAAAATACATTTTTTGGTGAATAATACTTTTAGTTGGATATTATGAATTTAACGCATTAATATAAAACTAATTGCTTATTTTAAACTAAAATTTTGTGTTTAAAGACCGCCAGAGAATCTACTCCCAAATTATTTTTAAGTGTTTTCTTGAGAGAAGATAGATATACACATGCACATATTTCTTGTCAGTGAAAAATTTAAATTCCACAAATAACAATAATCTTGTAACGAAATTCCAAATAAGATATTATATTATCAAGACAATGCCTTATTTGTCTTGTCAAAACTGATTCCCGACCACATGTGTAGTTTCCATGTTTTGTATACAAACTTTAAGCAATAACAACTTTTTCATGTCATTACTCTGACTATTTATAACGAATAATGCATAATCATCAGCAAAAGAGATTGACTAATTAAGGCCATTAACAAACGCCTAACGTGTGCATTAAAACGCGCACGATAAAAAAAAGAACGTTAAGGCGATGTTGTAACCCTCAGGGATCAACTTATCTCCTTCATTATAAACTTTTAAGTTTGTATGGCCAAACTATATAAAATTGTTTCGTCGGTTTTGCCATAACTTTTAGAGCTCGGATGAGAAATTCGAGTAAAGAACTGGAAACTAAAAGCCAAGGTCTACTTTCCCAGATATATTAGAAAAAAACCTTTAACTTCTCGCATTATTGGCCCGAAGATAGAGATATTAAGCATAGATGAATGCTACAAACTGTTGAAATTGTAATATTTCTCAATTAAATGTAGCAGAATGTTCTTTTTAAAGTTCAGGAAAACCCTTAAAATTTTCTAGCATACCTCCCACCAAAATGCTAAGAATTAGCTCAAAGGAAACATCATTTGACTAGTTTTGCAGCTTTGGGGGTTCCCTGAGGTGCTAGCCGATTTTACTGACAACTTGCCGACAAAACGAGAGGTTTTTCTTTATATTTTCAATCACATTGCATAGTCAGGTCAAGGATTTTATATAACCCTCGGTGACGAATAATCCCGTGGGAGGATTCGCTAATGGGCCCTTTATCACCGTGACGTTCAGTCGATACTGAAGCTTGAAATTTTTTTGTAAAGTCACCGCATGGCCTTAACGTTGTTACTTGTAGGAAATTGCATTAATACTCTTCCTGAAACAAGGACGGATAAGAGAGAAAAAAAAAACACAAACAGATGTACAATATCAGAGTTCAGTCACTTCGTTTTTTCCTCTTTATCTTTCGCTCTTTTCTCTTTAACTTTTCTTCGTTTCTTTCTTTTCTTTACTTTGTTCCTTTCCTTCCTGAATTATAAACTGAAAAAGAAGCCCTAACAAATCACTTTTTTGCCGTGCTAAAATAAAATAAAAAGGCACTTTGTGTCAGTATTCATGTTTACTCTACATTTATTAAGTGTTTTTCAACATTTTTCACGAAATTATTGGCAATTTATACATTTTTTTTAGCTTTCACTCACTTGATATTCCCTCTCTTTAATTTTCATTATTTGAAAAAAACTACGTTTTCTAAAGAGTTAAAGAGGCTGAGTTACAAGGTCGAACCTTAAAACGTACAGGGATTAGGAGGCACAGTTGGGGGACTGCCGCCCCCAAACCCCCCGCTTTCGCAACCTTTAAATAAAAAAAAATTCTTTAAACTGAAAGTAAGGAGCGACATTAAATCTTAAAACGAACAGAAATTATTCCGTATATGAAAGGGGATGTGCCCTCCTCAACGCCTCGCTCTTTACGCTAAAGTTTGACTTTCTCACAACTCTTTTTTTTAAACAATAATAACTTTAGCGTAAAGAGCGAGGCGTTGAGGAGGGCACAGCCCCTTTCACATACGGAATAATTTCTGTTCGTTTTAAGATTTAATGTCGCTCCTTACTTTCAGTTTAAAGAGTTTTTTTTTATTTAAAGGCTGCGAAAGCGGGGGGTTTGGGGGGCGGCATTCCCCCAACTGTGCCTCCTAATCCCTGTACGTTTTAAGGTTCGACCTTGTAACTCAGCCTCTTTAACTCTTTAGAAAACGTAGTTTTTTTCAAATAATTTCTGCACGTTTTTGTACAGTTTATTACTTATTATTGCTTGACTAACTGTTAGCTGATCGTGTCAGGAGTTAAAGTTGGGGGCTGCCGCCCCCCAAACCCCCCCGCTCTTGAACATTCTTGTGTTAAGGTTTTTAATTCCTGAATACTCAAATCACGTCGTACAGGGTGCCTCCTAATCCCTGTACGTTTTAAGGTTCGAACTTGTGACTCAGCCTCTTCAACAGCCCCCCAACTGTGCCTCCTAATCCCTGTACGTTTTAAGGGTCGACCATGTAACTCAGCCTCTTTAACTCTTTAGAAAACGTAATTTTTTTCAAATAATTTAAAAAAGAAACTGAGTTTCTTTTTAAAGTTTAAATTCAGTATGTAAAAAATTTGCTCTGTCGGTGAATCGAACCCGGGTTTTCCGCCTGACAGTCTGGAGTATCAACCGCTGGACTAAACAGAAACAATTGTAATTGTTTTTTAGTAAATGGAAGCTATTTTCGACGCAAGCAAATTCCCACGAAACTTGATATTTGGTTTTTGGAAAATAGGAAGGAGTGATCAGATTGAGCTGAAATTTCGAGGATAAGCTCCCAGGCCCCAGGAAAGCTTATTCTCTAAATTTCAGCCCGATCAGACAATGTTAAAGGGGGTTGTGGTGGGAAAAATTAACATGGGCTATTATAGGAAAACGAGGTTTTTCGTAAATGTAAATTCGGGGGATAATTTTTTCGGTCTGAAAATATCAAAAGGCCCTAACAGGTTGAATTCTGCTTCGAATGAGTCCTCATTCACCCGGATCAGTTGCCAACTGTGGCCTGTAGGCGTGGCTAAGAAAAAAAAAGAAATGATGAATTTTAAGTGGCTATATTTGGTTTTTTGAAAACAGGGAAGGAGTGATCGGATTGAGCTGAAATTTCGAGGATAAGCTCCCGGGCCCTAGGAAAGCTTAACCTCTAAATTTCAGCCCAATCGGACAACGTTAAAGGGGGGCTGTGGTGGGAGGGTCGAAACTTCCGGCCCAGTTTACCCCATGAAGATAAAGTCGGAGGAGGATGAAATTTTGCAAGCTTCTTAGTTTGAGCTTGGGCTACAAAATGCAATTACCGCCGTCTCTCTACAACCTCTAGGACCTGAAATCGCTTAACATTGTGGTGGGTCGCCTCTTTATAGAGGCACAAGTGTGCCTCCTTGAACTTAGGTTTTTTTTTCAAGAATTGAACTAAAAAAAATAAGGATCTAGATTTGGACCTCTTCAGAAAGAGACATTCTGGAACAAGAAGATATACACATTTAGATTGCTAATTTTCATGGTTTGGTCCCCCCCCCCTTGTAACGCGCATGAAAGGAATTAGGTAGAATTTCAAGTTTAATTTTGAATTTGTCTGGCCCTGCTGAGTGGCACTTAGCTGTAGGTCTTCTGGACAGGGGGGTCCCGAGGGGGGAGGGAGGGGCGCACCTCCCCTCCAACATTTTTGGCATTCGGTAGAAATTTTGCAAAATTGCCCGAAATTTAGCAAAATTCTTGATTTCTGCATAAAATTCTGCATAAATCAGGTAGCGATTCGGTAACATTTACGAAGATCACTCCCCCCCCGCCCAATGAAATAAGTCTCGGGACGCCCCTGGTTCTGGATAACATTGTCATGAAAACCAATTTTGTTAATATCTAGGTCACATCTAGGTCAAAGAAGACTCATAAATCGGAGGTTGAATGGATCCTTCCCTCTTTACAGTTATCGAACTTAAAACCTTGTACAGAAGAAGACTATGAAAAACCTTCTGAAGTGAAGTACCTTCGTTTTAATCGTGCAATTTAATGCAAACTATGTAATCAACAGGTCCTTATCATATCCCTACCAGACATCAGTCTAGGGAGCTACTAATAGTATTTATTTGTCTCTAGTTTCACAATGTGCACTGCAAAATGTCATCGAGTTATTTTTAAGTGTATTTTCAGCGAGTGATTGTTCAATTGTTTAGATTATAATTTATAATTGTACATAAATAAGAATTTCAAAAAGTTATTTTCAAATTTGTTTTCAACGATTACATGTTTAATTGTTTAAAGTGTTATTTCAAAGTGTGCACAGAAAACATCTCAACGAGCTATTTTGACATTTATTTTCAAGGGATTTTGGATCCTTTTTAAAACTGATTTCAACATCGATTATATTTCAGTTTTGACTCAACCTGACATAGAGTCCAGGGGCGGAATATGCTGAAATAGAATCTTTGAATCCCACATGGCATTATTTTCTTTTTATTAAGAGGTCAGGTCTTATTAAGAGGTCAGGTCTTAGCCAATTTTATAGAGGAGTGATTTTTTACTTGCAACATTTTAGAAGCTGAATTTAGTAAAAAAAAGAAGAGAAAGAAAAAAACAATAACAGTTCTAAGAAATTTTGATTTTCTTTTCGTATTTTGTTGAATCTAAGCTTTTTTTTTATCCATATACCTTTTGTATATTAATCAATCACTTTTGTTATTCTTAGAAGATCATGCCGTAAATGTGACCAGTACATAATTTTCAATGAGCAGAGATGAATAATATTAAGGGCAAGTGCCTTTGATGGCTGAGTGTATTGATCACTGCTGGGCAGTATGCGACCCAGGGTTCAATCCAAGTTGCCGCAAACACCTTTATAGACAGGAAGTGCGTTAATATATAGGATAGACCATACTCAGGGGACAGTACGATACTTGTTAATTAAACAAAACACACCCAAGAAGTGAAGTCTAATGAAATATAACCTTCATATAACATTTAGTTTATATATAATTTGGGCTATATATTTAAACATTAGGGGGGAGGGTGAGGGATTTAGACAGCACCCCTTAAATAGCCTAGCCCCCGTCCCACACTCCCTAATGTGCAAATATATAGCCCAAATTATACAAGTCCAATGCATTCTGTTACCCGTCATTTGTCTTTGTGGGCTTTGAAACTAGTCTTCTCAAATCTTACAATCAGCAAACTTCTTGATAGTGTTTCGTATAATTAACAAGTACCGAATATACTCAAGACCCATAGACCACACTCAGAGGGAAAGATGCGGGATATTGAATTTGCCTCCTATGCCCACCTTGAAATCATGAAAATTCTTAAGTGAGGCAATGTGAAGAGAACGAAAAACCAATGTGACTCCACCAATCGGAATCGACTTCACATTCTTACAGACCTTAAGTGGGGCAATGTGAAGAGAACAAAATACCAATGTGACTCAACCAACCAGAATCAACTTCACGTTCCTGCAGACCTTAAGTGAGGCGATGTGAAGAGAACGAAAAATCAATGTGACTCCACCAATCGGAATTGACTTCACATTCTTACAGACCTTAAGTGGGGCAATGTGAAGAGAACAAAATACCAATGTGACTCCACCAACCGGAACAAACTTCACGTTCTTGCAGACCTTAAGTGAGGCGATGTGAAGAGAACGAAAAATCAATGTGACTCCACCAATCGGAATTGACTTCACATTCTTACAGACCTTAAGTGAGGCAATGTGAACAGAACGAAAAACCAAAATGAATCCGGGCGTAAGGTTAGAAATCTCAATCTGGCAAAAAATATTGCATATTACCATTTGAATCGCTGCAGACAAGTTCTCAATCTTATACCAGGCAAAGTAGCGGTTCTTACTGGCCGGAAAAACCCATTTTCAGTGTTAGGACTTATCGTAAAAACTCTTCAAGCTAAGCTTCAAAACACATAGTTCGACTTACAACCAGATGCCTTGAGAATCAAAGAATATACTGAAAAAATTGAACTAACTGTTAGATCGGGTGAAACTACAATATCAGGTGAAAAATATCAGTTTGTAAAAAAAAAACAAAAAACGAAAAACTGTCGCAAACTGGTAAAGCAATTGTTCTTAGTCTGGATAGTCCGTTTTAAAATATAAAGGACAGTGAACCTGAAATCTGATTGTTTGAATTTGTTAAGTGGATATTTACACCATCAAATACATCTATAGAAATTATATTTTTAATGAGACAACACTAGATGCAGTTACGCAGTTTCGGTAGTAACGGGTAGCAAAGTAAAAAAAAAAAACACTGACGACAAATAAGGAAAAGATTCGCTAAAAAGAAATATAGTGCCAAACAGCTTAAGGTGTAGTTTTCCTTTGTGGTTCTCTTTTGAAATGGCAAGACTATTAACGCCTGAACTTTTAAAAATGAAAGCGCAAAAAAAATTAAGTAATTAGTTTTGCTTGTTTATTCTCGGTTCAATGTGACAACACTGACAGAAATGTCATACCACCGTAAAGACTTCATAGTTTTGAAACAACCAAAATATTTTTTTAAGAAAATAACCGTTTTCAGGTATAAACAGGCGTAAGAAAGATTCAGGATAAAAACAAATTTTAATTTTGATATCCTTAGCAGGTCTATTCAATGTGTGTTTGAACCTACCATAAGATATGAACCAAATATATAAACTTACCATAACCATATAACCTACCATAACATACGTACTATAGGCTACCATAGATCTAACTTACCACAAAGACAGTAGATTGCTTCAAACGAGAATCCAAAAAATGAGCATACTAAGCCGAAAACCTAGCAAAAGCCTATCGTCATAAAAGTCTCGAATTTATTATAAGACTTTATTTCTGCTGGTCTTAAGTTTGATATGGCTCTTTACTTTTCCTTGAAAAACTTTTTTTTAAGTTTCGTTCTTGATTAACTTAAAACACATTGATATAAACAAAAACAATTCCTGGAAATTTAGACAGGAATTGACTTTTTATTGTTTAATTACGATAAAGAAAAATATATTAAATATATTATGCTTTCAGTACAATTCCTGGCAACGCCCTCTTTATTTTTGGTAATTCATGCCGGTGTTAAGCTCGTCTGTTCATTGTATTTTCAATCCCCTCAGGTTACATTTCTTCCTTCTTAAAACGGAATTTATTCAAATTTTACGTTGGATAATATTGAAAAGCAAGTTCATAAAATAAAAGCTATGAGTGACGCAAAAAAGACATATTAGGATCAAAGTTAACCGGCGATGCTGCCACCACATAAGGAGGGCTATTGCCCGGCTGAACAAGCCTTGTTTAACACAGTTTAACTTATGCCTTCTTGTGAGTATTTTACAATACAGGACATGTAGCCATATGGTAGTTCCAACTCTTAGCAGCCATGCGTTTCTTAGCAGCCATGTGTTTCTTAGAAGCCATGTGTTTCTTAGCAGCCATGTGTTTCTTAGCAGCCATGTGTTTCTTAGCAGCCATGTGTTTCTTAGCAGCAATGTGTTTCTTAGCAGCCATGTGTTTCTTAGCAGCCATGCGTTTCTTAGCAGCCATGTGTTTCTTAGCAGCCATGCGTTTCTTAGCAGCCATGTGTTTCTTAGAAGCCATGTATTTCTTAGCAGCCGTGTGTTTCTTAGCAGCCATGTGTTTCTTAGCAGCAATGTGTTTCTTAGCAGCCATGTGTTTCTTAGCAGCCATGTGTTTCTTAGCAGCAATATGTTTCTTAGCAGCCATGGGTTTCTTCGATGCCATGGGTTTCTTAGCAGCCACGTGTTTCATAGCAGCCATGTGTTTCTTAGCAGCCATGTGTTTCTTAGCAGCCATGTGTTTCTTAGCAGCCATGTGTTTCTTAGCAGCCATGTGTTTCTTAGCAGCCATGTGTTTCTTAGCAGCCATGTGGCTAGTTCCAACTGTTAACTTTACAGATTTTATTTGAAAAGATTTTGACACTATCGTTTGGCAAATTGCCCAAGAACCTGGCGAAAGTCTATTGACACAATGGTTACGTTTGAGATACCTGAGTCTGTAATGTATGTTCTAAAAAGTACAGTTTAAAAACTAAAAGTTAAATATGAGAAAACCTAATTAATAATTAGAATAATCCAATACACACTCTTGAAAAAATTTAATCATTGTCATTGTTTACATAGATTTTTCAACTCCATTGAAATAAATTAACAAAATGACTATCACAGGTCAAAAGAAACGAAAAAATATCTCGCAGCGTTGAGTAAAAACTTTCTAAATCACTTATCACATGTAATCACCAAACATCACTAAAATCGTAGAAAAAAAAACAAAAAAAAAACAGAAGAACAAATGCAGATCTTCAGACTTATTGAGAACTGAAAAGTCTCAATAGCCATCACATTATACAAATTCTGAATAGAATGAATGCACCCACTTCGCACCTCTGTGCGTCCAACGAATCTATCAGGAACCTTTGGGGCTGTGGAATTCTGATCAATTCTGTATACATGAACCTTTAATCGTAGAACCAAGAGAAAAGTATTATCCACTGACCCTAAAAAACCCCATCACGTTAGGACCTCTTTCATGCGCTGCTTTGTGAATGATTTTTAGAATAACGTCAGAAATGAGAACCAGAAAAGCATGTTGTCAAATTTTTGTCAGCCATTAATGCCAAACATTTACTTCAGAGTTTGCCAAATTGTAAAAAATGGGACAATTTTCACAACTATCCCACGAGTTTTGATGGATTTCATAAAATTTGATTTTGTAACTTTGATTTTCTGGAAAATTGATGTAGTCCCGATTTGGATCCACAGGAAATTTAGGTGCATGGTATTGGGAAAGGTATTGGGATGCCAAACATTTACTTCAGAGTTTGCCAAATTGTAAAAATAATGGTATTGGGTATTGGGAAGCTAGCATATATTAAATACGTAACCTAACCTAGCCTAGGTACCTCCCCCCCCTTAAACTCCAAAAAACAACAGTTTAAATATCGTATACGCAGTAAAAACCACGCTATCATTGTATTACTCTATAGCGGTTAACCCGTCAAAAACGGGTTTTTCGTGACTGGTTTCCTTGTAAAGGCCCATATAATGCAAGAGTACCTGAATTACTACCAAGTCACGGTTCCTTTATCCCATTTATTAATAATACAAGTAGTCGTAGGCTATAAATACAAAGATCTCTTTAAATCAAAGATCTCTTATCATGTGACACTTCCAATAAACCTTGAAATGTAATTTAACTTCTTTGCTTCCAAATCGTCAGACTTCAGGAACCCCCAAGGTTCCTGATAGATTCGTTGGGCGCTTGGGTACACATAGGCACGAAATGGGTACATATCAAGATGAAGAAAAAGATCAGATTATTTATCTATCGTAATCTTAACGGATGAAATATTTACTTTGAATAAACCATTTCGATTCTTGATCCTTACCTTAGACGTTAATTTTGAAACAAAAATTAGTGCATTTGGCTTATATTTATCTTTAAGAATGCAAATGTAGGTTACCAAATATTTTACTTCTAAGACTTTATTCTAAGACCACGCCAACCTATCTGTTAAATAACCAATATCATGAATACTATACCAGAAAACAAGTTTTTCATTTTCTGAGAATTCGGTTTAAAACGGTTTAAAAATTAGGTATAAAACTTTAAACTACGCCCATGCTTACCTATCCTTCAAAGAACAAAAAGTCACGGATATCATGAATACTATACCAGAAAACAGGTATTTTATCTTCTCAAGATTTTGTTTAAAACGGTCTGAAAATTCGGAGTAAAACTTTATATTAGGCCAAGCCCGTCAAATAACCAATAGTATTGACTATAATGAATACTGTAGGCCTACCAGAAAACGGATTTTTCCCTTTTGAATGATACAGTCCAAAACGGTATAAAATCAGGTGCAAAACTTTATACTACAACCACGCGTAAAAAAATAAAAAATAAGTTTAAATTAATAAATAAGGTAAATAATTATTTAAATAAGTTTAAATAAGGGACATTTTTATACAAGATAGTGGAACGCAATTTTAAATGAATATTTCTACCCTGTCTTGTATAAAAATTTCCCTGTTGCTCTACTTATTTTTTATGATGGAAAGGCAGTGTGGTCTTCGTCACTATTTCCGACTACGCCTACCTATCCATCCAATAGCTAATAGTCATGGTTATCATGAATATCATACCAGAAAATAGGTTTTTTATTTTCTGAAAATTTGGCATAAACACTCTAAAAATTCGGTGTAATCATTTTCTGAAGATTCAATCTTTGGTTCCTCTGAACAGATAGAGATAAAAGCAATTAAAAATATTCTTTGTTCGTTGTTTATTGGACTTCCTTTTATTTTAAGTGATTCTATAAAAGTGATTCTATAAATGACCCATCCTCTGATAACCAAATGTTATATACCTTCGTCTCAGCTTGTTTCTGATTTTATTATGTTCTCCTTTAATATTCTCCTTTATTCCGTCTTTCTTTATTCTCCTTTATCCTTTCTTGTGAATCTAGAAAGCTGGACTCTAAATTAGATTTAGAAATACCTCACCTGGATGCTAATTTAGGAAAAGCCGTTCAACTTAATATTCTGAAACATGACACAAGAGCCCCCCCCCCCCCACGCAACAAAAGATTATTAATGATTCTAGAAACATAGATTTATATAGTGAATATGATATTATTTCGGGCTAGACATTACAGCCGTTGTTAATGTGGTCTTTCAAAACTACATAATATTTTTATTAAATTAATTAAATTTAATTATTATTAAATTATATTATTTATTATTAAATTATTATTAATAAAATATATTATTAAATTAATAACATATATTATTTTATTTAATTATATATCATTACATTAATAACAATAATTTATAAAGAATTCACAACTTTACAAGAATTTATAAAATCGAGAGTTAGTCGTAAAGTAGGATTCAGTATAAAGTTTTATAAGCAATATTTCTGTAACCTTTATTTGCATTCTTAAAAATAAAAATTTAAGCTCCATACACTAAATTTTATATATATAAGATATATATTTATATATTATATTTTTATATTATATTTATATATATATATATATGGATATCTAATAGTGACCAGGGAAACCAGCTTTGTCTTTGTATAAAAACTTTCTAAGCACATTAGCCTAGAGCTAGGTTCCCTGTTAGTTACATTCTGTCCGAGAATAGGCAGGTGGCCGACTACTGGGTGTCTTACCCTATATATTGAGAAAGAGAAATCAAAGGAGTGCACTGAGATCAAAAACCTTGGCAATAAATTCCATTTTTTAAAAAATTACACGCTACGTCCTTTGAATTGTCGTGTTTAGAAAATAAATAAATATGTCGTATATAGAATATATTCACCGACAATAAACTCAAATACGTAGCTCTGCTTACTCCAAAAAGAAAAATTTCTAAAAATATAATTTTGCTTGCATACAACTCTCGTCCAACACTAAAAAACTGATTTCCCTGAATTAACAAAAACACTAAAAACATAGCAAATTAGACATATTCCGATCTGGTTTTGGGGCAAAGTATTAAAGCTTTTGTATACAATTTTTCCACTTTTAAATAGGTAAGTACGGAGAAAAAATTCACTTACACTGGGCTAGAGGAATTTCAGTGAGGGATCAATCTTATCAAAAAACCAGTAACCATTCAAGTTACAGGATCAAATCTAAATATTGATACTTCTGGGGAGTTGTCAGGACTAGAGCCCCGCCCCCTTTACGTACATATCTCCCATCTAGACACAGAAATAGGTTTGAGAAAGGTCTAACTGCTAAAAACAAACAAAAGCACATAAAAAACATCCAAGGCCGTATCCAAGAGGGGGGGGGTAGGGGTTTTCAGCCCCCCCCACAAATATTTGTCCGACTAGTTAAAACCTAACAAAATAGAATAGAAACAAAATTTTAATGCGTTATTTTGCGACCCCCCTTCCCCGAACAATCCATTTGTACCCCCCCCCCCTTCCGGAAAAAAAAATCCTGGATACGTCCCTGAAAACATCCCTACACTATTTTACTTAAATTGATTGGAATCCAGTTATTTGGTGCAAAGTGCCTCACAAGTTCCTCATACACTAAATAATGTTTTAAGGCTAAAGGTAGGTTCAACGTATTCACTTTATCAAAGACTCTGGTGTGACCAATCCTTTTTCGAATAATGCTTCGACACATTCCTTGTAATGATTTGTTAGCTTCTCGAAATAATACATTTTCATCATTTCTTTCATCAAATGGACAACCATAGGCGACGAGCAGTCTTCTGAGGCCCTCAAATTCTGGTTTGCCATTAAGGAGCTCCAAAACCGTTTGACGCTACAAATAAATACGGACTAGTTAAAATTCCCAAAAATCTAGGCTCTTGACGATAGAACAATCTCGGAGAAATTGATACAAAATTATGCTACTAATACTTACTAACAATCTAAAATATGATTTTTATCCTCAATGGCAACAGTACAGATCATTGCTTAATTGCATTACCCAGCTTTATCAACACCCTCATTACTAAGCGCACTTGTTCTTACCTTTTCTCTCTCTATCTTTTCGTTTTTTAATAGACATTGACACTTCAGAAAGTTGTTTGACTGCCGATTTTGATTTTCTACTGCGATAGAATTATATATACAATTTCCTTATAGAGCAAGTTATAATATCTAAACTCTAATAATATGTAATACATAATCTCTAAATTATATCTATAAAAATTATTATTTAATTTCGATATTAAAAATACAGAAATTATATCTAAAATATAGAATGTTGTAAAATAATGAACCCATTTATGCAAAACAAGCATTATTGAGAATAAATACCATTAGACCCTTTTATGACCTAATACCACTTTGATTATACATAGAAAAAAAAAACTTAGAAAAAAGAAAGAATGTGAATAAGGCGTCTTCTCAACATTAAGGCACAAAAATTAGTAGGCTAAGTTTTTTTTGTCCCTGCATAACCGTAAAATGTATAATCTATATGATGCCCCCTCCCTTGGGATAGGGTGGTCATATTTCTTTGATGATTTTAAGTTTAGTAAGCGGACAGAGCCACTGATAGAATTATGGAACTGGATAGAATTATGGAATAGTAGCATTTGGGAATAAGGGGAGGATACGACATTATAATTTTGTTGTAAATTCTTTTTTCTTTTTCCTTCTTTGTTTGTCAAACTTTTCATATATTGACGTTCTTTTTAATAAGATTTCACATCAAGGCTGTACCCAGGATTTTTTTTCGGAGGGGGTTTTACTCAAAAAAAAAATTGAGGGGGGTCTTTACACAAAATCAACCTCAAAAAACGCATACAAAATTTGTCAATATCCATTCTTGTTACGTTTTTTACGAGTCAGACAAACATTGCGGGGGGGGGGGGGTCAATCCCCCTAACCTCCCTCTGGGTACGGTCTTGTTTCACATGGTCAGTTCTTACTACTAAAATTTTACATTGCCAATATCTACTACTAAGAATTTAGTTATTATTAATATTTTACATTGTCGTCATTTTGTCTATAGTTGCAGTGACAAATTTTTAACTTTTTTTTTTTTACTAAGAAAAGAAGCCTTCAATTACTAAGAAAATTTTAAGTAACTTTTTAAGATTAAAAACTATTACCTTATTTGTTGCCACGCAGGGCAACATTTTTTTTTTTACTAAGAAAAGAAGCCAATTTTAAGTATTGTATTCTAAATGTTCACTTCGCCTAAATTCGTCAAAGCGTAAAACAGACAAGTTTTTAACGTAGAAAAACAAACTGAGGCAAAACAATTGAGGCAAAAAATGTCTTTTGAAAAACCATCAAACAGTCCGAAACTCTAAAAAACGGAATTTTGACCCCAATAGATACATCAAAAGAATCAAATTTTAATTCTGATTTCAAATATATAAGTTTCATCAAGTTTAATCTTACCCATCAAAAGTTACGCGCCTGAGAAAATTTGACTGATTTTCGAAAAAAGGGGGAAAGACCCCCTAAAAGTTATAAAACCTTAATGAAAATCACACCATCATATTCAGCGTATCAGAGAACCCTACTGTAGAGGTTTCAAGCTCCTATTTATAAAAATGTGGAATTTTCCATTTTTTGCCAGAAGAAAGATCACGGATGCGTGTTTATCTATTTTTTTTTTCTTTTCCCCAGGGGTAATCATATTGACCCAGTGGTCCTAGAATATCGTTGGAGGGCTCATTGGAACGGAAATTAAAAGTTCTAGTGCCCTTTTTAAGTGACCAAAAAATGGAGGGCAACTAGGCCCCCTCCCACGCTCATTTTTTTCTCAAAGTCACCCAATTAAAATTTTGAGATAGCCATTTTGTTCAGCATAGTCGAAAATCTAATAAATATGTCTTTTAGGATGATTTAATCCCCCACAGTTCCCAGGGGAAGGGCTGCAAGTTATGAACTTTGCCCATTGCTTACATATTGCATTGGTTATTGGGAAGTATACAGACATTTTCAGGAAGGATTTTTTTCTGGTGGGGGGATGGAGGAGGAGGTTACTCGGGAGAATCTTTCCGCGGAGGATGTTTCTTTGGGGTAAGGGACATTTCTATGGAGGGGGCGCCGGATTTCCAAGCATTATTTAAAAAACGATCAGAAATTATATTTAAAAAAAAACAAGTTTTTCAACTGAAAGTAAGAAGCAACATTAGAACTTAAAACAAACAGAAATTATTACGTATATGAGGGGGTTCTCCCACAAGTCAATACCTCGCTCTTTACGGTACAGTTTTTTTTAGCGCTTTCAAAAGAGTTATCTATTCTAATTAAACGGCCTTTGTGATTCCGGGGTTTGTGAATTAATTTTTTTTTTTAACTTTTAACGTAAAGAGCGTGGTATTGACTAAGGGGAGAACCCCCTTATATACGTAATAAAATATACGTAATAAAAAAAAAACAATAAAAAAAACAAGCGATACGGCTCAATAGTAATCGAAACTTTTAAAAACGGAATTTTGATGTCAATAAATTATCAAAAGAATGGGCTTATAATGCTGATTCTAAATATATAAATTTTATTAAGTTTAGTATTACTCATCAAAGGCTACGAGCCCGAGAAAATTTACCCGATTTTTTAAAGAGGGGGGAAACATCCCCTACAAGTGAAAGAATTTTAATGAAAATCACACCGTCAGATTCAGCGTATCAGAAAACCCTATTACATAGGTTTCAAGCTCATATCTGAAAAAATCAGCAACTTTGTATTTTTTGCCAGAAGAAAAATATACGAATATAGAAGTTCGTTACGTAAGTTAATTTGTAAATTACGTCAGAAACAAATTTAGAGACAGCCATTAAGCAAAAGAAAAGTAAAATTTTTATGCAAATTTTGTTTTAATTATTCATGTATGGTTAGCCAAAATAAAAGCTGTATTAACTAAAAAACGATCAGAAATTAAATAAAAAAAACAAGTTTTTTAAACTGAAAGTAAGGAGCGACATTAAAACTTAAAGCGAACAGAAATGATTCCGTATATGAAAGGGGCTGTCCCCTCCTCAACGCCTCGCTCTTTATGCTAAAGTTTGACTCTGTCTCACAACTTTATTTTTTTTAAACAATAAAAAACTTTAGCGTAAAGAGCGAGGCGTTGAGGTGGGGACAGCCCCTTTCATATACGGAATAATTCAGAAATTTAGAAATTTAGCATAGTCCTCAATAAAATATTTACTACAATGAGTGAACCCCAGACTAAGTGTGGGGGATTCTATTACTGGCATGTTGCCTTTTCTCCATCACTACCTTATTTCTTAGCATTTTCTCCTCATAAAACACACACACAATATTACATTTTACTATTCCTCCAAAGGCTCATTGACCTGTAAAGAAGAGGAAAGACAAACGAGCCACTCACTAAGAGAAGAAAAGAAAATATGAATAAAATAAAAACTATAGAAACTAAACGTAAATAGATTGAATAGACTAAATTAATTAAGTAGATTAAATAGACTCCAATAGAATAACAACAAACATGTATGAAAAATAAATAAAGAAAAAGATATAAATATTGTCTAAGAAGCCAAAGAATTTTTAATAATTTTTTTGAACAAACTGAATGAGTGGCACCTTCGAGCTGATTCTGGCAACTTATTCCATACAATATGACTCGCCATTAAAAGATTAAAATCTGACATTACACAAGGAGTAAACTTGAACATACCTTTTTTTATAGCGAAGATTATAATTATTCTGATAAGAGGTAAACGATGGCGGAACACTTAGTGGCTGGGGGAAGGGTCACCATGAAGCTGAGAAAAAGTAAAACATACACATGAAAGAATATACAGTGATTCGAGATCGAGTAAAACGATAACTCCCGAACGATTAGTTTCCTGAATGAGGTTTCTAGCTTTATTGTAAACCTTAGAAAGTGGTTTTAACAGAGAAGGAAAGGTTATAATTCATAGTATTGTACAGTAAGAAACGTAAGATTGAATCAAGCAGTGAAAAAGGATTTTCAAAATTGATCCAGGAAAAGTATGTTTAAGTTTCCATAAAGTACCGAAACTCTCGCATGTCTTCATTTTAGTCAAATCAATGTGATGATTGAAAGACAGGTTTTCATCAACAAGAATGCCCAGAAATCAAACATATCAATCTTCAGATCTATGAATCATCCCATTTGGCTGGCGAATTTCAGATAACCGGGGATGAACCTGAGAAACACGTAAAAAATAAAAACATGACTTATATAAATTTTGAGTAAGATAATTAACATCAAGCCAAAAAATTACCCTCTCAAATAAATTTCCAGATTTGATTGAAGCTCTGATTCGTAATTACCCGAAGTTCCAAGCGTGCTGTCATCAGCAAAACAAACAAGGACATCAAAAGAATGCGAACTCTAATTGCCACTATGGACAAGGGAAGCCTTAGGATGACAAAATCTAAAGCAATTAACAAGTTTCTGCTTTTTAGCTAATTAAAAAGGATCATTTACATAAATTAAAAATAGCACAGGCCCTAAAACTGTTCCCGGGGGGACGCCAAAATTCACTTGTGAGGGTGAATGGGAAAGTGGATCAACAGAAATTAATCTATCATTCAAATAAGACTGTACCAAGAAAATACATTTCCCCTTCTACCAAAATGAGACATCTTCGATAGGAGAATTTCATGGGTTAAGGAATCGAATGCCCTACGAATACCCAGGAATGTAATAACCAGAATTAATTCCAAATCTAACGCAGAATGTATTAAATTCAAAAGGGTCATACTGGCATGCTCAGTGGAGTACCTTATTCGGAAACCAAATTGAAAATCGTGAAGGAAGTGTTTAGATTTTAGAAAAGCAAGGAGACGAGAAAGCACAGCCTTTTCAAAAATTTTACTAAATACTGATAAAATTGATACTGAAGACAATCTTAAAGATGAAAGCAGCTCAACTTTTACCAAAATCAAACAGTTCGTGGTAACGAACTGTAAGTAAGGAGCGACCCGGCTCAATGGTAACCGAAACTCTAGAAAACGGTATTTTGATACAAATAGATACATCAAAAGAATTAAATTTTAATGCTGATTTCAAATATATAAGTTTCATCAAGTTTAATCCTTTCCATCAAAAGTTAGGCGCCTGAGAAAATTCGACTGATTTTCGAAAAAGGGGGGAAAGACCCCCTAAAAGTTATAGAACCTTAATGAAAATCACACCATCATATTCCGCGTATCAGAGAACCCTACTGTAGAGGTTTCAAGCTCCCATCTACAAAAATGTGGAATTTTGTATTTTTTGCCAGAAGAAAGATCACGGGTGCGTGTTTATTTGTTTGTTTTTTTTTTTTCCCCAGGGGTGATCGTATCGAACCAGTTGTCCTAGAATATCGTGGAAGGGCTCATTGGAATGGAAATTGAAAGTTCTAGTGCCCTTTTTAAGTGACCAAAAAAAATGGAGGGCAACTAGGCCCCCTCCCACGCTCATTTTTTTCCCAAAGTCACCTGATCAAAATTTTGAGATAGCCATTTTGTTCAGCATGTTCGAAAATATTATAAGTATGTCTTTTAGGATGACTTAATCCCCCGAACTTCCCGGGGGGAGGGCTGAAAGTTATGAACTTTACCCAATGTTAACATATAGTATTGGTTATTTGGAAGTATACAGACGTTTTCAGGGGAGATTTTTCCTGTATTTCTCCACGTTTTTGTGGAGATTTTTCCTGACGTTTTCAGGGGAAAAAACAAGTATTTCAACTGCAGCAGCAGCAACATCGAAACTTTAAACGAACAGAAAATATTACATATATAATTGGGTTCACCCCGTAGTCAATGCCTCGCTCTTTAAGCCTAAGATTTTTTAGTACTTTCATAAGAGCTATTTATTCTAATTAACGGCCTTTGTGATTAAGCGGTCATTTCTAAAGAATTGGAACAAAATTTGAACTTTCGGTTAAAGAGCAAGGTATTGACTAGGGGGCGAACCCCCTAATAAATGTATTAAAAATATATGAATATAGAAGTTCGTTACGTAAGTTAATTCGTAAGTTACGTATATTTATTACTAATAAAAACGTTCGTAAATAAAATTAAACAAGTTTCGAGAAAGCCATTTAACTAAATAAAAGTAAATTAATATGAAAATTTTGTTTCAATTATTCATGTACGGTGAGCCAAGATCAAAACCTGCATTTATTCAAAAACGTTCAAAAATTAAATAAAAAAAAACAAGTTTTTTAAACTGAAAGTAAGGAGCGACATTAAAACTTAAAACGAACAGAAATTATTCTGTATATGAAAGAGACTGTCCCCTCCTCAACGCCTCGCTCTTTACGCTAAAGTTTGACTCTGTCTCACAGCTTTATTTTTTAAAACAATAAAAAACTTTAGCGTAAAGAGCGAGGCGTTGAGGAGGGGACAGTCTCTTTCATATACAGAATAATTTCTGTTCGTTTTAAGTTTTAATGTCGCTCCTTACTTTCAGTTTAAAAAACTTGTTTTTTTTATTTAATAATAAACAAACGTGATCCTATTAATGGCCCAGCCTCTGCTTGGCTCATATTTGTGATGGCCCCTTTCAACAAAGAGACTTGATTTTCCCTTAGACTAAGGGGAGAAAATTTGGAACAGAATCATCAGAATTTTCAGACATCTGTGAAAAACATTTAGGCTTGTGTTTTTCACAGGTTTTCTAACACCCCTTTTCCCACAGGGGATTTTAGAGAAGACGGGTTCAGGGAGCACTCGCTCCAGGCACAAAAATTTTAGCGGCGCATATTTGAAAACAATAATCTAACATTTATAATCATCTTGTAGATTTTTAAATTTATTTCTATTAAAATAAAGTAGAGGTCGTAGTTGGCAGTTGTAGTATTGGAATTTTGGCAAAAACAACATTATACCTTAATTTTCAGTTTTTTTTCTCTATTTTTAGGTTTGAAAATGCAATTCCTGTTATTTGAGTAGAATTTTAAGGCATCTCAATGCGTTCTTTTCTAAATTTAAGAAATGTATTTGTAGATTTTGAAACCTCTTAAATTGGGATTGAGCAAAGTTGTGAAGCTGAAAATACTTTTCTTGCGCTTCATTTCTGCAGAAGATCTATTCTGCAAGGTTTCACTTTTCGAATACAGATTTAAAAAGGTAAATCTTCCTTTAGAAGGAAAAAGAGTGGAGGAAGGTACATAAAAATACCTTCGCAGGACATACATTAGTCAGTAGATTCATCCCTGAAAGTTTCATTTTCCTAAACTAATCCCTTTCCAAGATCGCAAAAAGTAGCTTGTCTAGAATTTTACCAAATCTAATTTTAAACATAGAATTTTACCAAATCTAATTTTAAACATATCCCCAAAAAAATTCTATACGCAAAATAGTATTATATTTGGTCAGGAAAAGAAGATATGATTGACCATAAAGCGTACCAAAACAGTACACTATTACTCCGGGCTACCAGACGACAACCCTGCGGCTGCACCTACGAGAAGTAATTCTCCAATGACGGCAGATCATGGCGTAATACGAAAAAAAAAAGCAAAACCAAACTAGGGTGATTTTCTTAATTGTTTCGTTTCTTCATTATTTTCTTAATTGTTTCTTTTTGTCGTAAGTCATATACAGGAGATGCAACAAGCTATCCCAAAATAGGGTCAATTGGCTGGAGGGAAATTTTGATAAGCTACTTCTTGGCATTCTTAAATCAATACCTCGACACACGATTGTTATGGTAAGAAATTTTGTGTTGAAGGCGTTGAAGGTGAGGTGCAAACAGCGCAATTAGAAGTACTTTCGAATTAGTGCTTGGTTCCGATTTAATGCGTTTGTGGTTCAATGTATATAATAACAACTTTATGATATATAACATATATGTATATAATAATATATATAAAATATATACAATATAAAATGTGAACATATAGACTTAGATCCTCCTACGCCTGGGGGCTTATTGGGCAGCGACGGTTGGCCTCCAGCTTGGGCCAAAGACCAAAGTTCATTCAGAGTGGCTCGGACACTCGTCGCATCTTTATCAAGGGATCGACCAAGTGTGCTGCGTTGTCTTCCACTCCTTCGAGTGGCGGGTGGGGTCCAACACCAGACGTCGTTTGGGAGGCGTCCTTCGCTCACTGGCGGTCATATACCCCCAGTACTTCCATCTTCTCATTCTGATCTCGTCCGTTACAAGTGGTTGTTCGGTATCAGCTCTTATTTGGGCATTCGTTATTCTGTCAATCCAATGTACCGCAAGGATTCTACGCAGGTAATTATTCTCGAAGCCAAATAGTCTTTTCTCAGCATTCTTTGAAAGGCTCCAGGACTCACATACATATAAAAGTACAGAGAGTACATTACTCCTAAACAATTGCAATTTCAACTTTATCAACATTAATCTTCAGGCCCATAGATTTTATCAACATTAATCTTCAGGCCCATAGATGCAGCTCATTCATTTATGTTGAATGTCCTCTTGGCAGTGAGACGCGAGAGCGATATCGTCAGCAAAATCGCAGTCGTGTATTTGACGCTCGGGGCTTAGTTGTATGCCTCCTCTAAAGTGGCAAGCTCGAAGCACAAAATCTATAAGTATTGCGAATAATATTGGAGATAGTAAACATCCTTGACGTACACCGGACTCCACAGGGAACCACTCTTACAGCCCATTCTCCGTCTGGACTGTACAAACCTATGCAGCATACAGGTTTTAATCATATTCATAATTGTCGGAGTCATTTCATACGTTAGGAGAATTTTCCACATTGCCTCTCGGTGCACAGAGTCAAATGCTTTCAAGAAGTCTATAAACATTAAAACAATCTGTACTTGCCATTCGTTTGATTCCTCCAGTAGAACACGTAAGCAAAACATCAGGTCGCAGCAAGAACGATTTGGGCGAAAACCATGTTGCTCATCCCTTAAAATCAAGTCCATTTGAGTCAGAATTTTACCATCTGACATAGAACTTTACTTCCGACCGTCTGGAGTGTGATACCTCTCCAGCTATTGCATGATGTCTTTCAACCTTTCTTGAAGACTTTCACAATAATGCCTTTATTCCAGTCGGGAGGGACAGCCTCGTCGTCCCAGGCTTTACTAAGCAGATTAAATAGTGGGCCAGCGATAGCTTTTCTCCCATATTTCTACAGATCTGGAGGGACTCCTTCACATCGAGCTACTTTACCAATTTTTAGCGACTTCAGAGCTATCGCGACTTCCTGAAAGAGGATGAGGTCCGAATACATATCCAAGTTAAATAGAGGCATGTCGGGGACTAACAGTGGCTCATGGGGTATCGGCTGGTTCAGAAACCCAAGAAAAATTTACTCCAATGATTCTGGACATCTACCTGATTGGTAAGTAGCTGCACACTTTTATCCTCTATGAAGGACTAGGGTTTGTTCGCGACCCGAAAAGCTTCTTATGAAGCATAGAGACAGTTTTACTACCACCCCTACTGACTGCTCTTTCTACCCCAGCTGCTATGTTTTCAACATATGTTCTCTTGTCATTCCTGGCAGACGTTTTCACTCACATATGGGCACATTTATAATGTTTTTTTTTTTTAAACTATCACAGTATTGTCTATCGCTAAGCTGACTAGATGAATGACTAGGTGAGTATTTATCAACAAGAGCTTTCAGATTTGTTCTTTCTTGAATCAGCTGCCAAGTTTCTTCATTAATCCACTCTTCCCTCTTTCGTTTCTTATATCCAAAAACTTTTTAGGCAGTCCGATAGTCATTTCCAAAAAAAAAAAAAAAATATAAACTTGCTTCGTCGGACTCATCGAGGCTCAAAGCTGCGAACCTTTTTTTTTAACGCAAGATTATATTTTTCACGAATAGTCTTATCATGGAGCTTATGGATATAAGAAGATTTCTTGACTGTAACTGACACTTTCTTCACAAGCTTCAACTTAAATTTGCACTTGGCTATAATTATTTGATAGTCAGAGAAGGAATCGGCTCCGCGGTAAGCTCTGGGACCTTCTTCTGCGCTTGCTGACGAGTATATGGTCGATCTGGTTTCGAGTGGTACCATCGGGTGAATTCCACGTGTATATGTGGATAGTCTTATGGTGGCGCCATGTACCTCCTACAATCATGACATTAGGGACACAATAATCAATCAGTCGCAGGCCATTTTCACTGATTTTACCAACTCCACGCGAACTGATCAACGTTGGCGCAAAGTCCTGGTCGCAGCCCACTTTCGTGTTAAAATCACTACACACAACCAATATATCCTGGCTATGAACTTTATTTGTGACATCACTAAGCGACTGATAGAAAGTGTCTTTATTAGAGTCGCTTTACCATTTAAACATTTTTGCCTCTCAGTTACCGGGACTATCTGTTTTGGCGTTTTTCCTACAATTAGCCATGTCTCGATGCCTACTGCAAAATACTTGATTTTCAATTCAAAGTCAAATTTGTTGGAGCATACAAACGTCATCTATAACGTCATATATGATATAAACGTCATTTTTGCCTGGGTAGGTGCAAAACGCGCTCATCAAATCCTCAATGAGCGCTCTCGCGTTCACTGATTGGTTCTTTGCTGCACCACTTAAAGCCAGTGCCACTCCGGCCGCTTTAATAGGCTCTTTCCCAGAATAATAGGCTCTTTCCCAGAGCATACACTGCTATAATCGTCATTTTTGCCTGGGTAGTCGCAAAACGCGCTCTCAGGATACGATCGTTGATTGGTTCCCAATCAAGAAGGCGTTTCTTTGCTGTACCACTTAAAGCTAGTGCCACTCCGGCCGCTTAATAGGCTCTTTCCCAGAATAAAGCAAATGATAATTCTCGCACTCAAGGTTCCCAAACTGTGGAATTCGTGTTTCAGATAGGGCAGCCACATCTATCCGACAATTATCAAGAATTATCGTTACATTATTTATCTGACCCGGCTGAGTATCTGGGTTAATCTCTCTAACATTCCAAAATCCAATTCGGAAAGCATCTTTGGTAGTCAAAAATGGTGTCCAGGGGCGTTCAGGGTTCAGTATCTCAAGATCAGTGAAAATTCCGAGGCCACTCGTCGTTGATTCGGTAATAATTTTTTTTTTTTTTTAGGGTGACAGGTTATTAGCCTGTCGACCAGCCCTCCCCACTTTGCGGACTTAGGACCGTCAGTTATGGCCTGAGAGAACCAACAGGGCAACCCTGTTAACCTCTCTGGCATACACCAGGTGGTGTATGTAATAAAGAAATATATATATATATATATATATAGTATATATATATATATATATTATATATATATATATATATATATATATATATATATATATATATATATATAATATATATATAAAGAATACATGTAAATATGTGCTAAAATACATGCTAAATATATATAAATATTATAGATAAGATATATATAAAGAAATGTAAGAAAAAATGTAAAATAATATAACGTAAAATATAAAATAATAAATATATATCATATACAAAGTATGTATATAATAACAAGAAATTGCACATAACAACATCTTTGTTTATATGGCCCTCAGGTTTTCCAATAAAAATTACATTATATTGTACATTATTATACTGTAGCCTACAGCCAGCGTGATATCAGAATATATTTAGCAGATTACGGCTTTACTCGAGAAACATGTAGACAACCGTGTACAAAATGTTGGGGTGTTTTTAGTTACCTGATTCTACGCAACTGACTCTACTGGCCACCTGCAGCAAAAAAATCACCGAGGACTCTCTGAGAGAGAGAGAGAGAGAGAGAGAGAGAGAGAGAGAGAGAGAGGAGAGAGAGAGAGAGAGAGAGAGAGAGAGAGAGAGAGATTTATTCTAAACAAACAAACAATTTAACATAAGTTTAGCGGCCACCCCAAGAAGTAAAAACTTGTCCAAGGGGGTGGCAAAAATACACTAACATAACAAAACAATAAAAAAAAACGAAAAAAATAATAACCTATCTATATCACAGTCCCCAAACAGCCCCACAAACCTTAAACCTTAACATTTTCATTAAATTTGCAATCATATTCATAATCATCACCCCCAGGAGCCATAAAAATTTACCAATATCATTATTAAAAAAAAACCCTAATATTCATACTTACTAAAAAGCATCCCTTTAATTACTATTTTAAACGAAGAAATATCACCTATATTTTTTGTATTTTGATCAAGATGGTTCCAACTTCTGATCCCCCTGTGAAGCAAAGAAAACATCGATCGGGCCGAAACTACCAGTGGAATATTAATCTCTGCAGATGACCTAGTATCATAATCATGGACAGAAGATCTCAGGTTAGCCAAGCTATCAAAACACGCGAGGTTTATACCCCTCTGAATCCTAAAAATGAATAGAAGTGTATACAACTCCCGTAATCCGGAAGCTGGCAGTATCTTTACACGCTCATACACGTTTCGTACCGAATCCCGGGGTTGTAGGCCATCTAACATCCGAACAGCGTTGTTTTGTAGAACTCGTATTGGCCGAGCAATAGAAGGAAATGTTCCAAGCCAAACGCTACTACAATACAATATATATGGATGGATAAGGGAATAATAAAGAAGGCGCATAACAAAAGGAGGAAAAAAATGCTTAAGTTTTCTCATTATACCCAGGTTACGAGACACGGTTTTACAAACATAATGTACATGGCGCTTGAATGATAAAACATCATCAATATAAACCCCAAGGTACTTATAAGAACACACACGCTTTAAAGCTCCATACTGTGTTGCAATATCCTGAAACCATGGATAAAAATCTGGTGAACGGGAAAAAATAACAAAATTAGTCTTACCCAGATTAATCTTTAATCTATTTACCCTCAACCAGGAATATAACCTTTCAATAGCATCTTTCATCGATGTCTGAAGTAATTCTTCTGTCTTCGCGGTACTAACAGCAACTGTGTCATCAGCAAATAATGACACCGTCTCATTCCTGGGATTTTTGGCCATATCACTAACATTAAAACAACAACTTGGGATACAATCAGGCATATCATTAATATACAATAAAAAAAGAACCGGACCAAGAACTGACCCCTGCGGGACACCACTAGTCACTGGGCGGGCGCCTGATTGTATACAAGTCATCTCTACAAACTGGTACCGGTTACTAAGGAAACTCCGTATAAAGTCAAGAGCTTTACCTCGGATCCCATAGATCCTCGCATTTTTCCAGGAGTAGGCCATGGTCAACTGTATCAAAAGCCTTCTGTAAGTCTAGAAACACTGCACCAACCTTAAATCCTTCATCTAAAGCTATGTTAATTATACTAGTCAAAAATATCAATGCATCCTCTGTCTTCCTATCTTTTCTGAAACCGAACTGATTATTATGCAACAATTTAAACTTCTCTAAAAAATAGGTCAATCGATTACTAAAACATTTTTCAATAAGACGAGAAATAACTGGCAAGACTGATATTGGGCGATAATTACCCAAATCATTTCTATCACCACCTTTATAAACCGGTGTCACTCTTGCATTTTTTAAACAATCTGGAAACCTTCCTTGACGGAAGCAATCATTAATCAGTGATGTCAAAACACCAGATATACAAGGGAAAATGCATTTTAGAATTTTTAGGCTAACTAGGTCACTACCGGACGAACTATTTTTCGCACTATAGATAATATCCCTTAACTCATCTAATGTAATCATCTTTAGATGTAGCGATACATTTGCAGGAGATGGTAGAGTAGATCCAAAGGGTGGGTCATCTGGAGACGAGGAAATCATCTCAGCTATTTGTAGGCCTACTGAACAAAAATGATTTAAAAACTCATTACATATCCCAGTACCATCTGCAATTATAACCTCATTAACAGTCACTTCAGTTGGTAGAATATTAGACCGCTGACCTATAACATTACGGATTATTTGCCAAGTTTTCAACGGGTTACCTTTAACATCCTTGAACTTCATACTAAAATATTTTTGTTTAGCATCACGGAGGAGATTATTCAAACAATTACGAAAAGCACGGTATCGCTCTTTATTCTCATCCGTCGGTCTTAAAGCTTGTGACTTAAACAGTCTATCTCTTACATTTATTTTTCGAAGAAGGTCATGCGTTATCCATGGCTTCCTCTCATTATGTTTTCGACCTTTCGAATTCTTCACTGCTCCCACTTCCTTAACCATTTCTAAAAGCTTACTATAAAAGAGTGAAAATTTAGTATTTACATCACTCTCATTTCCAAACAGAGATACCCAATCAATATAAACCATATTATTTTTTAGTTTCAATAGGGCACTACGATCAAAAACTACAACTCTTTTACTCCATTCAGGAGTTTCTCGCTTAGGGATAGATACCTCAAAATCTGCAAAAACACCAAAGTGGTCAGATTCCACATTTACAAGAACTCTTGGCGATCTAAAAGGTGAATTGGAAAAAATATTATCCAAAAGTTTTGCAGACGTCCTAGAAACTCTAGTTGGGATGTTAATCGTTGGGAACAGCCCATAAGACATACACAAATTTAATAACTGAGAAGTCACAAAAGACTCCATATCCAGCATGTTAATATTAAAGTCACCTAGAACAAAACAAGGGTTATTACTAGTTTGTACTTTTGCCAGCTGTTCATGAAGATTCTCAAAAAATCCTTGAATAGAACCAGAAGGAGGCCTATATACAATTACTAAATATGTATCAACATTATTCAATTTAGCTTGTAATACTAGTGTTTCACACACCATTTCCTTATATTCACTTGGATCATCTCGGACTCTAACATGGAGATCTTCACGAACATAAGCCGCAAGACCCCCGTGTTGACGTAACTCCCGGTTCCGAATAAAAAAAGTATATCCAGGTATATCTAAAAGAGCAGAATTGTGGTCCTTCAACCAGGTCTCCGTCAAAGCAAACACATGGAAAAGATTAAGTTTACCAAGATTCGCTAAAAAATCAAATGTCGTATTTAGGCCCTGACAATTCAAATGAAAAATCCCAAAATCTTCCGATCCACCATGCCGATACTCAACATCATGAAAATCATAACTAAAAACAAATTTAGAATCCTCAGGGGGGTTAAAAGCTGGAACCACAAAGTCCAAATTTCTATTAATACATTCATTAAAATAATTATAAAAATTAACCTTCTTATTTTCCAAATCAATTATACTACGAGCCCCCAGGGGTAGAACAAGATCTCTAACCACTATCAATTAAAGATCCAAATGGCCTGTGGTGACGAATAGGGCATGTACCAATCACAATTAAAGATACTCTCTCAATACTCACAACAAAAAATGAAACAAAAATAATCAAAAGAAAAAATGAAAAGATAAAACACCAAAAGAAATAAGGTATAAATTCTAAATAAAGGCAAGCGAAGAAAACAATCATTATTAATCACCAAAGAGCACAACATAATCACACAGAGGGTATCCAATCTAAACTCTAACAGCCAATTAAATTACTTAACCTTACATCACAAACTATAAAAACAAATATAATTTTCCTTGATTAACTACAAACAAGCAAAACATTCACTTCTGCTTTCCGAATCGACCTTTTTGACTACGCCCTCCATAGTCATGGCTAATAACCGGTCTAGCAAGTTCAGTAATTACATCATTCTGAAAATACTTAGCGATCGATCCATCAGGGCGTTTAAATTGAACACAAGGTGGGAAAGATTTAGAAACCCATGCATCAAAACCTGCATCTCGTAACTGGGCTCGCTTATTAAATAAAATTTTTCTAGCCCGACGTAACTCAGGGGTAGCATCATCACTAAGAAACAATTCCTTGAATGGGCCAATATTCTTATTCTTTAGTTTTTTTGCACTGCGTAATAGACCAATTTTTGTTTCCTTGTCACTTAGTTCAACTTTGAAAAATTTGGCATCCTTCTTACACTGAATAACTTTGAATGGTGGTACTGTAGGCTGTTCTAAACCCACTTTAACAATATCCTGGAACAAAGCAACAGCAACATTTTCACTTTCGCAACCTGCATTCCAAACAATTATGTTTTTACCCCTCTGTTCAATTTCCAGTTTAACAAGCCTATCTGACATTTCCAAAACTGTATTTCCCTGGGCCTTAGCCTCATCAACAAGAACTGATAATTGTGATTTCAAGGATGAGTTCTCATTTGTTAGAACTTCAATTCTACTATCATGAATAGCAACTTGAGAACACTGGTCAGACTGGGTCACCTCTAATTTGGAAACACGATCGTCTAGTGTTTTTAACTTATCGTTCACCATGTCTAGTTTTCTACCATTTTCTTGGACAGCTTCAAGTACTTTATTAAAATTCTGTGATAAAGTTTCCACGGTAATTTGGGTGATAGAACTTCCGGTACTAGTAGATGTAGAATTCAACGGGTTTTCTGAGTCCTCAGCGGGACGATTACGTTTGCGATTACGACCCATACCAATTAAAGTAAAGAGACTTCGCCCACTTCAAATAGATTAATTATTTGTTTACTCACTCTAATCTTAACGTACTGTTGGCTTTGGCCGTTAATTACTAGCACGGCTAAAAATATAACCAGGACAGGTACGCCTCAATAATGGCTAAATATCAAACTTGGGTGATAGAAACGGCAACAGGGGAATATGGGCTTCGAAAATCCGTGAAGTAATCCAAATCTGCCACTGAACACTGATAACAAGCACCCTCGTGTGAACTATGCTGTTACTCGGGCAAGAGCATAATGATAATTCAAAACCTTAAACGAAACTTACTCGCAAGGGGGGAGTTCACCGAGGACTCTCTGAGGCATAAGATAATTAACGGGAGATTAATCTTTCGCCATAGTAATCTCCGAGATTACTAGTATTCAGTAATCCGGGATTACTGATTACACAGTAATCAGTCTTCCCAACAATATCTTCCGCAAATATTTTTTAAGAATATGTACGATTCATCCCCTGAAATATTTCGGCTAACTTAACGTCTTCTTTAGCAAAACTTCAGCAAACATTATAACGAGGGGGCAAAGTCACTTCCTCAAGCGTTATGCTTAACATCTTATATGCTTATAGCGTCTATATGCTTAACTACTACTACTACTAACAACTCACCGCAGCACCAAGCCATCTGAGGCCAACACAGCTACGCACGCTCCTCCACCACCCCAATCTACTCAAAGCCTCCCTTTTTACACCCACCCACGAAGTTCCCATTTCCTTTAAATTTTTCTTTATGACGTCCTCCCACCCCAGTCGAGGACGACCTGCTTTCCATTTAACCCTAGACGGTTGGCCGAAAAGAACAATCTTCGGCAATCTGTCATCCTCCATCCACACAACGTGCCCTAGCCAGCTCAACCTTTTTTTTCATTATAGCCCTAGAGAGCGGTATTGAACCAAATTTTTCGTATAGCCTATTGTTTAAAATAGGGTCAGTCAGCCAGGTACTAAGAACAATCCTTAAGCAATTTCTCTGGAAAACATCTAGCAAATCTTCATCCGCTTTTCGGAGCGTCCATGCTTCAGAGCCATATTTGACCACTGTCATCACTGCAGCTTCTAATATTCTAATCTTGGTTTGGAGACTTATCTTTCTATTCTTCCAAACTTTTTTTAACTGTGAAAAAACACCCTGAGCCTTGGCTTTTCTACTTTTAACACTTTGACTGCTCCCACCATCTTTACTAATAATACTACCAAGGTAAGTGAAGCTGCCCACCTGATCAATCTTTTCATTACCCAACGTCACCTTTTCATCTTCACCTATTCCTAGTCTTAGTGACTTAGTCTTCTTAACATTAATTTTCAAACCTATTCTAGCATCCTGAACTCGCAAAACCTCTAAAACTTCATTCATTTTGCTCACACTTTCATCTAGGATGCTTAAATCATCAGCATAATCTAAGTCCAGGAGACTTTTTCCTCCACGTTTGATTCCGTGGTCTCCCATTGCCTTTCCCGTTCTCCTGCTCCTTAAGACAAAGTCCATCAAAATAATCCATACAAAGGGGGATAGAACACAACCCTGCTTAAGTCCTGATTTAATACAAAACCAGCTGCTAACCTCATTTCCTCTACCTTAACCGCAGCAGTTTTATTCTTGAAATAGCACTAATCACTTTAATGTATTTGTCTGGTGTACCATACAAGGATAAAACCTTTACTAAAGCCCTTCTATCAACAGAATCGAACGCTTGCTCATAATCTATAGAACTGAAGACCAATGGTATTTGAAAACTCAGGCACTTCTCAATTATTAGCCTAAGAGTGAAAATTTGGTCGACATGTCCTCTATCTTTTCTAAAACCGCACTGCTCTTCTCTTAAAACTTTGTCTACGGCATCTCTCAGTCTAAAAAGTATCATATTACTAAGTAATTTGCTATCTACAGAGACCAGACTAATGCCTCGATAATTACCACACTCACTTTTATCACCTTTCTTATAAAGTGGCTTAATTAACGTTTTCCTAAAATCGTTAGGTACTTCCCCTTTTTCAAAAATCATATTCATAATCTTCAGTAACTTATTTCTAACCTCAGAGCCACCATATTTAAGAAACTCATTTACCACCCTATCAGCAACTGGAGCCTTATTATTTTTTAATGCTTTTAGTACTGTCGCTAATTCCTCCTCACAAACCAAATCTTCTTTCACATCCAAGGTATCACAAAGTTTTCCATTTTCCTCTGTATCTTTTCCTGCAACTCTATCTCGGTTAAGCAAATTCTCAAAATGTTCGGTCCATCTCTCTTTAGTTTTTTCATTATCGCTAATTGTTGCCCCATTCCTATCTTTAACTGGGCCAAGTCCGGATTGACTACTCCCTCCCAACAATATTTTACTATTATGCCGTCTAGCTGCATCTTCCAGATCCTCGGCAATTTTATCCATGGCCTCCACTTCACACCTGCTTAGTTCATATTTTAATGCTTTCTCCACTTTCTTACCGTTATGATTTAACGTCTTAAATTATGCAACGTCTTCAGAAAGTGCTTTTGTGGGGATATACAACTATTTCCTGCCAGTGCTAATTAATTAATTAATTCATGCTTTAAATTATGTTTTCATGCTAATGTTTATCTTCAATAAGCCATTTTATGGGTTTGTACAGCCACTTTCTGAAACGAATTGTATAAATTAACAAGGGTAAATAGGCCTGTTTCCAGTTCCAAAACAGATTGACTTGTAACCAAGATTCGTACAGCAAGTTCTAAACAGGGGGTAAATACTTGTGCTAGGTGCATAATACTGGTTTCTGACAGCATTTGAGGCCAAGGTCATATCCATGAGGGGGGAATAGGGGGGGGGGGTTGAACCCCTCCCCCCCGAAATATTTGTTCGACTCGTAAAAACGTCTAACAAAAATTAATATAAACAAAATTTTGTATACGTTTTTTGAAGTTTTTTGCCCCCCTCCACAAAAAAAATCCTTTTCGTAGCAAAAAAAAATCCTTGATACGAAACAAAGTGACACAGGATTGGCTCTTATGGAGCATTTACGACAGTATCAAAGTTTATTGAATTTCAATAAATACTAAAGTTGGTTTCACGGGAAAGCCGACCCTTTTATACCGTGTAAGGAACGCTTCATCAAGTTTCGATGGGTTAACAACTACATCTTTTACTCGATGGCGAAGAAACAAAAATCGAAACATTACTTCAGTAGCACGGTTATGTCGAGGAAGCTCATCGAAGTTACTCCCCATGGCAGTAACTTGCACCAAAATAACAATATGCTTATATAACTAGATTTTTTAGATTCAAACCTATTCATTCACCAAACCAAAATTACGATATTACTTTTTTCAAATTTTTGAACTTTTATTTGTTATTACTTTTATATATTTTTGTTATATATATATATTTGTTATTACTTTTATATATATATATCTGAACTTTTATATATTTGCTATTACATGATATTACTTAGACTTCTACTTAGATAATGATACTCGGCACTATAAATCGAGTTCCCTTCTACAGAGTTCGACTCGGATTCAGACTCCACTAGTGACAAATTCAAATTAATTTATTTAGCATAAAAATACAAACAAATTTACAGCAGCCATCTACAAAAACCCGAAGGTTTGTTTGCTATTGCTGCAAATCCATTATTATAAAGCTCTACATCCACATAAAAACTATCTCTTTATGGGGAAAAATCAGCATTTGAACTAAATCAACATAAAGCACATCTCCTACTCTAAAAGGATTACACTCTAGAAATCGCAAGTGAGAAATATCACATATCATCCTTAAAACATCCACACAAAAAAAAAAAAAAAAAACTAAATCAACTATGACAAAATCAATAAGTATCAGCTAGACTATAGAGCCAACTCCGTGCGCTTTGGCTGGGTAATTTCGCGAAAATGCGACCATTGTCTGTCCAAACAATTTTCATACCAAACATTAATCAAATTCAAATTTCTAATCATTCAAATATAACCCAAAAGGTAACGCTTCAATCTACTCTTGAGCTGGCTTACATTATCAGCTTGTCTAATAGCATCCGGGAGGGAATTCCACACCCCCGGTCCCGCAAAACGAGGCAGAAACGCAGCACGTTGAGTATTCCTGAGCTCCGATGCAAGGTCATTCGCATTTCTAGTCTCATAACAGTGATAAGATGAGTTAGCTTTAAAAATTAAGTAATTCTAGTGATTCTGATTAGTAACTAACCTCCGCTCCTTCAGCTCCTGAATGCCGAGAATGACATCGAGTAGAGAAGTTGAAGTAATATTCATAGAGTAGCTGCAGCACGTCAATAAACAGCGGAGGAACTGGAGGAGATAACATCATAACATCAGCTGGAGGTGGAATAACATTATACTGCCGATTATCAATAATTTTTTGTAACGCTAAATGAAGAACACTCTCATTGGTAAATGGATGGGTTTCTTGGACACTCGAACCTAGAAATATTAACGAAAAATTAGCACATGCTTTAAGCGAAAGTTATAAGCAAAACCTAGAAAATAAGGTTCAAAGTAAAAAAAAAAAAAATTAAAATCGAAAAGTCTTCTAGTCCAAGAAAATGTTCGATTTTAAATCTGATTTGGCCACAATACCCTAACGCTGATTGAAAAAAAAAAAAAAAAAAAAAAAAAAAAAAAAAAAAAAAAAAAAAAAAAAACAGCCTTTAAACTTCAAAGTTAAAAAGCCCAAACGGTAAATAAAACCACATATTTTCACTAGATTCATCACTTAAAAAACATGACTTTTTTGTTTTAATTTTTTTATTATTTCTGTTTTTTACGTGTTACTCTGTAAATATATTCTATTGCCTTTTATTCCAAATTGGCATTGAATTTCTATCTGTTACTCCATGTATTATACTACTGTAACTTAAAGGCTACTTTAAAAGTAGGGGGAGGGGGTTTGACCCCCCCTCCAAAAAAAAAAAAAAATTTGTCCGATTCGTAAAAATGAATATAAACAATTTTTTTATGCGTTTTTAAAAGTTTTTATTTGTAAACCCTCCCACCCCCCAAAAAAATCTTTTTATATACCCCCCCCCGAAAAAAATCCTGGATACGGCCTTGAGTAGGTTAACGTTGTTGAAGTCAAATATTCAGGATTCAACTAGTTAAGAGTCGTATTAGGAGACTAATTGAGGTAAAAAAGGTACCTTATTTTTTTTTCTCTTCTTTGGAAGAAATAATGTGTAAATTTAAGAGATGAAAAGTGTAAATTTAAATACGATTACCCACATAATAAGCACATCTTAATTGAACCGAGGGCCAGATTAAAATCTTTGGGCGAAAAAATTTCAAGACCCCCCCCCCTCTCCTAAAACAAACAATTTTATCAAAATATTGAAGAAAACCTATAAGGGATCCCAAGTTTGAGCCTCATACGTTTAATTGAGGATATTCAAAAATATATCAAAATAGAGGCTATTTTCTCTTATTGGGCTATCACATTTCTGCATTCCTTTACTTAAACTGTTTTGTATTTGCTAACTGAAGTATTCGATTGTTCAAACTTTAAAACATTCAAATAATTTATATTCACTTCATTTATTAAAAAAACAAAAAATTATAGTTTAAAAACTAAGATTGGCGCCTCAAGATTCAGCCTTTGCCACCCATTCGGCAATACAGCTGTCATTAGTAATTCACTTTTATTTATATTCAATTTATTTATATATAACATATATATAATATATATATATATATATATATAATATATATATATATATATATATATATTCTCATTTATTTATTTAGTAAACATTTTGAAGCACATAAAAACACTAACTCTGAGTTTTCTGAAGGAAGTACCTTGCTATACTTATTAACCTTACCCATCGATTATTAACCTTACCCATCGGGCGTTGTAGGATAATTAATATCAAGATAATGTGAATGACGTAAACGGAATTAACTGTCATGTATTTTAGTTCAGGGGTCTCTAAATCTAGTCAGCGCAAAAAGTACTCGAAAGATTAAGAGAGACGGGGGGGGGACTATATACCTTGAACAATCGCAAGAGTGTACACGAACACTTCTTGAAGTTTTTTGGGGATCGGATGAACAGTGTATTTGTGTATATAGGACCGCAGACATACATGGATATATAGATAGAAGTTAAGTCTACATTCTTTAGTTGTTTCCAGTGGCCTTGATTATTATGTTGATTTTTTTCTTCTTTTTGTCAGTGTTTTGACAAAAATAAACCATACAGTTCAAAAACACATTTAGTTTTAAATCAAACGCAAACGACACTCAAGCCGTTTGGAGATTTGAAGAGTTGGGGGTAGCACCACTCTTATTTTTAAACAATCATAAGCGTTGTAGTATCATTTTTAGTTGAGTGGCTGTGGGTGTCATGATATATATAAAAAAAAACACATTGATAGAGATACAAGTAATTTTTAGTAAAACAAAAAGTACGCACTGGTCTTTCAAGGCTTAGGGTTCACCTTCTCCTGTTTCCGCTAATTGCTTTTCATTTTAAGTTTCAATTAATTATTGATTTCCCCTCGTTTTGGGATTCATTTATTCGTTGGGAGTAAATTATTTTCGTTTTCAATTACAATTACACGGCTATATTCTGTCTGTCTTAAATTTAATAGGATTCTTTACTTTTTTTGGATACTTCTTGTTTTGGATTCTTTTTTTTTGAAAATTACTATTTATAATAAAAGACCATACTTTCAGTCCCCCAGAAAGCAATGTATTTTTTAAATATATAAGAAATTGGTAAAGAATGTAAGAAAAACTATGTTTATTGGCTCCAAAAAATCAAGATTTCATGAGAGTATTGGTTCGAATTTTACAGTATGGACTATGCGCTAAGCTTTCCTGACGCAGTGGGAGCTTCGAATACTACAAAATAAGTAAGACAGAGGAACGCCAAACAGAGGTGGATCTAAGGGGTCTGGAGGACCCCCCCCCCCCCCAAGATGTTTCTGTTACCCTCATCCCTTGTTTCTTAGAATAAATTTGGAAGATTATGGCACCTTTGTCAGATTGCCCCCCCCCCCCAAGATTTTCCTCATTGGCGCGCTTGTCGTGTTGGGCTTCCCACAAAAATTTTCTCTAGATCCGCCCCTGACGCCAAAGTCAACAACTTTTTCTTAACAAAAATTCAATCAATCATTTAATCATTTTATTTATGCTAAAGAACTGCTACAAACATGAAAAAATTATTTGGCCAAAGAAGCTTGGCTTGCTGTGGGACAAACAATACAACAATAAAACGCCAAAAGAGCCATAAACAATAAGTTAAATCACGAAATGCCTACAAAATTAAGGAGAAGGAGAATATTTACTTGGATATAGTAAAAAAAAAACTAAAAAAAAAAATAGTAATAATAAGAATTGTGATAATCAGAAACAAATAAAGCAGAGAAAGACTAAATTGGCACTAAAATAAGAGAGAGAGAAACAAGAGGAGGAGCTTAGAACTTAGGAAGATTCCTGAAAACTATTTTAAAGGAAGAGGAGAGAGAATCAGTTGAAGAGGAGAGAGAATCAGTTGAAGAGGAGAGAGAATCAGTTCAAAATGAAATTAACTGAAAAATAGGTTTTTTTTTGGAAAATTAAACACACTTTCCTCTATTTAGAGCTGTTTCTAGGGAAGAAGGGGACAACTGGGACAGTAGCCCCAGGTGCCGTGGTTTGGATGGGGGTGCCGCAGCTGGGGAATTGCCTACTTCGATCCAATTTTTCACTTTGATTCGTTTTTTTGCTTATATTTTAGTCGGGAGCGGGAGCCTGTAATTGATTTTTCCCTGGGCACTACCAACCCTAGGAATGGCTCTGCCTCTATTCGAGTCCGAAGCAAAGATATAGTGATATATACTAAGCTATGAAATTGACGTGTTTATAATGATATTCTATGATTTACAGTGGCAACAGCTTAAATTTGATTGTTTTTTGTTTTTTTTCAGGGGTGATCGTATCGAAATAATGGTCCTATCAGATCGAAAGAGGGTGCATTCAAAAGAGAATTAAAAGTTCTAGTAATCTTTTTAAGTGACCAAAAAGATCAGAGGGCAACTGGGCCCCCTCCCACGCCCTTTTTTCCCCAAACTTATCTGATCAATATTTTGAGATAGCCATTTTCTTCAGTATAGTTGAAAGATCAAATAAATATGTCTTTAGTTGTAAAATGAACCCCTACAGTCCGTGGGGAGAGGCCTGTAAGTTATGAAATTCGGCACTAGTTTACGTATTGACTTTTGGGGGTACAGACTTTTTTTGGGGGGGGGGCTATTGGGGTGGATTTCAATAGAGAAAACCTTCCTTGGGGAGGGGAATTTCTAGGGGGGGAATATTACAGGGTAAATGTTACACTGGGGAGATCTAACAAAATTACTATACGAATTTGTTTTAATTGTCTTACATTCTCTTTGCCAAATTTTGCATGTAGAGATGTTCCAGGTGAACTGTACAAGAGCTTTTTCGGCGTGTTTGGATTTCTGGGAAATAATTTCGACTGAAGGGGGCATTTCTGGAGTGGGCGAGAAACCGATTAGAGATTAAAGTCTTATTCAAATGAAAGAATACTAAAGAGAAATTTTCAGGCTGAATCGTCAAAAAGCAATTTTACAGGGATGGGGATTCTCAGTGAGTATGGAACTGTCTAGAGGAATTTGACGGGGGGGTGCACTTTACGTTGGGCGAAATTTCCCCGGAGCGGTTTTCCGTGAGGGGAGGGGTATATTTCATAGAGGGTGAGCCAGATTAACTGGCATTATTTTGAAAACGAACGGAAACTATTCCACATATATTGGGTTGTCCCCTCTCAATACCTTGTTCTTTATTCTAAAGTTTGACTGTTTGTCCCAATTTTTTAAGAGCGTCTACTGAAACACGGGGGCCATTTAAATAGAATAGGAAACTTTTTTAAAAGTGCTTACAGCTTTAGCGTAAAAAGCAAGGTATTGAGGAGGGGACAACCCTCCATATACGGAATAAATCTGCCAAAATTAATATGCAAATTTGGTTTTAATTTTTCATGTACGGTGAGCCAAATTCGAACCTCCATTATTTGATAAACGTTCAGAAATTAAATGAATAAAAAAGCAAGTTTTTTAGCTGAAAGTATAAGGGCTGTCTCCTCCTCAACGCCTCGCTCTTTACGCTAAAATTTTTATTGTTTTAAAAAGTGGAGTTGGGACAAAGAGCCAAACGTTAGCGTAAAGACCAGGGAGTTGAGGAGGGGGCAGCCTTTTTCATATACGGAATAACTTCCTTAAATTTTAAGTTTTAATGTCGCTCCTTGCGTTCAGTTAAAAAAAGCTTGTTTTTTTATTTAACGACCTATTTACAGGTTATTAAAGCCGATTGTCTTTATATTCAAAGAAAAACCTTCAGAGCCATTTTCTCTGTTTCAGACTCAGCCTCAAATTTTTAAGAATGCTTAATGAAATGATTTGTTGTGAATTCAACAAAATATTTGCCCTGCAATGGTCTAATTTTTCAGTAGTTAAAAATTTTCAATGTGCCTTCTGCCATGGGGACACCAATGGGGCCGTGGGGACACTCTTCTTCAGGCACAGTCTTTCAAGCGTGGAAGCTTCCACGAATACAATCTTCCTGGGTAGGATCAGATACAAATGCAATCATTTGGGAGGGGGGGAACTTTATAAAAAATCAAAAATATGTAAATTCTAATGAATAGAGTTCTAAGCTCCTCCTCTAAGTTCTAAGCTCCTCCTCTTGTTTCTCTCTCTCTTATTTTAGTGCCAATTTAGTCTTTCTCTGCTTTATTTGTTTCTGATTATCACAATTCTTATTATTACTATTTTTTTTTTTAGTTTTTTTTTTACTATATCCAAGTAAATATTCTCCTTCTCCTTAATTTTGTAGGCATTTCGTGATTTAACTTATTGTTTATGGCTCTTTTGGCGTTTTATTGTTGTATTGTTTGTCCCACAGCAAGCCAAGCTTCTTTGGCCAAATAATTTTTTCATGTTTGTAGCAGTTCTTTAGCATAAATAAAATGATTAAATGATTGATTGAATTTTTGTTAAGAAAAAGTTGTTGACTTTGGCGTCAGGGGCGGATCTAGAGAAAATTTTTGTGGGAAGCCCAACACGACAAGCGCGCCAATGAGGAAAATCTTGGGGGGGGGGGCAATCTGACAAAGGTGCCATAATCTTCCAAATTTATTCTAAGAAACAAGGGATGAGGGTAACAGAAACATCTTGGGGGGGGGGGGTCCTCCAGACCCCTTAGATCCACCTCTGTTTGGCGTTCCTCTGTCTTACTTATTTTGTAGTATTCGAAGCTCCCACTGCGTCAGGAAAGCTTAGCGCATAGTCCATACTGTAAAATTCGAACCAATACTCTCATGAAATCTTGATTTTTTGGAGCCAATAAACATAGTTTTTCTTACATTCTTTACCAATTTCTTATATATTTAAAAAATACATTGCTTTCTGGGGGACTGAAAGTATGGTCTTTTATTATAAATAGTAATTTTCAAAAAAAAAGAATCCAAAACAAGAAGTATCCAAAAAAAGTAAAGAATCCTATTAAAATTTAAGACAGACAGAAATATAGCCGTGTAATTGTAATTGAAAACGAAAATAATTTACTCCCAACGAATAAATGAATCCCAAAACGAGGGGAAATCAATAATTAATTGAAACTTAAAATGAAAAGCAATTAGCGGAAACAGGAGAAGGTGAACCCTAAGCCTTGAAAGACCAGTGCGTACTTTTTGTTTTACTAAAAATTACTTGTATCTCTATCAATGTGTTTTTTTTTATATATATTCATGACACCCACAGCCACTCAACTAAAAATGATACTACAACGCTTATGATTGTTTAAAAATAAGAGTGGTGCTACCCCCAACTCTTCAAATCTCCAAACGGCTTGAGTGTCGTTTGCGTTTGATTTAAAACTAAATGTGTTTTGAACTGTATGGTTTATTTTTGTCAAAACACTGACAAAAAGAAGAAAAAAATCAACATAATAATCAAGGCCACTGGAAACAACTAAAGAATGTAGACTTAACTTCTATCTATATATCCATGTATGTCTGCGGTCCTATATACACAAATACACTGTTCATCCGATCCCCAAAAAACTTCAAGAAGTGTTCGTGTACACTCTTGCGATTGTTCAAGGTATACAGTCCCCCCCCCCGTCTCTCTTAATCTTTCGAGTACTTTTTGCGCTGACTAGATTTAGAGACCCCTGAACTAAAATACATGACAGTTAATTCCGTTTACGTCATTCACATTATCTTGATATTAATTATCCTACAACGCCCGATGGGTAAGGTTAATAATCCTAATCCTAATCTAATTTTTCAAATATTTTTAAATTTAAAATGACGAACTTTATATTACATATGGGAAATTTTTAGGTGTTAGCTGCCGGTAAAATTTTTTAGGGGGCTTTTCCAGGGGGAGGAAATTTTTGGAGAGAATCTTCTGTGGGAGGAGGAAATTTACCGGGGAAAATTATCCACGAGGGAAGGGAGACTTTCCACGGTATGGATTTTGTGGGGGAATTTCAAAATGTATTTATTTGGGAATTTTGCTTCACAGGGGAAGTTTTTCGTAGGGAAGGATTTTTGTGGGAAGAATTGTCTTCGGGGGAATTTTCCTATACTTTTAAATTAAAAAACACAATCGTTATATAGGGAACTTTCCGCGGGGCAGGATTTTCTGTAGGAAAGAATATTCAAGGGGGGGGGAGATATTTCCACCGAGAAAGAGTTTTCCGCTGGGTGGAATTTTGCGGGGGGGGGGGGGTGTAATTTTCTTTGAATTTCATGTCTTGAGACCTTAGCAATGCGCGGCGGGTAATTTAGTTGCGGGTAATTTAGTAGTTTAATACATTACGGCATGAAAATCATGGAAGTCGCTATAATTTTGATTTTTCAAGGAAATTAATATAAAAGACAAAATGTTTAAAATCTATGTTTTTTAATACTGTGACTTTATTTGTCAAGTGCAGATGACTAGTGTTAATAGGAGTAATAACAGAGCCCCTCATAAGATGGCAAACGGCCGGTTATGTTCATACGAAGTCTGTAAAAGCATCGAAATTCATGTCTTTGAAAATCCTCTTTCCCAAGAATAAATGAGGATTAAGTACTCCCAACCTACTACTACTACTACTAGCAACTCAACGCAGCACCAAGCTACCTGAGGCCAACAAAGCTACGTAGAAAAGGAGAAACGGAGATGCCACAAAGTGTGAAAACTGGCGTGGTATCTGCCTCCCTACCTTTAATAACAGACGTTATCCGTCAACGCAGGTGGCGTTATCTTGGGCATGTCATCAGAATGGGCAGAAATCGCTTGTCAGCTCCATCCTCTTTTGCCAACCAGAAGGATCAAGAAGACGAGGCCGTCCCAGAAACACCCAGAGATGTTCACACAGAAGAGACTTGTCAAATGTACATGGGTCCCTTCAGCCCGAATGGGAAGACGTGCTATCTGCAGCACACCTAGGAGATGACTGGAGACTTATCTTGGATGCCCTAGGTGCCTCTGGAGGCACAGGAGGAACTAAGGTCTAAGGTAAGTTCTATTGCCATTATCATAACGTCAATGTTATAATTGCTGTGATTATTATAAGTGGCAAAGAGCTCAATCAGTTATTAAAGGATGTGCAGGGGAGGGTCTAGAGAAAAATCTTGGGGGGGCCAATGTGACAAGGAGACCAATGAGCAAAATCATTGGGGGGGGGGGTAATGTGACAAAGGTGCCAATAATTGACCAAATTGACAAATTTATTCTAAAAGAAAGGGGAAAAAGGAAAAAAAAGAAAAGCGGGCGCCAGAAAAAATCTGGGGGGCCCTCCAGCACCCCTAGATCCACCAGTGGGGATGTGTGTTAAAAAGAAATAACTACGTCTGTGGTAAAGCTTTCTAATTTAGTTAATTATTAATTGAGTAAAAATATATTAAGACGCAAAAACAAAGTTTCAAAATACCACTTTTTATTAAGATAAAGATGCAAATCGTGGAATGTGTAAGCTTGGAGGGAACTTGCTCAATAACCAATTTCCTGGCTAAATGCGTCAATGTAACGGAAGGACGTGGTTAGTTTTTCATATATATACCCAGAGACTTTTTGACTTGCAGGGCGAACCTCTGCCCGTTTATTTTCTCATTAGAAATACCTTGGGATCTTGTCGGATCATTGTAAGTGTCTGTATCTTATTATATATAATTGTAGTTTCTGAGACTTGTGGTCTACTTGGGACAGCCAGTCCCAGTAGAATATCTATATCTGTAATTATTATATGTACATTGAATAAAAGTATTGTATTTCAGACAACCTCTCTACGATCTACCTTTAGCCCCTCGAACATACCCAGTCGGTACGCCTCATTAGTTCGGTCATAGCCTAAGGCACGCTACCAAAGTTTAGTTACCTTAGGGCCAGAGTTTATCTCCCCTATAAAGGGAGAATAAAGGCATCTACGGCTAAAACACCCAAATACCATAAAATACACTTCACAACAACTGGTGGTCGCTGGAAAAACTGGGTAGACAGGGCTAGATAAAAAATAGTAGATTGAAATAAAATGGCTTTACCAGAGGAAAAAATGACTTCCCTATCAACAGTACTTGAAATTGCAAAAATTATACCAGAATACGCGGGAAATTCAGACGTAGATGAGTTTATCGAAAAATTAAAAATTTTCGACGAACTAACTGAAGCGTTTGAGGATAAGGTCAAAGAGCAATGCGTTTCAGCCAAATTAAAGGGAAGCGCCCTTAAACATTTTGAGGCAATTAAGGAAAAAGAGCCCAAGGACATCAGTACTCTAATTGAATCTTTTAAAACAAGATTCATAGAGACAAGCATCTCCGAGAGGCTAAGAACAGAGGTAGTGACATTCAATACCTCAACTAGTATCTGGGAATATGCAGAAAAAATTTGTAGAACCGAATGCTTACAATAAAAGAAAGGTGGAAATGACGAGACAGTACAGAAAGTACAACTACATACTTTTACCCAAGGGTTACCAAAAAAGTTATTAAGACTAATATTATCGCGGAAACCTGAAAATTTAGAGCAGGCTATAATACTAGTCGAAACAGAGGTAAAAATTGACGAAGCTATGAAACAGTTTGATCAGATGCCAATAAATAACACAGGAGCACAAGAAAGTATAAAATATGAAAGGGGACAGAAACGGGTGAACTTTGAGGAGCCAAATCGTGAACCAAAAGGCGCGACGGAGGCCGAGGGTCGCCGTCTAGGGAAATAGCTGACAGATTCCACGACCTTGAGAGATTAGCAGCTAATAACTATAGAAAATATGGGCACCCTCCCCCACCAAAGAAAGATAGTTGGGGAACCAACAATGAAAGATCAAAAACATTTAGAAGTAAACAGGAAACAAACAAACAATTTAAGAGAAAATTTTATTGCTATTATTGTAGCAAACCAAACCACTATGCAGCAGATTGCTGGCATAGAATACGCAAAGAAGGCCAGACGTACAAGACAAACCACCAGTTCAGAACGCAGGGGGGCAGAAATTTAGGAAGGCAGGGAACAAATAAAACTTGGCAAACACCTAATAATATTCCTGAATTTAGGCCTAGGAGGCAAACGGTTAACAATACCCAGGGTCAAAGTAGCAACGCTGAAGAAAACTGGGATAATCCCAGAAACTTTTGGCCAAAAAGTGGGCATTTAAACGGAGATACCAGACTGTAAGGGTCGACAGAGCTGTTTCCTTACAAACACCCCTATATAGTTTAGAATGTTGTGATACAAATGCAATTAATAATAGTCTACCGATTCTGCGTTGTTTTAAAATTGAGTGTTTTCAAAATTTACCATTTTTACTAGATACAGGAGCATCTAAATCATTAATTCGAGAGGAAGTTTAAAGAGGTTTCCTCCTAGTGTCAAAAATCGCGTAAGCAGATGCCAGAATACCCTGACATCAGTGACAGGGCACAGGCTGACAATTTTGGGAGAATGTCCATTGAAATTTAGCACAGGGGATAAAGAAATAACAGTAACAGTAATAATATGCAAGCAGCTACCATTTCCTTGTATTCTAGGAGTAGATGCCATCAGAAAATATGGGATCGTATGGGAACCCATATCTGATACAATAACCATAAACCAGACAAATGAAAATAATAGGCAAATTTGCGTAACAGCAGATAACGAAAGTGAAGATTCGAATTATAACCTAAAAATAAGCGGAAAAATCACAATAGAAGGGGGAACGACAGCTCAAGTTCTAGCGACATTAAACACAAAAGAAGGAAAGGTTAAAACAATGGATGCCATGATAGGAGGATACACCATAAAAGAATACCCAATGATTTTCGTGGAAAATCAAGTTATAAAAATTGAAAATGGTATAACATACTTAAAACTATCAAATCTAAGTAATAATAAAATAAAGCTGAACCAGATAGAACTTGGATCAGTGGAAAAGATTTCAAATTCGGAAATAAAATCTCTAAACAGTCCAGAATTAAGCGTAAATTTCACTAGCCACGAACAAATATCCTCATTAAAACCGCTACCACAAGAAGAGTATGGAATGTCGAAAACGGATTTTTTGCAACAATTTGATTTAAAACATTTACCAGAAAACGTAAAAACTAGGGTGGAAAATATTCTTTGGGATTTCAAATGGACTTTTGCAAGACACAAAGCGGATTACGGACTAACTCACTTAATCACGCACAAGATATCAACAGAGGGCCCTCCAATCAAAAATCACCGTATAAAACACCTTATCATTTAAAACCATGGCTAGAAAGCCAAATAAAAGAAATGGAAGATCAGGGAATAATTAAATAAAGTGTTAGTGATTGGTGTTTCCCACTAGTAATAGTCAGGAAAAAACATAACACCTGGAGATTATGTATAGACTTTAGAGCACTAAATGCCGTCACGGTTAAGGACGTGATGAAGTTACCAAGAATTGATACGATTTTAGATTCGCTAGGAGGTTCAAAATATTACACTAGTTTTGACTTAATAGCAGGATATTGGCGAATCGCTTTAAATGCAGAAATAAAGCATAAAGCTACAGTAATTTTAGACGATGGAAGAACGTTCACATTTGAATGTATGCCTTTTGGCTTATCATTTAGTCCAAATTGTTTTAGTCGACTAATGAATTTGGTGTTAAAAGATAACGAACCAGGAAGAAAAAAAGATACCTTGGCTTATTTAGATGATGTAATTCTGTTTAATGAAAACCTGGAAGACCACTTGGTCTGACTTGGAAAAATACTGGAAAAGTTTGAAAAAGCAGGCTTAAAATTAAAACCAGAAAAGTTAAAAATAGTAGTACCAAAATTAGTTTTTCTTGGACACCTGATAAATCAAGGTACTATTTCACCAAATCCAGAAAAATTTACAGTCATAGAAAATTTACAGCCTCCTAAGGATCAAAAAAGCTGCAGATCAGTTTGTGGTTTGTTAAGCTATTTCAGACGATATATTAAACATTATGCCAGAATAGCACAACCTTTGACAAACCTTTTGAAAAAATCAGGTAAATTCGAATGTCCAGCGGACGCAAAACAAGCGCTAAATGAAATAAAAGGCAATTATTACTGGCACCAATACTTAAACTACCAGATTTGTCCCAAGACTTCTGTTTGCAAACAGATGCTTCGGGGTACGGTATAGGAGCCATATTATTAAATATAAATTCTGAAGGAGTAGAATCAATAGTTCAATATGCCAGTAGGTCACTGTCGGAGGCAGAAAGAAGATATTCGACAGTTGAAAGGGAATGTTTGGAAGTTGTAGTTTTTACAGAATATTTTCGGCAATTTTTACTTGAAAAAAAATTCATTTTACGCGTAGACCAAAAATCATTAATTTGGCTACATACGATGCAAAATACTTCAGCCTGGCTGACACGGTGGATACTGCGTGTAGAAGCATATTCATATACCCCAATATATATATAAAGGGCTGTACAAACATTTTACCAGACTATTTGTCACGAAATCCAGATACGGAAGGAAATTTGATAACAACCATCCGGAACGAACTGGAAGGGCTAGAAATATTGTCTAATGAAAATATTTCGAATCATCAAGATAAAGATGATTTTCGTTTAGCAATGAAATCCTTTTTATCAAAAGGAACGGAACTGCCAGAGCACTTTAAACATTTTTTAAAGGATTTAGATAATTTTGCTCTGGACGAAAGTGAAAATCTGCTGGTAAGATATCATAGACCATCGCAAGAATATAGAAAAAATGACTTAAAAATTATTCCAGTAATTCCAAAATCTCTGGAAGGAGAAGTTTTACAGATGGTACATACAACGATCGGCTGTCACATGGGAGAAGCAAAAACTATGGGGAGGCTGAAAGGAAATTTTTTTTTCCAAAAATGTACTCAAAAGTAAAAGCTTTCATACAAAGCTGCCAAGAGTGCGCCAAACAAAAGTCGCCACCAAGGACCCCTAGGGCTGAATTAGGTCAATACCTCACCCCTTCAGGGGTAGGAGAATTAATGTCAATAGACATTTGGGTAACAGGAGGAAGTTTACCAGTTTCCAGGAAAGGAAACAGGTGCGTACTAGCCGTAGTCGACCATTTTAATTCATATTTATACGCTTTTCCAATTAAAGACAAAAAGACAAAAACCATTGCGAAAGTTTTGGTCAATCGTCTATTCTTGGAACACGGAATTTTTCCTAGAGTTTTACTTAGCGACAATGGGCCATGCTTTTGAGCCAAATTATTAGACGAAATTACAGAATATCTAGGGGTGAGACGATGGTTTACATCGTCTTATTTGGCTGCAGCTAATGGAAAGGTTGAACGAACACATAGGGAATTAGCTTACATGCTGGGAATACATGCAAGAGAGGAAAATGAAAATTGGGATGAACATTTACCATTTGTAGTCTTAGCAATAAATACGGCTTTTTCACGTTCCTTAAAAGAAACGCCATTCTTTTGCAACATATAAGAGATCCCAGAATTTGTTTATATGAAATTCAAAATGATAGAGTATATTACAACTTAGACCAATATAAGCAAGAAATGGTGATGCGAATGAAAAAAGCTATGGAACAAGTTAAAGACAATCTGGAAGATGCGAAAACAGAACAAAAAGAAAAATATGACCGAACAAGCAAAAATAAAACAGATTACCGTTTAGGAGACTTGGTTTATGTGTACAAAACTAACCTGGAAGGAACAAAAAGTTAAAACCGAAATGGGATGGGCCCTACAGAATTGTAAAGATTCTACCAAATAACTTAACTTATGTTCTAAAGCATCAATATAAGGAAAAGGAAGAAGTAGTACACCATAATAGAATGAAAAAGGGATATTTTTCAAAACAGTGGAAAACAGAGCCTATACTTTCATAAGAAGAGGTAGAGGACACGATTTCACCAGTATATATCAGAAGACCATATGAATTTTATGACCTTTTTAATGACCACAAAGGTTGGGAGGAGTGGAAGGAGTATTTAGCCCAGTCTTGGCTACAAACTCTCCACAGCAAACAAGAGAAGAAAGGAAATATTCGATGCTCATCGGATACTAGCAACGAAGAAAATAAAACACAACATAAGGGTTTAAAACATGTTAAACCAAAGGTAAAATCCACCGAAGAAGAAAAATTAGAAGGAACCAATGAGATTATCTGATTTTCATACATTAGACTCACCTACAGTCTTAACGCAAAAATGGCTTTTGGAACAAACGCCATCTACCAGACGCGAGCTAACAGAAGGTAACACTGATAATTCTTCTACAGAAACCGATATTACTAAACCTGGGCCATCGTCAAGAAAACCCTCTTTAAGAGAGAAATTGTGGAGAAAAGTAAAGAGACCAGAGGGGCAGCAACAAATTCCTTTGTCAGCAGCACAAGTAGCTAAAACACTTATGAAAAAGGCCAAACATCAAGAGAAACAAAGAAAAAAGATATTTGACGAGGCGACAAAACCGCGCTCGGATTTAGAGCCTTGTAAACCACACTATAGAGACCACGGAAAAACTTGCAAATATTATAAAGAAGAAAAGCAAAAATTTGGGGTCCAAAACTCGGACCAGGAAACGGAGAAAGGCAGAACAAGCGTAGCCCCCAGCAGATTAATATTTGAATAAAACAATTATAACGGAAAAAATAATAAATAAAAATAAAACGAGTAAAAAGCCTCTAAAGAAATATCTATATTTTCTTTTTTTTAATCGGTATGTAAATAACATCAAGTTTTTCTTCAAATATATATCGCCAGTAAAAATTATTACCGTCACAGAGAAAAAAATTAGCTCCGATCTGAAGTGACATCATAGCTTCCTGCAAAAATTTTGTTTGCAGGAAAAAATTATACATATATAGAATCAGCATTAAAAGGCGATTCTTTTGATATGTATATTGGAAAAATATATTTTGGGAGGATAATCAAAAAAAAAAAAACGAAGGAGGTTAGTCTGCTGAAATAGGGTCATTGGAAGCTAGCAAATTTGGAGTGAGCTCAATCACTGCTGGTCTCTCGTTGTTAAGTAAATGCGAAGCATCTACTAGCCTTTGACTCTCTGAGGTGACACTTTCAGTCGAATTGGAAAAAAAATCTTTTTTTGGAATTCTAAATTAATTATTAGGAGGTTAGTCTACTGAAATAGGGTCATTGGAAGCTAGCAAATTTGGAGTTGAGCTCAATCACTGCTGGTATCTCGTTGTTAAGTAAATGCGAAGAATCTACTAACCTTTGACTCTCTGAGGTGACACTTTCAGTCGAATTGAAAAAAAAATTGTTTTTTTTAGAATTTTAAAAAATAATAATAGGAAAATACAGCCAGGGTTTACATTAAGTGCCGGCTATGTGTACAAGCTAGCTGTAATCTTATTATAGTTATTTATAGTTTAATATGATAATTTTGGGTAAAAAGAAAAAAAAATAAAGACAATAATTAAAGGCTATAAAGATTTAAGCAAAACTTAGAATAAGCTTAGAAAGCAAAAAAATGCGAGGTAAAAGAAACGAAAAGCAATATGAAAATAAATTATAACCTAAAAACTTACCAGGAGGTAAAAGCCAACGGCAAATCCATTAAAAGTAAGCCAAAAATTAAACCTCATCGTCACAAGCAAACCACAGTAGTTCAAGATAATAATTTTAACTCTAGCGATGTTTTGGATCTGAGAAAACGAACTGGCACAGGAGAATCCTAGTTTAAACAATTGGTTTTCACCTGTGCCAACCCAAACACCCAAATCCCAAGCCGTCGAACCCTAACAGAAACTAAACGTATCCACTTTTTCTTTGAAAATAAAATATAACATTACACAACAAAAGAACTTGCAGTAATGAACAGAAATTCATTCATACAACGTTCCCAGATTTAAGCTTATCAACAAATCACAGATAGTGGAAATAGCATTCAAAGCTATGTAGCCTTGCCAAGGGAATTATTGTCTCTCTTTCTTTGGCAAATAAAATAGTAATTAAAGCTAGGATAAAATTGGCAATCAGGATATCGTAAAAACTTACATTTTTATGAAGAAATGAGAACTAGCAAACGCGGGGAAAAACTTAATTAAAAGTGTTCTAAAAATCAGCTGAAAAGCACAGTTCTTTTCTAACACTTTTGGACAGAAAAATTTGAATAGTGTCAAAAAAATACAGGTTGCAAAAATTAGACACCCCCCCACCTTTTAAAAATAAGGAGATAATGAATTTGACCATAGAAGGGCAATCAACATAAAAACTTGTTAAGGGTTTTGAAAAATACGTAAAACATACAAATATAGGCTTAGGAAAGACCTATTTTACTGGAAAAAAACTCTTAGGCTTCATTGAAATAAATAATCAAAAAAAAGAGAAGGGTTCAAGTTGAAAATATAGCCAGACAAAATTAAAGGAGAAGAAACTGAATGGAGTCAGTTAAACTCTGTTATACGCACTTATTGAACTTGCCGAACGAAACTAGTACGAAAAATGTACTAAATAAGTACAAAATGAGTAGCATTAATACTACAGAGCTGTGTGCCATGATTACTATGTGTTATGTGTGTTAAAAATTACTTTGTGCCATGAAGGCCAGGTATTTTTTTCTGCAGAAGGGCTACTTTTCTGATAAAAGAATAGCCCAAGAGAAAATTGTGGCCACAATCAAAAAGTGTGGCAATAATATGAATAATTAATTGTTGTGTGTGCAGGTTCAGAATAGTCCTTTTAGATGTAGCCCATGACAAGAGGACCTGGAAACGTTATAAGGAGCTACCAGAAGGCAGTCCCGGTAAGCAAACCTTCAGAGTACAGGCAAGAGCCATTTGATAATGGCATAAGAGGTATAAGGTGAACAGCAAAAAAAAATTTAACTTAAAGATCCAAGCTGTGAATGAAGCCTTAACCCAAAAGGACAGTAAAGCTGGAAAAAGAGAGATTACAGACAAAAACGTTATAAAACTGTCTCAAGTACCTAAAAATTCAAAAAGAATTAAAAAGCTCAAAAGTCTGAATAAACAAATAGGCATATAGTAGGCCAATGACAGTTAAATGACTCAAATTGGTTCAAAGTAGAACCAAAGTTGTAAAACAAAGTAAGAAAATGTATATAGTCATATATGGAAAAGTTATATAGTGGTAACAAAATGTTGTTGAGAAAATATATACAGTTATAAATACATTTTGAAAACCCTTTATATATATGGAATTGTTATCATATACAAAAAAATTGTAAATATGTAAATTTTGATAGCAAAATCATGCTATATGAACTATTGCCAAGCCCTTATATAGAGGCTAATCACACTAATCAGTTATAGTGTATAAATATATTTGTTAGAGTGGAATTTTTTTGTAAATATTTTAATTGCAGTTACGACTTATCATATAAAGTCCTTGACGGACTTATTTAAAAGTTGTACAAAGAATAAATATTGCAGCGATTAAATAAATTATTAGAGTACATAATTATTATTTGTTTTTAACAATTAAGTTATGTATCAACATAACTGCTGTTAATATATATATATATATATATATATATATATATATATATATATATATATATTATATATATATATATATATATATATATATATATATATATAATATATATATATATATATATATATATATATATTATATATATATATATATATATATATATATATATATTATATATATATATATAGATATATATATAACCTAAACTATCCATGTAAATATAGTGAATTAAATGTTAAGTATTTGCGTTTTTATTTTTATATCATTCAAGAAGTATTCTAGATTAGTACTTCATAAGCAATTAACAAAACAATGATTGGAATTAATTCTAATACTAGTCTATACCGTGTTTTATTTTTGAAAATGCTTTAAGTTTTAACAGTAGTATAATAACATATCTAGTTTTGCGACTTAAATACTTGTGTAAGTTATTACACAATGCTTGTATATATATATATATATATATATATATACTATATTTTAATTTACTTTAAATTTGAACTAGTGATTTAATGTATATGTAAAGGTTTGACTTTGAGTCAACGTATAAATAATTCTTATTGTGAAATAATCCGTTAAGTATTAAGTTTGAAAGAATAATCCAGCAAGAAACATAATGTTTCGATTTAAGCGGGATATTATTTTTGGAGTAATTAAAAAGAGGAGAAAGTAATTAAAAGTAATTAACTTTCGTTAAAAAAAAAGAATGCAGTGATATATACAAATTTTAAGTGTTTCTTTTTACTATATATAGGTAACAAATTATGCTTTATATGTATTCTAATGTGTATATTTATTTTAGATACAGGCTTTGCTATTTTTTTGGAAATCAAATTTTTCGTAACATCCTTTCGGATCCATTTTTTTTCAATCATATTTTGACACATTTTTGGAAAGTAAAAAATTTTGAAGCCACTTCAAATATATCCTGATACTATCATCTCATACCATCAGAAACCAAACCATACTTGATCAACTGATATTTGGAAACTATAGCAGTAATACAGACTTTACTACAAGTTCATCAAAAGTGAGATAAAATCAGAACTTAATTTAGGCCTAGATAATGTGCTACCTAGCCCAAATGGCTGGAAATATGTGAAAATGCTTTGTGCTGGAAAAATATGTAAAAATTTTAAAATCAATAATGTTATATGTAATTTATCCAAGGTAATTCTAAAAGGAAAAATAAACGGTATATTAACCACATCACACAGTTAAATTAAATTATTAATGGGAATTAAATTTAAACTCAAAAAAATTCATAAAACTTTTCTAATATAAATCTAATTTAAGCAAAACCACTAATATAATGTTTAAGCCGCTTGGGGTCAAGTTAAAACAGAAGATGCATATGAAGAAGGGTAAAAAGAGTATTTTTCAGTCCTAGAGACAGAGAAAAAGAGAAACAAGGATGAATTTCAAATTGAAATCCTTCGACAAAAAAAGACCATGGCCTATATTGGACCAGAAACATGACCCTAAGGAAACCCATTGAGGGTATATGCACATAATGACCCAAAGATGGCAGAATAATAGCTGTAAACAAAATTAAGTTGTTTTAAAAGTAAAATAGTGAGAATTGGGACAATTCTTCTTTAAATGGGGAGTACTGTGGTAAAGCTTTCTAATTTAGTTAATTATTAATTGAGTAAAAATATATTAAGACGCAAAAACAAAGTTTCATAATACCACTTTTTATTAAGATAAAGATACAAATCGTGGAATATGTAAGCTTGGAGGGAACTTGCTCAATAACCAATTTCCTGGCTAAATGCGTCAATGTACCGGAAGGACGTGGTTAGTTTTTCATATATATACCCAGAGACTTTTTGACTTGCAGGGCGAGCCTCTGCCCGTTTACTTTCTCGTTAGAAATACCTTGGGATCTTGTCGGATCATTGTAAGTGTCTGTATCTTATTATATACTATTGTAGTTTCTGAGACTTGTGGTCTACTTGGGGCAGCCAGTCCCAGTAGAATATCTATATCTGTAATTATTATATGTACATTGAATAAAAGTATTGTATTTTAGACAACCTCTCTACGATCTACCCTTAGCCCCTCGAACATACCCAGTCGGTACGCCTCATTAGTTCGGTCATAGCCTAAGGCACGCTACCAAAGTTTAATTACCTTAGGGCCAGAGTTTATCTCCCCTATAAAGGGAGAATAAAGGCATCTACGACTAAAACACCCAAATACCATAAAATACACTTCACAACACATCAAACTACTTCCACTGAGATTCATGTTCAAAGTTATAAGAAATGGTAATGGAAACTACTTTGAAGACTTTAGGTACAGATAACCAACTGACAAGTAAACAGGAAAAACAGAAGAAAGAACAGCTTTTTAAGATCAATTTTTGTCACCCCTACAAGGATGACACCTGGGGCGGTGCTTTTGTCAACCCTCCAAAAATCTTATGAGACGTATAATATACTTAAGAGAACCTTAAAGCTGTTTGGGAAACAGCTATTTCGAATGATTTGATACCATGAGTTTATTTTCGTACTTCCAAAAGAGCTATTTATTCTAATTAAACGGCCCTTGTGATTAAGGGATCATTCTTAGCGAATTGGAACAGAATTCTATCTGTAGTGTAAAAGGCGAGGTATTGACTAGGGGGCGAACCCCCTTATATACGTAATAATTTCTGCTCGTTTTAAGCTTTAATGTTGCTCCATACTATCAGTTGAATAAACTTGTTTTTTTTAATTAATCAATTCTAAAAGCTGAAGCAAAGCTATCAAATGTGGTTTGCTTGTAGCTGGCAACAAAACTCGTTAAATAGTTGTCTGTTTTACAAGATTTAATACACGTTTAGCAACGCATTTGAATTCATCTTCATTTGTCATTTCACTTATACCCTTAGGTTTTGAAAAAAATCTGTCAATAACGTATATTTTCATAGTATCGACGGAATAACATCGGTACAAGGCCGTATCCAGGGGGGTAGGGGGTTTGACCTCTCCCCTCAAAATGCTCGTCCGACTCGTAAAAACGTAACAAAATGGATATAAACATACTTTTTTTTTGTTTTTTTGAGGATTTTGTGTACCCCCTCCCCTTCCCAAAAAATTCTTGTGTAAAACGCCCCCCCCCACAGAAAAAAAAACAATCCTGGACACGACCCTGCATCGGTTCATATCAATTTGTGACAATTTTCGATACATATATCCTTTTCTGTCCATACTCCATACATTTTGAAATGTTTTTTTTTGTCCATGTTTTCTTTTATTTATAATAATAATCATTTCACTGAAGTAACTCAAGTAATTATTTAGCTGCATAACTGCTTCACTACCCTTGTGGCTTGTGCTACTGAACACGGTCTACAATTGAGAGAATGGCACACATCGCGCGCCCAATCATGGTTGCAGCGGCAGCTGACCCCCTGAATAAGCTACGCAATTAAAGTCCTACAAACACTAATATATTAAATAGTAGAGATGACCCTAAAGGTCCGACTGGGGCTCCTTATATGGGCATAGAACCACGTGGTTAATGGGGTCAATGACCTCTTTCTCCAGGTGTGTTTTTGGCACGCCCTCAGCGAAGGTCAATGTTGTTATTGTTTCCGAGGCAAAATGCCAAGGTCAATGTTGTTTTGAACAGAGTCATTAGGGAGAACACGTGGTTAATGGGGTCAATGTTGTTGTTGTAAGTGCACACTCGAGGCAGATGTTATGATCCGGAAATAGTATTTGTTATTGTTATTCGAGCCAGATGTTATGAGGTTCCGAGAAACAGTTAATGACACTTCCTTCCTGTTCGAGGCAGATGTTATGATCCGGAAATAGTATTTGTTATTGTTTCCGAGCCAAATGTTACGAGTTCCCGGGAAACAGTTAATTAATGTCTGACAGATGACGTCAAGTTAATTAATGTCTTTGCATTTCCAAAGAGAATTGTCTCCGAGAAACAGTTAGATCACACATGATGTCATGATTGATTGATTGACACGAAAGGGGAATTAATTTGTTATTCTAAAGAGAATTGATTCACGAAAGGGAAATTAATTTGGAGTTCTAACAAGAAAATCGTTTCCGAGGCAGATGTTTTGATCTTAGCGCGCGAAAAGGTTTCCAAATAATTGAAATAAGCCAGCGCAGGGATGCCAAACAAAAGGAACATGCTGAAATTCCGTTTGGGGATAATTTTGGCGAAACCGTTTTAGCTAATTTATGGAACTATTACGATGAAACAGTTAGAGACATTTTGAAAGAAGATTTTAGGAAAGGTTTTAGAAGAGAATTTGAGGGTGAAACTCTATGGTCCTTATAATACACAAGTTCCATTTGAACAGTGTTGTGAGGTCCTCTACCCCAACCCCAAAGGGTTTCCGATCCTCCTACCTCAACCCCGAAGGAAGCCCCCGGTACTCAAAGGTCCCCCAAGCTCCCAAAGAGCCCCAGTCCCCCCTCAAACGCCCTCCTCAGACCCTCAAAGGCCCTCCTCTGGTCCTCAAAGGTCGCCCGGGCTCCCAAAGGGCCAACCGGCCTCCAAGGGTCCCCCGGGCCCCCAAAGGTTCTCCCTCGGTCCCCAAAGGTCCACTGGGCTCCCCAAAGGCCCTCCCCCGGTCCCCAGAGGTCCCCCCGGGCTCTCAAAAGACCACTCAATCCTCAAGGGCCCCCGGATCCCCAAAACGTCCTCCCTGGGTCCCAAAGGTCCTCCCCCGATCCCCCGTCGTTCGTTGATGTGTGTTGTCTGAAACCTATGATTTGGGATGTGTAGTTTGCTACTTCAGGCTTTTCTGAGCTAAGGTTTCCTAGTATTTCCTAGGTGAATGTTGTCTGAAACCAATAGTTTGGGATGAGTAGTTTTGCTTTTTCAGGCTTTTATGAGCTAGGTTTCTTAGCCTTTCGTTGGTGTGTGTTGACTGAAACTTATGATTTGGGATATGTAGTTTGATATTTTTGACTTTTCTGAGTTGGATTTCTTAGTCTTTCATAGGTGTGTGGTGTCTGAAACCTATGATTTGGGATGTGTAGTTTGCTATTTTCGACTTTTCTGAGCTAGGTTTCTTAGCCTTTCATAG
>CM051275.1:43185385-43337439 GCA_027921565.1 Artemia sinica
TGAATTTCTGTCGTGAAATGCAAGAATTGGAATATTTCACTAGTGACTTGTTGTGCTTTACCTTCTCACAGTTACATTCTCTTGATTTTTCGAAGTTCATTTTGAATTTCTGTCATGAAATGCAAGAGTTGGAAAATTGGGGTCATAGTCCACCAGATCGAATGGTGGAAATCCACTAGCTCAGTATTGGGGTCCCAGTCCACCAGCCTGAACGGTGGAAATTCACTAGCTCAGAATTGGGGTCTTAGTCCACCAGCCTGAATGGTGGAAATCCACTAGCTCAATATTGGGGTCTCAGTCCACCAGTCTGAATGGTGGAAATTCACTGTTTAAGTTAGGTTAGGTTAACTTATCATGAGCGCTCATGATAAGTTAACCTAACCTAACTTAAACAGTGAATTTCCACCATTCAGACTGGTGGACTGAGACCCCAATATTGAGCTAGTGGATTTCCACCATTCAGGCTGGTGGACTAAGACCCCAATTCTGAGCTAGTGAATTTCCACCGTTCAGGCTGGTGGACTGGGACCCCAATACTGAGCTAGTGGATTTCCACCATTCGATCTGGTGGACTATGACCCCAATTTTCCAACTCTTGCATTTCATGACAGAAATTCAAAATGAACTTCGAAAAATCAAGAGAATGTAACTGTGAGAAGGTAAAGCACAACAAGTCACTAGTGAAATATTCCAATTCTTGCATTTCACGACAGAAATTCAAAATGAAATTTGAAAAATTAAGACAATGTAACTGTGATATGGTAAGTGTGTAAGTTTTTGTGTGTGTGTAAGTTTTGGTGTGTGTGTGTGTGTAAGTTTTCGTGTGTGTGTGCGTAAGTTTTCGTGTGTGTGTGTGTAAGTTTTTGTGTGTGTGTGTAAGTTTTTGTGCGTGTGTGTGTAAGTTTTTGTGGGTGTAAGTTTTTGTGTGCATGTAAGTTTTTGTGTGCATGTAAGTTTTTGCGTGTGGGTGTAAGTTTTTGTGTGTGTGTGTGTGTGTGTGTAAGTTTTTGTGTGTCTAAGCTTTTGTGTGTGTAAGTTTTGACGTGTGTGTGTGTAAGTTTTCGTGTGTGTGTGTGTGTGTAAGTTTTTGTGTGCATGTAAGTTTTCATGTGCATGTGTAAGTGTGTGTGTGTGTGTGTTGTGTGTGTGTGTGTGTGTGTGTATAGTTTGTTGTGTGTGTGTGTAAGTTTTTGTGTGTGTGTGTGTAAGTTTTTGTGCGTGTGTGTAAGTTTTTTGTGTGTTGTGTAGGTTTTTGTGTGCATGTAAGTTTTTGTGTGCATGTAAGTTTTTGCATGTGTGTAAGTTTTTGTGTGTGTGTGTGTGTAAGTTTTCGTGTGTCTAAGCTTTTGTGTGTGGGTGTAAGTTTTTGTGTGTGTTTGTAAGTTTGTGTGTGTTTGTGTGTGTGTAAGTTTTGTGTGTGTGTGTGTGTGTGTGTGTGTGTGTGTGTGTGTGTGTGTGTGTGTGTGTGTGTGTGTGTGTGTGTGTGTGTGTGTGTGTGTGTGTATGTAAGTTTTTGTGTCTGTAAGTTTTGGCGTGTGTGTGTGTAAGTTTTTGTGTGTGTGTGTGTGTAAGTTTTGTGTGTGTGTGTGTGTGTGTGTGTGTGTGCGTAGTTTTTGTGCATGTGTGTGTGAGTTTTTGTTGTGTGTATGTTTTTGTGTGTGTGTGTTGTGTGTGTGTGTGTGTGTGTGTGTGTGTGTAAGTTTTTGTGTGTGTGTGTAAGTTTTGGCATGTGTGTGTGTAATTTTCGTGTGTGTGTGTGTGTGTGTGTGTGAGTTGTGTGTGTGTGTGTGTGTGTGTGTAAGTTTTTGTGTGCGTGTAAGTTTTTGTGTACATGTAAGTTTTCGTGTGCATGTGTATGTTTTTGTGTGTGTGTGTGTGTGTGTGTGTGTGTGTGTGTGTGTGTGTAAGTTTTGACGTGTGTGTGTAAGTTTTCGTGTGTGTGTGTGTGTAAGTTTTTGTGTGTGTAAGTTTTGGCGTGTGTGTGTAAGTTTTCGTGTGTGTGTGTGTGTAAGTTTTGTGTGTGTGTGTGTGTGTAAGTTTTTGTGTGTGAGTGTGTGAGTTTTTTTTTTGTGTTCATGTGTAAGTTTTTGTGTGTGTGTGTGTGTGTGTGTGTAATTTTTTGTGTGTGTGTAAGTTTTGGTGTGTGTGTGTGAGTTTTGTGTGTGTGTGTGTGTGTAAGTTTTGTGTGTTTGTGTGTGTGTGTGTAAGTTTTGGCGTGTGTGTGTAAGTTTTGGCGTGTGTGTGCGTGTGTGTGTGTGTAAGTTTTGGCGTGTGTGTTTAAGTTTTCGTGTGTGTGTGTGTGTAAGTTTTCGTGTGCATGTGTAAGTTTTTGTGTGTGTAAGTTTTGGCGTGTGTGTGTAAGTTTTCGTGTTTGTGTGTGTAAGTTTTGTGAGTGTGTGTGTGTAAGTTTTTGTGCGTGTGTGTGTGAGTTTTTTTTGTGTGTAAGTTTTTGTGTGTGTGTGTGTGTGTGTAAGTTTTTGTGTGTGTGTGTGAGTTTTGGCGTGTGTGTGTGTGAGTTTTCGTGTGTGTGTGTGTGTGTGTAAGTTTTTGTGTGCATGTAAGTTTTTGTGTGCATGTAAGTTTTCGTGTGGCATGTGTAAGTTTTTGTGTGTGTGTGTGTGTGTGTGTGTGTGAGTTTTTGTGTGTGTAAGTTTTGGCGTGTGTCTGTAAGTTTTCGTGTGTGTGTGTGTAAGTTTGTGTGTGTGTGTGTGTGTGTGTGCACAAGGTTTTGTGCGTGTGTGCGTGAGTTTTTTTTGTGTTCATGTGTAAGTTTGTGTGTGTGTGTGTGTGTGTAAGTTTTTGTGTGTGTGTAAGTTTTGGTGTGTGTGTGTGAGTTTTCGTGTGTGTGTGTGTGTGTAAGTTTTGTGTGTGTGTGTGTGTGTGTGTGTGTGTGTGTGTGTGTGTGTGTAAGTTTTTGTGTGCATGTAAGTTTTTGTGTGCATGTAAGTTTTCGTGTGCATGTGTAAGTTTTTGTGTGTGTGTGTGTGTGTGTGTGTGTGTGAGTTTTTGTGTGTGTAAGTTTTGGCGTGTGTCTGTAGTTTTCGGTGTGTGTGTGTGTAAGTTTTGTGTGTGTGTGTGTGTGCACAAGGTTTGGTGCGTGTGTGCGTGAGTTTTTTTTGTGTTCATGTGTAAGTTTGTGTGTGTGTGTGTGTGTGTGTGTAAGTTTTTGTGTGTGTGTAAGTTTTGGTGTGTGTGTGTGTGAGTTTTCGTGTGTGTGTGTGTGTGTAAGTTTTGTGTGTGTGTGTGTGAGTTTTCGTGTGTGTAAGTTTTTTTTGTGTGTGTGTGTGTGTATAAGTTTGTGTGTGTGTGTGTGTGTGTGTGTGTGCGTGTGTGTGTGTGTGTAAGTTTTTGTGTGTGTAAGTTTTGGCGTGTGTGTGTAAGTTTTCGTGTGTGTGTGTGTAAGTTTTGTGTGTGTGTGTGTGTGTGTAAGTTTTGTGTGTGAGTGTGTGAGTTTTTTTTTGTGTTCATGTGTAAGTTTTTGTGTGTGTGTGTGTGTGTGTGTGTGTGTAATTTTTGTGTGTGTGTAAGTTTTGGTGTGTGTGTGTGAGTTTTCGTGTGGTGTGTGTGTGTAAGTTTTGTGTGTTTGTGTGTGTGTGTGTAAGTTTTGGCGTGTGTGTGTAAGTTTTGGCGTGTGTGTGCGTGTGTGTGTGTGTAAGTTTCGGCGTGTGTGTTTAAGTTTTCGTGTGTGTGTGTGTGTAAGTTTTCGTGTGCAAGTGTAAGTTTTTGTGTGTGTAAGTTTTGGCCTGTGTGTGTAAGTTTTCGTGTTTGTGTGTGTAAGTTTTGTGAGTGTGTGTGTGTAAGTTTTTGTGCGTGTGTGTGTGAGTTTTTTTGTGTTCATGTGTAAGTTTTTGTGTGCGTGTGTGTGTGTGTGTAAGTTTTTGTGTGTGTGTGTAAGTTTTGGCGTGTGTGTGTGAGTTTTCGTGTGTGTGTGTGTGTGTGTAAGTTTTTGTGTGCATGTAAGTTTTTGTGTGCATGTAAGTTTTCGTGTGCATGTGTAATCCCAAATCATAGGTTTCAGACAGCATTCACCAACGAAATACTAGGAAACCTAGCTCAGAAAAGTCAAAAATAGCAAACTACTCATTCCCAAACTATTGGTTTCAGACAACATTCACCTACGAAATACTAGAAAACCTTAGCTCAGAAAAGCCTGAAATAGCAAACTACACATCCCAAATCATAATGTTCTAACAACACATACCTATGAAAGGCTAAGAAACCTAGCTCAGAAAAGTCGAAAATAGCAAACTACACATCCCAAATCATAGGTTTCAGACACCACACACCTATGAAAGACTAAGAAATCCAACTCAGAAAAGCCCGAAATAGTAATTTACATATCCCAAATCATAAGTTTCAGACAGCATTCACCTACGAAATACTAAGAAACCTTAGCTCAGAAAAGTCTGAAATAACCAACTACTCATCCCAAACTCGAAGTTTCAGACAACAAACACCTATGAGTGACTAAGAATCCTAGCTCTGAAAAGTCTAAAAAGCAAACTATACCCCCAAATCATAATTTTCAGAAAGGACACACCTATGAAAGGCTAAGAAATCTAGCTCAGAAAAGTCAAAAATAGCAAATTAACCATCCCAAATCATAGGTTTCAGTCAACACACACCAACGAAAGACTAAGAAACCTAGCTCAGAAAAGTCAAAAATAGCAAACTACTCATCCCAAACTATTGGTTTCAGACAACATTCACCTACGAAATACTAGAAAACTTTAGCTCAGAAAAGCCTGAAATAGCAAACTAAACATCCCAAATCATAATTTTCTAACAACACATATCTATGAAAGGCTAAGAAACCTAGCTCAGAAAAGTCGAAAATAGCAAACTACACATCCCAAATCATAGGTTTCAGACACCACACACCTATGAGTGACTAAGAATCCTAGCTCTGAAAAGTCCAAAAAGCAAACTACACCTCCCAAATCATAATTTTCAGAAAGGACACACCTATGAAAGGCTAAGAAATCTAGCTCAGAAAAGTCAAAAATAGCAAATTAACCATCCCAAATCATAGGTTTCAGTCAACACACACCAACGAAAGACTAAGAAACCTAGCTCAGAAAAGTCAAAAATAGCAAACTACTCATCCCAAACTATTGGTTTCAGACAACATTCACCTACGAAATACTAGAAAACTTTAGCTCAGAAAAGCCTGAAATAGCAAACTAAACATCCCAAATCATAATTTTCTAACAACACATATCTATGAAAGGCTAAGAAACCTAGCTCAGAAAAGTCGAAAATAGCAAACTACACATCCCAAATCCTAGGTTTCAGACACCACACACCTATGAAAGACTAAGAAATCGAACTCAGAAAAGTCAAAAATATCAAACTACATATCCCAAATCATAAGTTTCAGTCAACACACACCAACGAAAGGCTAAGAAACCTAGCTCATAAAAGCCTGAAAAAGCAAACTACTCATCCCAAACTATTGGTTTCAGTCAACACACACCAACGAAAGACTAAGAAACCTAGCTCAGAAAAGTCAAAAATAGCAAACTACTCATCCCAAACTATTGGTTTCAGACAACATTCACCTACGAAATACTAGAAAACTTTAGCTCAGAAAAGCCTGAAATAGCAAACTAAACATCCCAAATCATAATTTTCTAACAGCACATATCTATGAAAGGCTAAGAAACCTAGCTCAGAAAAGTCGAAAATAGCAAACTACACATCCCAAATCATAGGTTTCAGACACCACACACCTATGAAAGACTAAGAAATCCAACTCAGAAAAGTCAAAAATATCAAACTACATATCCCAAATCATAAGTTTCAGTCAACACACACCAACGAAAGGCTAAGAAACCTAGCTCATAAAAGCCTGAAAAAGCAAACTACTCATCCCAAACTATTGGTTTTCAGACAACATTCACCTAGGAAATACTAGGAAACCTTAGCTCAGAAAAGCCTGAAGTAGCAAACTACACATCCCAAATCATAGGTTTCAGACAACACACATCAACGAACGACGGGGGATCGGGGGAGGACCTTTGGGACCCAGGGAGGACGTTTGGGGATCCGGGGGCCCTTGAGGATTGAGTGGTCTTTTGAGAGCCCGGGGGGACCTCTGGGGACCGGGGGAGGGCCTTTGGGAGCCCAGTGGACCTTTGGGGACCGAGGGAGAACCTTTGGGGGCCCGGGGGACCCTTGGAGTCCGGTTGGCCCTTTGGGAGCCCGGGCGACCTTTGAGGACCAGAGGAGGGCCTTTGAGGGTCTGAGGAGGGCGTTTGAGGGGGGACTGGGGCTCTTTGGGAGCTTGGGGGACCTTTGAGTACCGGGGGCTTCCTTCGGGTTGAGGTAGGAGGATCGGAACCCTTTGGGGTTGGGGTAGAGGACCTCACAACACTGTTCAAATGGAACTTGTGTATTATAAGGACCATAGAGTTTCACCCTCAAATTCTCTTCTAAAACCTTTCCTAAAATCTTCTTTCAAAATGTCTCTAACTGTTTCATCGTAATAGTTCCATAAATTAGCTAAAACGGTTTCGCCAAAATTATCCCCAAACGGAATTTCAGCATGTTCCTTTTGTTTGGCATCCCTGCGCTGGCTTATTTCAATTATTTGGAAACCTTTTCGCGCGCTAAGATCAAAACATCTGCCTCGGAAACGATTTTCTTGTTAGAACTCCAAATTAATTTCCCTTTCGTGAATCAATTCTCTTTAGAATAACAAATTAATTCCCCTTTCGTGTCAATCAATCAATCATGACATCATGTGTGATCTAACTGTTTCTCGGAGACAATTCTCTTTGGAAATGCAAAGACATTAATTAACTTGACGTCATCTGTCAGACATTAATTAACTGTTTCCGGGAACTCGTAACATTTGGCTCGGAAACAATAACAAATACTATTTCCGGATCATAACATCTGCCTCGAACAGGAAGGAAGTGTCATTAACTGTTTCTCGGAACCTCATAACATCTGGCTCGAATAACAATAACAAATACTATTTCCGGATCATAACATCTGCCTCGAGTGTGCACTTACAACAACAACATTGACCCCATTAACCACGTGTTCTCCCTAATGACTCTGTTCAAAACAACATTGACCTTGGCATTTTGCCTCGGAAACAATAACAACATTGACCGTCGCTGAGGGCGTGCCAAAACCACACCTGGAGAAAGAGGTCATTGACCCCATTAACCACGTGGTTCTATGCCCATATAAGGAGCCCCAGTCGGACCTTTAGGGTCATCTCTGCTTTAAATTACATTATTGTAGGCGCGAATCTGTTAGTACAGCGCTGGACTTCAAATTAGTTTATCATGTGCTCGATTCCAGCTTGGATTTTTTTTTTTCAATCATGGTTTGTCCCTTCTTTTGATTACTTTTCAGATAATCCACTATTTTTGCAAATGGTATGCTCTCATCTTTAAAAGTATATCCCGGCAAGGCTTATTTTATATCTATTACTCATATCTACGTGCTTTTTATCATCCATAAGTGTCATATAGCACTTTTGGTGCCACTTCTAAGTGGAAGGGTTTGGAAGCATAAAACGGTACCATTGCAATAATTTTGGTCCAAAGCCCTTAACTTGATGTTTGTAAGAACCCTCACATATACTCCCCCTCCAGACCCTCTTAGTAAGTTTCATAAATCGCCTAATCATCTTAAAAGTAAAAGATTATTGCGAAAACAAACTAACTTAAACTAAAAACTTTTCAAATAGAAATCAACCAAAAATTTAGCTTGAATGATAAACAGTTTTGAATTGAACCTTCAAAATTTACTCTGCGATAAAGCCTCTGTGCTAGTATTAATGGCGGTAACTGAGGGGAATGAACTTACTTGCCCCGTTATTTTTGTTCCTGCCCAAGTTTCGAAAAACACCTTTTTTTGGTCATTTCATTGGTAAAGGCACGTTTTTCATTTAAAAAAATGGGAGAAACAACGGAAAGTGCATTTTGTGGGAATGTGCTATCAAGTCAAATTTATAAAAAACGATTAGGTATAAATATTGGCTTTTAAATGAGCCCTTAAACAGCTCTCTTTTGTTACAGTAGCCTTCTAGTTACTGCTAGTCAGTAGGTGATTTATAAAGCCTGTCTTCATTATGGCTTTTTCAGTCGAAGTCGGCTGAGTAAAAACAGCTTTTCGTTCATCGAAGAACAAACTTTCCTGAAAAACATGTATTGTTCTGTGAAGAAGGGATAATGAGCTTTATGTTATAGTTTTAAAGTTTTTCGTAGCTGTCAAGGTTGTTATAGTATTTTCTAAAGGTGTCTTATCTTCCCTAGATCGGTAAATTAGAAATTATATTAAAAATAAGTTTTCAACTGAAACTAAGGAGTGACATTAAAACTTTAAACGAACATACATTACTCCGTATAAATGAAAAAGATCATGGCAGCGTTGTTTCTATATTAAATTTTAATCAAAAACGAACAAAGATTAATTTATAAAAACAAAGTTTTCCCGAGGGTAGTAAAGAGTGAAGTTGAAACTTAAAAGAGACAAAAATTATTACTTCACAGCCTATCTAATATATCAATAAAGCTAATAGAGATAAACAAACTTATTATGTTTCCCTATGTTTCTAGGATTATAGAAAACTAGCGCTTTACTGAAAACACAAAATAATAAAGGATTTCTGGTACAATAAAAGCAAATCAATTAAAGACGCTTTTTACAGAATAAAAATACTATCAATCCCTTCTAGGATCAATCCCTTTTAAGATAAAGCAACAATCAATTTTAGGATTGTTGTTTTATTTTTATTAATTTTGTTTAATATGGTATCACTTCTGCACAATGGCTCAGTTTAATGACTGGCTCTGGTTTTGGTTCTGAAAAGGACATGTCATGACTAGTTTGTAGACAAGTTCGGAGTAAAACCCTCTTGATAGTATTAGGACTATAGACTAGCTTTAGAATTTGCATCATAGCTTGAAATCCCTGCTGTATAGAGAGAAATAACCAGATTTCCAGAGTTCATATTATGTCTTATTTGGTCCTCATTTCAAGTAATACTAAAGCATATTTATTACAATTTAAGATTGTATATTATTCACTGTTAATATCATAGCTGGCGAGACCAAAATACAATTTGATAAAATCAATTCAATATTTCTGTATGCTCTTCAGTTACTTTGCGGATATTAAAAAAATATTTAATTTTACACTGATGTTTTTAAGATGATTTTAATTGTATACTGAAAGTTACTGATGTCACAACTGGTGTAAGACTATGGAAAGCTTTACTGATTAGTTTATTGTTGTCAGGCTACATACTCACTTTTGACTCCAAAACCAATATTCCTGTTTCTTATACTTGACTTTTGTGTTTTCAGTAAAGCGCTAATTTTGTATAATCCTAGAAACATAGGGAAACATAATTAGTTTATTTATCTGTATTAGATTAATTGATATATGTTAGATAGGCTCTGAAGTAATAATTTTTGTGAAGTAATAATTCCAATAACTTATTCATTTATTTTTTTAGACACCACGAACAGTCTTTCCCCAGGGACTAGGGGGGTCAAATCATCACCAAAACCATAGTTGTTGGACCTTTGAACTATGTTGAACAAAATGGCTATCTTGAACTTTTTATAGGACGACTTTGGAGAGAGAGGGCCTTTGGGGGGAGGGGGCTAGCTGCTCTCCAATCTTTTTGGTCATTTTAAAAGGACACTAAGAAATTTAATTTCCGTTCCAATGAGCCATTAAACGTCTCTCTTTGATGTTCTGGTCACCTGCTAGCCCTGGTGGAAAAAAAAGAAAGAAAAAAAGGAGACACATCAGTGTTACCCATGCAAAAAAGTGATTTTCCTTGGTGTCAAGGTAAAGGACTGTAATTATCCTACAAAAGATTTCGAACAATGTTGATCCAATGGTGCACTTTTTATTTCGATCTGATGCCATTTTAAAGGGGTTTCAGGCTCTTTTTCGAAACCCCGATAAACTTGTCTTCACAATAACTTTTATTTTTAAAAATTAACCAAAAAATAGTTACCATTCCTGATTCAGTGTCAGATGGCAATTTTTTTCTCACTAAGCAGTTTTTTTTTCTCAAAGCGCGCTTTTCAACTTTTTATTACTATGGGAGCTCTTTACTAGGTTACAATTACTGCTGCAACAATGATTTCACACTAATAAAAAGTATTGTCTGAATACAACACCTTTTATACAAGGTATGGCGTCTTTGCAATGTTGTCATATATATTTCTTGCTCTTTAAATGACACATGAATGTGACTTCATTCGCATGCAAATTTATATTTTTTCTTATTAATACCTAAAGTGTAGTCAGCCGAAGGCAGGGGCGGATGCAGGATTTTTTTTAGGGGGAAGGGGCGCAAAATAGGTCAGTCCGAAAATTTTTTAGGGGGGGGGGGCAAAATAGGTTGATCCGATAAACTTGCGTTAGGAGCAAGTTTAATTAACGCAAACTTGAGTTAATTAAGTAAATTACGCTACTTTAGACTATGCTAGGGGGGGGGGGTGCGCCCCACTCCCCCCTCTCTGGATCCGCCACTGGCTGAAGGATGCAGATCTGTCAATTATCCACCAAAATATTGCCCCGCCGCATTACAAAAGAAACTTTAAAAAACGCATCAAAAATGTGAAACTGGTATCTACTCCTATATAATTTCTGCGAATATTTCTGATCTACGCTGTTATTATGAAAGTAAAGAGTAATATTAAACCCCCAAAATGACACATAATTTATTCTGTACTGGAGGGGGACTGCCCCTTCTTCATCCACACCTCCATCTCACAGTCGCAGAAACTTCGGAGGGTGTCCATTAGATCAGAAATTGAGAGTTCTAATCCTTTTTTATAAGTCGAAAGTGATTGGAGACCAACCAGCCACTAGAAGGGGTATTTTCTGGGAGGTTGTTCTCCTGAGGGGGGGGGGGGTATTTTCCGGGGCGTAAACGCTGACCACCATTTTACCCACTCGAAATTTTTGAATTTGGTGCCTCCTTCATGAAGCGTGTTATACATATATTTTTTTTAATGAAATAACCAGATGCTACACTGTAAGCGACATTAGTATTTTTTTTTCTTCCTATCTTCACATGCCGAATAAACTAAGATTCACTGTTGTAAGTTCGTCATCTCCTCTGGTACAATTACTTAAATTTATAATTAGCTATCATTAAAACAAATGCCTAACAATAAACTTAATTAAAAGTCATTTTTATTCAAAACAGATAAGAATCAATTTCTTTTATCGAAACGTCATAGATCACAGGCCCTGCCAAGAATTCCTTATCAGTTCTTTTTCTCAAGTATTTCGGACATACTGTTTTGTACTTCAAAAGTAAAATCTATATTATTTTTGATCAATAATAATTAATTGGCATAAAAAGGAGGGTCTGAACAGGAAGTTAATTTATAGGATCAGCTGTTTCCGGTTGTATTATTGAATCGAATGTTCTGTGTTCTGGGATCAAAATAATGATAGTACCCATTGGTTCAGTGACCAACTGTGATTAATATTCATCTCGTGATAGTGATTTGATACAGGATGGCGAATAGATTCCATGGGTAAGTTATACCATCTTTTTTAGTTTCTAAGTTCATAGAAACCTAGTTTCACCGTAGTTACTACCTTTATGGAAGGGGGTAAAGGGTGGGGCTCTGAATAAATTGAGGTGGAGTTTACACCTGTGCTGGTCTCAGATGTCTTGGTGCTCTAAATTAGGATTGAGCAAAGTTGTGAAGCTGAAAACAATTGTGTTGTACTTTATTTAAGCAGAAGATCTATTTTGCAAAGTTTCACTTATAACACACGGATTTTTAAAGGTAAGGACCCTCTAGAGGGAGAAGGAGTGGAGGTAGGTACTTCAAAATACCTTCCTGGGACATATTTTAGCCTGTAGACCCATCCTTGAAAGTTTCATTTTCTTAACCTAACCCCTTTCCAAGATACTTAAAACTAGCTAAAGTAGAATTTTACCAGGATATTATCAATGCCATATGCGACTCGTACGTATCTTGCTCATTTCTGTAAGTATTCAATTTCTTACTTGATCTTTTTAGTAGCGCAGTTACCTTGGGATGCCTTGGGGTGCCACAGGAAGACACTGAAATTGCTTCAAAAGAGGAGAGTGAGAAATAGTAGAGAGGCAAACACTCATGATTTTTTCAGGGGGGTGGGAATAATAAAAAATTATAATTTGATAATTTGAATAAGAAGTGCCAAGAAACTTGGAAAAAATCTTGGAATTTGGGGTAAGGGACGGGGACTCGAACCATCCCACATTGAATACGTCCCTGAACGGCTAGTTATTTAAACTATGGTACAAAGAAAAACTACTTTTAGTACTCCCTCTCCCCCTAAAAATAAAAATGTAGGTACTTATCTGTTATAGCTACAACGCTCAAGAAGTGAAGTTAGGGTATACCTAAGTGAAAGGGAAATAAAATACTGATGAAAATAAAATACTTTTGTAACAATATTAAATAAACTATAACAGAGAATTATCGAAATCATGCCCTTCAGAACGCATTATATCAAATGGTTTCTAAACTAAACTAACCAAAATACAAACTAAAATATTTAATTAAAATACATCTACGTTATAGTGTATATACACTGTTATACGCTAAACTGAAAGAAACTACAGAAAGAAACTGGTTCTGCCTGACTAAGAACTTGAGTGTTGTAGCTTTAACAGATAAGTACCATTCTAAAAGTGTGAAATTTATTTTGAAAAAATGATGACCTCAAATTTTCATTAAGTGCTTGCCCATTGGTTACCCAGGAACACCTGTATCTTCTCTATCCATCCCTAGCTCAGGGGCGGATCCAGGATTTTTTTAGGGGGGGCACGGAATAGGTTGATCCGATAAAAAAATTGAGGGGGGCGCAAAATAGGTTGATCCGATAAACTTGCGTTAGGAGCAAGTTTAATTAACGCAAACTTGAGTTAATTAAGTAAATTACATTACTTTAGACTACGCTAGGGGGGCGCACCCCCTGGATTCCCACTGCTCTAGCTACACCCCTAACCTTCAAGCGTCAGAAACAGAATCGGATGCTGAGTTGCTGACTTCCAAAAGAAACAACTGGGGCGCTCACTCTTACTTCCCACCACGTCTAGTGGATTTTACAAAAACCCCTTCCAGTAAATACTCCGATGCAGGGGTAGGGGGGAAGTTGCCCCCTCGAATAATATGGAGAAAAAATCATTATATATCCCATATCCCTTGACTATCCGGATATGGACCCCTTTTACCCCCCCCCCCCCCAAATAAAAATGATGGAGATTCACCCCTGCTCTAATGACAAGAACTTAATGAACCTCTTCTTTTCTATCCCCTGTATTGGTTAGATCAACCCCCCACTCTCAGAAGCCATACAAAGGACACTAGCTTTTATTTCCCATCAAATTTGGTAGAAGTCACGTCTATGGGCCTACCAAAGGAATTAAAGCTCCCTCCGCCAATTTGTTGTAAGGCTGACACAAATACTACGCAAAACTTGACATTTTGCTAATTTTGACTGTATATTTTGATTTAAAAAAAGAAAAGTTTTTAAATCACCATTTGCTGCTCTAAAATGTATAATTATTGCGGTTTGTTTCTTGCTGTTTGACAGACTGTATACATGCCAATCTACAAGAGAGCATGCAAAATATCCCCCCCCCACCCTGCAAAAATTTTGGGCCTTAGTTCCCAAACTCAGCCCAAATTTTCGGGTGTTCCTCTGCTAGGACTATTTGCATATTATGGTTATTTTGGGAAGCAACACTACCGTCATCGCAGTTTTACTATTTTTTCTGATAAGTGGTTCGGTAAGTAACGGTAAGAAATGGAAATGCAAAAATTTTGCGATTTTTAGAGATCCTGAAATCGAGAAGAAATATCCGTGATTCTATATTGCAAAAACTTTTGTAATTTTCGCAGGAATTTTTTTTCTATTATGCTAAATAGTGTAAACAAGAAACAACATGAAACTCCTTAGTTCCGTAATCAATTCTTTCCGGGTATGTTTTCATCTTTCGATAGAAATCTGTGTCTCTCCTAGATATTAAGAAAATTATCCAGGAGAAGTCAATCTGGAAACTGAAATGACGATTTGTTCTTTTTTTTTATTTTCCTAAATTTCCCACACATGTGAAACCAGAACCCAAAAGTAAGCTGAAAAAAAAAAAAAAAATCAAGCTGCGACAAGACTCGCGGGTTTGTGGAAGGGAAATATATTTGCGTAAACTTTTCATCAACAAATTTATCTGTAGGGGTTGCCAGATCTAAGAATAACTAGATAGGAAGTAAAACATACTAGGTGATTTTTGAATAACCTAGAAAATGGCAACTTTCTAAATGCTTTATTAATAATCATTTATTAAGACAAATGACTAATCACTCAAATTACGATTTGTGTTTTTTCTTGATTTTGCCAAATTTTCTTGAGTTTTCCACACGTATAGAACTAGGACCCAATATTAGCAGAAAAAATTCAAGCTGCAATCTGATTCAGAGGCGATGGGGAAGGGAAGGATATTTGTGGAACCTTGCCATCACAGTATATATAATAGCAGTATGATCTTTCCCTATCTCACCCATTATAAAAAACCGGACCGAGGTGCAATTGCTCCAGAGAATGTATAAACCGGTATAAACATAAGCGACAAAGAGTGCTCCGACAAAGAGAATGAAGAGCCAGAAATAATCTGCGGTAAACTTACTGCCTAATTATAAAAACTGTGCTTGTCATTTAGAAATCTACCTGAAGGGGTTGCCAGAGCTCAACAAAACTACAATGGAGTAGAGTGTTAGCTTATACTTCTACGACCGCACTAGGAATTCCCATGCTATTCTACGACCGCAATAGGACCATGCTATTTGCGTACCGCCATAGGACCATACTATTTGCTTAATGCTCTACACCTTTTCAAAGAGAGTGAGTATCCTCTCACATGGCCTTACATTTCTATGGAAGCTATAGGAAAACATTTCTATGGAAGCTCTACACCTTTTCAAAGAGAGTGAGTATCCTCTCACATGGTATTACATTTCTATGGAACCTACAAGAAAACCCACGTATCTATATAGGGAATCCAGAACCTACAAGAAAACCCACGTCTGAGGCACTACAGTATCACATGGACATTTTAAAAAGCGACCAATCCTTTACCTACAAAGTGGCCAAGCATGTTTTGCTTGCCTTTTCTTGGTACCTTTCCAAGCAAGCGGGGATTCCCCACTAGTTCCTTCACACTGCAAAAAGCAAGATATTTATTATAAATTTGGAACAGTATCAATCTATTGAAATGGTTAACGATAACAAACATGTTTTCAACCAGAAGGGTTTTTTAAGCACATTTAGCATGGCGTGTTTAATTTTTTTTTTATTTTTTATTTTTTTGGCAATTGGCATTTTTGTCTGATAACAGGTACCATTCATTGCGATCATAGCTCTAAAAAAAGGAGGTTTAGCATTTGCGAATTTGATCCTATTAAGGTGGAAAAAAAGGGTTTAGCATTTGCGAATATTTCGATGTGCTCTGTATAATACACAAGTGGTGTTTGAACAGGGTTGTCAGTTTAAAATAGAGTCTAACGAGGGCTTGTTAACTCAGGCAATTTGTTATAAATTTGGGACAACATAAATCTATGAAAATGGTTAATGATGATAGAATGACATCGCGAGTTGACCTAGCTCTACCTCTATGGATTTCTTATTCGTCCTTGAGATTTTGTATAAAATGCTCATACCTTACAATTAAATTTTCATAATGGTTTAACATACACAGGAATGGAATTGTCTTGGGGGGAATTTTCCCTGGAAAAGGGGAAGGGTATTTTTACGTGAAAACAACTTCAACCGCGGCCCGCTCCCCGCGATCAGAAATTAAATTATAAAAATTTTCTTCAACTGAAAGTAAGGAGCAACATCAAAACTTAAACGGGCAGAAAAAGAGGCTTTTTTACACAGGAGGTTGTTTTTACGTATCTTAAAATGACATGAAATTAAGTAAGTAACAATTGCTTTCTTGAGTTCACTTCCTGGACTGGACACAATACAGATATTTAATTCAAGAAATTATGAAAAAATTGAAAGTAAGTAACAAACTCTTTCTTGAAGTCACCTCTTGGATACACAATGCAGAAATTTCATTCAAGAAATTATGAAAAAATTGTAAGTAAGGATTCAGTTGTAATCAATAGACTCATCAAAAGAATTGGTTTCTTATGCTGATTCCAAAGATTTAGGATTCATTAACTTTAGTATTGCCAATCAAAAGCTATGAGCTTGAGAAAATTGCCTGATTATCGAAAAATTGGGAAACACCCTCCAAAAGTCGACAGGAATGGAATTGTTTTGGGGGAGGGGGGATTTTCCATGGAAAAGGGGAAGGGTATTTTTACGTGAAAACAACTTCAACCGTGGCCCACACACATAGGGACGACAAACACAAAGAGACGACACACACAAAATGACGACTTGAACATAGAGACGACACACGCTCAGAGACGACAAACACACAGAGACGACACACAAAGAGACGACACACACACACAGAGACGACACACGCACAGAGACGACACACACACACAGAGACGACACACACAGAGACGACACACACAGAGAGAGAAGACACACGCACAGAGACGACACACACACACCACACATAGGGACAACAAACACACAGAGACAAAACACGCACAAAATGACGACTTACACATAGAGACGACACACGCTCAGAGACGACAAACACAGAGACGACACACAGAGAGACGACAGACACACAGAGACGACAAACGCACAGAGACGACACACACAGAGAGAGAAGACACACGCACAGAGACGACACACACACACAGATACGAAACACACATAGAGACGACACACACACACAAAGACAACAAACACAGAGACAACACACGCACAGAGACGACACACGCACAGAGACGACACACACACAGATACGAAAGACACATAGAGACGACACAAGCACAGAGATGACACACACACAAAGACAACAAGCACAGAGACAACACACACACAGAGACAACACACACACAGAGACGATACACACACATAGCGACGACACACACACAGAGACGAAACACACACAGAGACGACACGCACACACAGAGAGAAGACACACGCACAGAGACGACACACACACACACACAGAGACGACACACACACAGAGACGAAACACACATAGAGACGACACACGCACAGAGACAATACACACACAGAGACAACACACACAGAGAGACGAGACACACACACAGAAACGACAAACTCACATAGAGACGACACACACAAAGAGATGACAAACACACACAGATACGAAACACACATATAGACAACACACGCATAGAGACAACACACACACACAGAGAGACGACACCCACACAGAGACGACATACACACAGAGACGACACACTCAAAGTGACGACTTACACATAGAGACGACACACGCACAGAGACGACAAACACACAGAGACGACACACATAGAGAGACGACACACACACACACAGAGACGACACACACACAGAGACGACACACACATAGAGACGACACACACACAGAGACGACACACACACAGAGCCGACTCACACACAGAGAGGACAAACAAACAGAGACGACAGACACAAAGAGACGACTCACACACAGAGAGGACAAACACACAGAATCGACACGCACACACAGAGACGACACACACATAGAGACAACACAGACACAGAGACGACACACACACAGAGACGAAACACACACGGAGACGACACATACACAGAGGCGACACACACATAGAGACGACAAACATACAGAGAAGACACAAAAACAGAGACGACACACCCACATAGAGACGACACACACACACACACACAAAGACAACAAACACAGAGACAACACACGCACAGACACGACACACACACAGATACGAACCACACATAGAGACGATACACACACAGAGACGACACACACACAAAGACAACAAGCACAGAGACAACACGCACACAGAGACGACACATACACAGAGGTGACAAACACACAGAGACGACACACATACAGAGACGACACACCCACATAGAGACGACACAAACACACACAAAGACAACAAACACAGAGACAACACACGCACAGAGACGACACACGCACAGAGACGACACACACACAGATACGAAACACACATAGAGACGATACACGCACAGAGAAGACACACAAAGAAAACAAGCACAGAGACAACACGCACACAGAGACAACACACTCACACACACAAAGACGACACACACATAGCGACGACACACGCACAGAGACGACACACACACAGAGACGGCAACACACAGAGAGAAGACACACGCACAGAGACGACACGCACACAGAGACAACACACACACAGAGACGACACACACACATAGCGACGACACACGCACAGAGACGGCACACACACAGAGACGACAACACACAGAGAGAAGACATACGCACAGAGACGACAACACACAGAGAGAAGACACACGCACAGAGACGACACACACACAGAGACGACACACACACTGAGACGAAACACACATAGAGACGACACACGCACAGAGACGATACACACACAGAGAGACAACACACACACAGAGAGACGAGACGCACACACACAGAAACGACAAACACAAAGAGACGACACACACAGATACGAAACACACATAGAGACGATACACGCAAAGAGACGACACACACACAAAGACAACAAGCACAGAGACAACACGCACACAGAGACAACACACACACAGAGAGACGACACACACATAGCGACGACACACGCACAGAGACGACACACACACACAGAGACGACAACATACAGAGAGAAGACACATGCACAGAGACGACACACACACACACAGATGACACACACACAGAGACGAAACACACATAGAGACGACAAACGCACAGAGACGATACACATAGAGAGACGACACACACACATACACAGAGACGACAAACACACAGAGACAACACACACAAAGAGACGACACACACACAGATACGAAACGCACAAAGAGACGACACACGTGCAGAGACGACACGCACTGAGTCGACTCACACACAGAGAGGACAAACACACAGAGACGACAGACACACAGATAAGACTCACACACAGAGAGGACAAACAAACAGAGACGACAGACACACAGAGACGACTCACACACAGAGAGGACAAACACACAGAAATGACACACACACACAGAGACAACACACACATAGAGACAACACAGACACAGAGACGACAGACACACAGAGACGAAACACACACAGAGACGACACATACTAAGAGGCGACACACACACCACACAGAGACGACAAACATACAGAGAAGACACAAAAACACAGACGACACATGCACAGAGACGACACACACACAGATACGTAGCACACATAGAGACGACACACACATAGAGACAGAGTGTCGCGCCACATAGAGTGGCGCGCCACTCTAAGTGAACCTAGATCAACCCAACTGTTTGTCATCTCTGTCATCTCTGTGGGTGTGTCGTCTCTGTTTTTGTGTCTTCTCTGTATGTTTGTCGTCTCTGTGTGCGTGTGTGTCGCCTCTGTGTATGTCTCGTCTCTGTGTGTGTGTTTCGTCTCTTTGTGTGTCGTCTCTGTGTCTGTGTTGTCTCTATGTGTGTATCGTCTCTGTGTGTGTGTGTTGTTTCGGTGTGTTTGTCTTCTCTATGTGTGAGTCGTCTCTTTGTGTCTGTCGTCTCTGTGTGTTTGTCCTATCTGTGTGTGAGTCGGCTCTATGTATGTGTCGTCTCTGTGCGTGTGTGTTGTCTGTGTGTGTTTGTCGTCTCTGTGTGTGTGTGTTGTCCCTCTATGTGTGTCGTCTCTGTATGTTTGTCGTCTCTGTGCGTGTGTCGTCTCTATGTGTAAGTCGTCACTTTGTGTGTGTCGTCTCTGTGTGTGTGTGTCGTCTCTGTGTATGTGTCGTCTCTGTGTGGGTCTCGTCTCTGTCTGTGTGCTGTCTCTATGTGTGTGTCGTCTCTATGTGTGTTTCGTATCTGTGTGTGTGTGTCGTCTCTGTTTTTGTGTCTTCTCTGTATGTTTGTCGTCTCTGTGTGTGTGTGTGTCGCCTCTGTGTATGTGTCGTCTCTGTGTGTGTTTCGTCTCTGTGTGTCTGTCGTCTCTGTGTCTGTGTTGTCTCTATATGTGTGTCGTCTCTGTGTGTGTGTGTCATTTCTGTGTGTTTGTCCTCTCTGTGTGTCTGTCGTCTCTGTGTGTTTGTCCTCTCTGTGTGTGAGTCGACTCAGTGCGTGTGTCGTCTCTTTGTGTGTTTTGTATCTGTGTGTGTGTCGTCTCTTTGTGTGTGTTGTCTCTGTATGTTTGTCGTCTCTCTGTGTGTGTGTATCGTCTCTCTGTGTGTATCGTCTCTGTGCGTTTGTCGTCTCTATGTGTGTTTCGTCTCTGTGTGTTTGTCATCTCTGTGTGTGTGTGTCGTCTCTGTGTGTGTGTGTCGTCTCTGTGCATGTGTCTTCTTTCTGTGTGTTGTCGTCTCTGTGTGTGTGTCGTCGCTATGTGTGTTCGTCTCTGTGCGTGTATCGTCTCTATGTTTGTTTCGTATCTGTGTGTGTCGTCTCTTTGTGTGTGTCGTCTCTATGTGTGTGTGTTGTCTTTGTGTGTGTGTATCGTCTCTGTGCGTGTTTCGTCTCTATGTGTGTTTCGTCTCTGTGTGTGAGTGTCATCTCTGTGTTTGTGTGTCGTCTCTGTGTGTGTGTGTCGTCTCTGTGTGTGTGTCTTCTCTCTGTATGTTGTCGTCTCTGTGTGTGTGCCGTCTCTGTACGTGTGTCGTCGCTATATGTGTGTGTCGTCTCTGTGTGTGTGTTGTCTCTCTGTGCGTGTCGTGTCTGTGCGTGTGTCTTCTCTCTGTGTGTTGTCGTCTCTGTGTGTGTGTCGTCGCTATGGGCGTGTCGTCTCTCTCTGTGTGTGTGTGTTGTCTCTGTGTGCGTGTTGTCTCTGTGCTTGTTGTCTTTGTGTGTGTGTCGTCTCTGTGCGTGTATCGTCTCTATGTGTGTTTCGTATCTGTGCGTGTGTCGTCTCTATGCGTGTGTCGTCTCTGTGCGTGTATTGTCTCTGTGTTTGTTGTCTTTGTGTGTGTGTCTGTGTCGTCTCTATGTGGGTGTGTCGTCTCTGTATGTTTGTCGTCTCTATGTGTGTGTCGCCTCTGTGTATGTGTCGTCTCTGTGTGCGTGTTGTCTCTGTGCTTGTTGTCTTTGTGTGTGTGTCGTCTCTGTGCGTGTATCGTCTCTATGTGTGTTTCGTATCTGTGTGTGTGTCGTCTCTGTGCGTGTGTTGTCTCTGTGTTTGTTGTCTTTGTGTGTGTGTGTGTGTCGTCTCTATGTGGGTGTGTCGTCTCTGTATGTTTGTCGTCTCTATGTGTGTGTCACCTCTGTGTATGTGTCGTCTCTGTGTGTGTTTCGTTTCTGTGTGTGTGTCGTGTCTGTGTCTGTGTTGTCTCTATGTGTGTGTCGTCTCTCTGTGTGTGTGTCGTTTCTGTGTGTTTGTCCTCTCTGTGTGTGAGTCGTCTCTTTGTGTCTGTCGTCTCTGTGTGTTTTTCTTCTCTGTGTGTGAGTCGGCTCTGTGTGTGTGTCGTCTCTCTGTGTGTGTCGTCTCTTTGTGTGTGTTGTCTCTGTGTGTTTGTCTTCTCTGTGTGTGTGTGTCGTCTCTCGATGTGTGTCGTCTCTGTGTGTTTGTCGTCTCTCTGCGTGTGTCGTCTCTATGTGTAAGTCGTCACGTTGAGTGTGTCGTCTCTGTGTGTGTGTCGTCTCTGTGTGGGTGTCGTCTCTCTGTGTGTGTGTGTTTTCTCTATGTGTGTGTCGTCTCTATGTGTGTTTCGTATCTCTGTGTGTTTGTCATCTCTTTGTGTGTGTCGTCTCTATGTTTGTTTGTCGTTTCTGTGTGTGTGTCTCGTCTCTCTGTGTGTGTTGTCTCTGTGTGTGTATCGTCTAAGTGCGTGTGTCGTCTCTATGTGTGTTTCGTCTCTGTGTGTGTGTCATCTCTGTGTGTGTGTGTCGTCTCTGTGTGTGTGTGTGTTTTTTCGTCTCTGTGCGTGTGTCTTCTCTCTGTGTGTGCGTGTCGTCTCTGTGTGTGTGTCGTCTCTGTGCGTGTGTCGTCGCTATGTGTGGGTTTCGTCTCTGTGTATGTGTTGTCTCTGTGTGTGTGTTGTCTCTGTGCTTGTTGTCTTTGTGTGTGTATCGTCTCTGTGCGTGTGTCGTCTCTATGTGTGTTTCGTCTCTGTGTGTGTGTCGTCTCTGTGCGTGTGTCGTCTCTGTGCGTGTGTTGTCTCTGTGTTTGTTGTCTTTGTGTGTGTTTGTCGTCTCTATGTGTGTTTCGAATCTTTGTGCGTGTGTCTTCTCTCTCTGTGTGTGTCGTCTCTGTGTGCGTGTCGTCTCTGTGCGTGTGTCGTCTCTGTGTGTGTGTCGTCTCTCTTTGTGTCGTCTCTGTGTGTTTGTCGTCTCTGAGCGTGTGTCGTCTCTATGTGTAAGTCGTCATTTTGTGTGCGTGTCGTCTCTGTGTGTTTTTCGTCCCTATGTGTGTGTATGTCGTCTCTGTGCGTGTGTCTTCTCTCTCTGTGTGTGTCGTCTCTGTGTGTGTCGTCTCTGTGTGTGTGTCGTTTCTGTGCGTGTGTCGTCTCTGTGTCTGTATGTCGTCTCTCTGTTTGTCGTCTCTGTGTGTTTTTCGTCTCTGAGCGTGTGTCGTCTCTATGTGTAAGTCGTCATTTTATGTGTGTCGTCTCTGTGTATTTGTCGTCCCTATGTGTGTGGGCCACGGTTGAAGTTGTTTTCACGTAAAAATACCCTTACCCTTTTCCATGGGAAATCCCCCCTCCCCCAAGACAATTCCATTCCTGTCGACTTTTGGAGGGTGTTTCCCCATTTTTCGATAATCAGGCAATTTTCTCAAATTCATAGCTTTTGATTGGCAATACTAAAGTTAATGAATCCTAAATCTTTAGAATCAGCATAAGAAACCAGTTCTTTTGATGAGCCTATTGATTACAACTGAACCCTTACTTACAATTTTTTCATAATTTCTTGAATGAAATTTCTGCATTGTGTATACATGAGGTGACTTCAAGAAAGAGTTTGTTACTTACTCGCAATTTTTTCATAATTTCTTGAATTAAATATCTGTATTGTGTCCAGTCCAGGAAGCGAATTCAAGAAAGCAATTGTTACTTACTTAATTTCATGTCATTTTCAGTTACGTAAAAAAACCCTCCTGTGCAAAAAAGCCTCTATTTCTGCCCGTTTAAGTTTTGATGTTACTCCTTACTTTCAGTTGAAGAAACTTTTTATAATTTAATTTCTGATCGCGGGGAGCGGGCCACGGTTGAAGTTGTTTTCACGTAAAAATACCCTTCCCCTTTTCCATGGAAAATTCCCCCCAAGACAATTCCATTCCTGTGTATGTTAAACCATTATGAAAATTTAATTGTAAGGTATGAGCATTTTATACAAAATCTCAAGGACGAATAAAAAATCCATAGAGGTAGAGCTAGGTCAACTCGCAATGTCATTCTATCATCATTAACCATTTTCATAGATTTATGTTGTTCCGCCAAATTTATAACAAATTGCCTGAGTTAACAAGCCCTCGTTAGACTCTATTTTTAACTGACAACCATGTTCAAACACCACTTGTGTATTATACAGACCACATCGAGGTATTCGCAAATGCTAAACCCTTTTTTTCCACCTTAATAGGATCAAATTCGCAAATGTTAAACCTCCTTTTTTTTAGAGTTATGATCGCAATAAATGGTACCTGGTATCAGACAAAAATGCCAATTGCCAAAAAAAAAAATAATAAATAAAACACGCCATGCTGAATGTGCTTTAAAAAAACCCTTCTGGTTGAAAACATGTTTGTTATCGTTAACCTTTTCAATAGATTGATATTGTTCCAAATTTATAATAAATATCTTGCTTTTTGCAGTGTGTAGGAACTAGTGGGGAATCCCCGCTCGCTTGGAAAGGTACCAAGGAAAGGCAAGCAAAACATGCTTGGCCACTTTGTAGGTAAAGGATTGGTCGCTTTTTAAAATGTTCATGTGATACTGTAGTGCCTCAGACGTGGGTTTTCTTGTAGGTTCTGGATTCCCTATATAGATACGTGGGTTTTCTTGTAGGTTCCATACCAATGTAATGTCATGTGAGAGGATACTCACTCTCTTCGAAAAGGTGTAGAGCTTCCATAGAAATGTTTTCCTATGGCTTCCATAGAAATGTAAGGCCATGTGAGAGGATACTCACTCTCTTTGAAAAGATGTAGAGTATTAAGCAAATAGTATGGTCCTATGGCGGTACGCAAATAGCATGGTCCTATTGCGGTCGTAGAATAGCATGGGAATTCCTAGTGCGGTCGTAGAAGTATAAGTTAGCACTCTACTGATGGGAAGTAAAACATACCGTTTTTGAATCACATAGAAATGACAATTTTCTTAATGCTTTATTAATAATCATTTATTAAGACAAATGACTAATCACTGAAATTACGATTTGTGTTTTTTCTTGATTTTGCCAAATTTTCTTAAGTTTTTCCGCACGTATAGAACTAGGGCCCAAATATTAGCAGAAAAAATTCAAGCTGCAATCTGATTCAGAGGCGATGGGGAAGAGAAGGATATTTGTGGAACCTTGCCATCACAGTATATATAATAGCAGTATGATCTTTCCCTATCTCACCCATTATAAAAACCCGGACCGAGGTGTGATTGCTCCAGAGAATGTATAAACCGGTATAAACATAAGCGACAAAGAGTGCTCCGACAAAGAGAATGAAGAGCCAGAAATAATCTGCGGTAAACTTACTGCCTAATTATAAAAACTGTGCTTGTCATTTAGAAATCTACCTGAAGGGGTTGCCAGAGCTCAACAAAACTAGATGGGAAGTAAAACATACCGTTTTTGAATCACATAGAAATGGCAATTTTCTTAATGCTTTATTACCAATCATTTATTAAGACAAATGACTAATCACCCAAATTACGATTTGTCTTTTTTCTTGATTTTGCCAAATTTTCCTAAATTTCCCACACGTCTGTAACTAGGGCCCAAAAATAAGCTGAAAAAATTCAAGCTGCGACCTGATTCAGAGGCAATTGGGAAGGGAAGGATATTTGTGGAACCTTGTCATTTAGAAATCTACCGGAAGGGGTTAACAGAGCTCAACAAAACTAGATGGGAAATAAAAATACCATTTTTGAATCATCTAGAAATGGTAGTTTTCTTAATATTTTATTACCAATCATTTATTAAGACAAATGACTAATCACCCAAATTACGATTTGTCTTTTTTCTTGATTTTGCCAAATTTTCCTAAATTTCCCACACGTGTGGAACTAGGGCCCAAAAATAAGCTGAAAAATGACTAATCACCCAAATTACGATTTGTCTTTTTTCTTGATTTTGTCAAATTTTCTCAAATTTCCCACACGTATGGAACTAGGGCACAAAAATAAGCTGGAAAAATTCCAGCTGCAATCTGATTCAGAGGCAATGGGGAAGGGAAGGATATTTGTGGAACCTTGTCATTTAGAAATCTATCGGAAGGGGTTAACAGACTCAACAAAACTAGATGGGAAATAAAACATACCATTTTTGAATCTCATAAAATGAAAATTTTCACAAGGCTTTATTAATAATCATTTATTAAGACAAATTATTAATCACCCAAATTACGATTTGTGTTTTTCCTTGATTTTGGCAAATTTTCCTAAATTTCCTACACATTTGCAACTAGGGCCCAAAAGTAAGCTGAAAAAATTCTAGCTGCAATCTGATTCAGGGACTTTGCGGAAGAGAAATAAATTTGTGGAACTTTGCAATTAAAAAAAAAATTACCAGAAGGGGTTGCCAGATCTCAACAAAACTAGATGGGAAGTGAAATATAGTGTTCTAGTGTGCCGTAGGTGTCTAAACACAACTTAATCACAACTTAAACACAACCAGAAGGGGTTGCCAGATCTCAACAAAACTAGATGGGAAGTGAAATATAGTGTTCTAGTGTGCCGTGAGGGTGTCTAAACACCTAGGGGATCCGCCCCTAGGTGGTGGGACAAAAACTTCTTTTTCTGCCAACGATTTATTTACTTCAGGTTTTTGACTTTACAAGGTATGGAAGGCATTGACGAAGACCTTTGTTTTTTTAATCGTTCAGGTGGTGGAACAAAAACTTATTCTTTTGCATTAGCTTGTCTTTCGTCATTATGAAACACATATTGCCAAACATTTGTTTCTTTTAATTGTTCAGGTGGTGGAACAAAAACTTCATTTTATTCCAACGATTTATCCAGTCCATGTTTTGATTTTCAAAGGTATGGTAGGTATTGATGACCTTATCCATGTCAAATCAAAAACCCAATCATCATCGCTATCATTTTCATTTGTTTGCTTCGTTACACCTCGCTTATCTTTCGTCATTATGAAATACATATCGCCGAACCTATGTATTTAATAAAGTTATGGTAGGCATTTATGACCTTCTTTGTCAAAATCCCAAACCCAATCATCACTATCATTTTCAATTTTGACACGTTTTGATTCTCGCTGTCCAGGTTAATTTTCATTGACTCGTTGCTCTTCATTTTCATTTTTGACTCCCTTACTTGTTTGGTGTCGTATGTCTTCTAACCGCGTGTATCTTTGCTCTTCATTTTCATTTTTAACACGCTCTTATTGTCATTATAGCATATATGTTCTAACCTCCCGTGTCTTTGCTCTTGATTTTCATTTTTGACATGTTTTTATTTTGATTACTTCAGACAATTTAGCAATGACATTTGCTTTAACTGTCCGTATTGGTGTTGTCACAATTGATGATTCAGGTTGTCAAATTTAACATCTTATCCCGTTTGATAGTTCAAGTGTTGATTCCTATAGTAACTGCAACTGCAAATTTCGTTTTTTGGGCCTTCCAACAGACGTTATATTATACAAATAACCGTCGTATTTGAACTCAACATCTTATTTATTCAATGCACGACATAATTTTCGAAAGAAAAATAAAGAACTCCATTAAACAAAAAATGAGCAAATAAAATCAAATAATCTACCAAGCGTGAAACTACCACAAATCAGCATCGATAAATAAATGAAACCCGAAACGAATAGAAATTAAAATAATTAACCGAGTCAAACTCAAAACGAGCAGAAACTAGCATAAGTTGGGCGCAAAACCCCTATGCCTTCCCAAGGCCAGAACAAAATTTGCACTTTACTGAAAAAATATAAATGTTTTTACTTTTATAACTTTAATAAATCAAATAATATTAACATTTTGATTACTAAATAAAATATCGGTATATGTATATTAAACTGACAATGCACATTCATTTGTATTTTTTCAGTAAAGTGCAAATTTTGTTCTGGCAAAGAGAGGCTCGGGTTATATTACAGTTACACTTGTGGAGAAAATAAAAATTAAGCATGACTACAGCGCCAACTGTGTATCCCATTCTTAATTTTTTCAGCTTTCAAGCATAAAATCTATGATTGACCAATCAGAGTATAGATGTAGATATATGATGTAGATATGGATGATGGATATATAGATGTAGATATATGTAAATATAGAGAATAGATGTAGTTTTTTCTCAAACTAGAAAGACGGAAGCTTGAAACAACAATTTTCTAACAGTCTACTACGGCTAGTAGAAAGAAAAAAAAAACTAAAACGACACGGATATTTCGCATGTATGATACGAAGCGTCTTCATCACTGGTATAACAATGATAAAAACTAAAATAATCTAAAAACAAATAAAATCCAAAACCAAGAAATAAAAACAACCAATATCAATATCGACAATTGTCGCTACTGTGACTGAGCGTCTGGAAAACTAATAGAGCTGCTTCAATAATGAGAACACCATAGCAACTTCAGTTGCTTTGATGTTCTTCAGTTGCCTTGGTGTAAATTTTTTATCAGTGTTGAGGGGGGGGGCATCTAAAAATGGCAAGGGGACTGGGTGCCCTTCGATCATTCGTCAACATTCCTCTCACCATGCCTTGAAAGTTTAAAGTTAATACCCTCAGTTGTTCCTTAGGTATTGCTGATACACCCTTTAGAGAGTCATCCTCCATATAGCATGTTTTGATTTTTTTCGACATCCACCTCAACATTCCCAGAAAGTTTCCCCTTGATGCTTTAAGTATTTATGGAGACCCAGGATCAAACATACTCCCCTTTTTCCTGAAAAAAATTTCATATATAAGAAACTGGCAGTTGTGCTTTGTGGTGAGTGCAGCTAAAAAGGGCATGGGAAGGGGATGGTTTCCCTCCAACCTCTTTTCAAAACCCCCCTCAACATTCCCTGAAAGTTTCAGCGTAATACCCTCAGCCGCTATTAAGATACAGCCGACACGCTCTTTCGATAAATTGGATTTGCATCATATTTTGTGATTTAGTTCAATTTAATGCTCAGCATTCTCCAAAGTTTTAGCCTTTTCGGAGACACCTAGAATCGAACATTTGCCCTTTTTCCAAATGATAAATCCTGCGGGTAAACAATGGGTAAGTTGCAAAATTGACAATTCTTGCTCCGGAGCTGTTGTGGCATGACATCGCCAGATGCATAGTTATTAGGACTTTTGACTATTTTGAACAAAATCGATTTTTCGAAATCTCAATGAAAGTTGAGGGGAGATGGTATCTATAGAGGGCAAAGGTTGCCTTCCAATCACTATTCAATACCACCAACATATCCTGAATGTCTGAACTTATTCCCCTCAGTCGTTCCTTCGATATTGCTAATGCACTCTTTTGACAACCAGCGTGCACATAGTCTGTTTTTTTTTTTTTTTACACCCCATTAACATTTCTTTAAAGTTTCACCCTAATACCCTAAATATTTTTGGAGATACAGGATTCAACATGCCCCCCTTTTCCCAACAAAAATACCTTATATGTAAAGAATGGACAACCTGTACAACTTACAACACTTGCCCCAGGGGCTTTGGAGATTTATGCCAACCCTGGAGTATGGTTATTTGACCTTTGGACTATTTTAAACACAATGGCTATCTCAAAACTTTGATCAGATGTCTTTGGAGGGAAAGGCATGGGAAAGGGCTGGTTGTCCCTAGATTACTTTTGATCCTAAAAGGGCACTAGAACTTTGAATTTCCAATCGGATGAGTCCCCTTCAAAGTTTGCGTCACCACCATTTGCATATGAAGTAGCTCTGGAGCAAAACATAAATAATAATAATACATAGAAGCCTTATGACTCTTAATTATAGGCAATTCTAGAGCGTTGCCTCTGATACATGCGAAATATTCTATTGTCATAAGTCATTTATCTTCACTAATTTTCGATAATGGGAGTGTTGGATCGTGGGCCCGAAAAATTGGGCTCGCGGGCCCTCCAATCCCGCATAGGAAACAGTTTCCTGTAAAATAATGTAAATTTAAATGAATCATTACAAATATATTTTTCTCACGAAATTTTACCACAAAGGTGCAACCACCCCTCATGTTGTGTTGGATGGGAATGGCCCCAAGGACTCTATATAAAATCCTCTTCCAGGATTGAAATCATCCATAATTCAGAACCCAACAAAGCCTGATCTACGGACCACTTGTAACGTATCTACTTTGAACATTTCAATATTTCAATTTGTTATTTATTTTTACAGAGCGGCACGTGATAATGACCTGAGCCGACTCAAAGAGGCGACAAAAAGAGACTGTAATGCCAGAGACGAAGACGGAATGACCCCAACATTATGCGCTGCTTTTGAAGGCCATCTTGAGGCCTTAAGAATTCTAGTCGGAAGAGGGTAATTTAATATATTCTAACTACAGTATTGAATGTAAATTAGGGTAAAAAAGACCAATATGTCTTTAAGCCATATTATTAAGCACAACCATAAAGAAAAGCTAGACGCGCTAGACACTTTGAATTTTGATGCTTTAATGTATTTTTTTTTTTACTAGCAGTGATGTCTTCTCGTAAAAAAAAAACAAAAACATACTTAATTTTTTTTAAAGCGAAATTTTTTTAGTCGCTGATAACTGGTTGAATTAGCCAGGCTAATAGCTCTTAGCCCCTGGTGTCAAGTAGGAGGGACTGGTCATGTAGCCTATGCTTTACAATTTTACATACATTTTTTCAGGGTCGTATCCAGGATTGAATTAACACAACTCTGCTTGTAGCTAATAATTCTTATGCCCGAGCCACGCAATTGTCACGCCTTTCGATAAAAGAAAGCCAAGATTTATTAATGGTACGGGTTTCTCCTTGAATTCAGCGTCAAACTTATATTATGAAATTATAATGGCAAGAAAATTGGTTTGAAAAAATACTAGTTTGCATTCAATAATAATTTACTGATTGCTAACTTTAATTAAATTTAGTTATCAACACTAATTCCAACACTATAGTTACAAAACTAACAATCAACACTAATTTGTTAACAGCTATTGCTTACTAATTCGGATAGAAAACTGTTGTTTCAAGCTTCCGTTTGATTTTCTCCACAAGTGTGACTATAATGTAACACGAGCCTTTTTAACATCTTAAGTGCTGATAAAGAAGAAAAAGAAGAACGAAATCAATTTTACCCTAGTTAATACGTGATGATATTTAACTTTTAAGATTGAGGGCTAAAAACCTTCGGTTCAGTCTAATGGTAGGCCTACTGGTTTTCCCTAATAGTACTTCCCAGAGGCGAAGCTCCAGCATTTTTATTGTGGGACAAGAGGAGGCCATATCTAGAGAGTCAATGACATGGGCTCTATAATATTTTTTTTGTCAAATTATTGGGGGGGGGGCAGCCACTTCCGTGACCCCCCCCCCCAATGATGGCTCTGGTACTTCCCATGTTATACTATGCATTCCGATCCGCCCGTTTTTTGAGCAGTTTGAAGCTCTTGTTGAAATTAATTGAAATAAAACTTTCGGAAAAAGAAGTTTTTTTTCCAGTTATAGTTTCAGTAAAGTATACAGTTTTATTCAAAACTATATGTGTCTTGAGCAGTCATGGAAAGTATAAATAAAATAAACTGAATGTTTGATATATAATGCTATTAATTGTTGATTTACTGCAAAAATTTTATTTTACTGCAAGTTTATTTTCATTTTAATGCTTTAATAACTGGAAAAAGAAAACATTTGTAACAATTTTTTTTTCAGTGAAGCACCAGTGACACAGTAGGCTTTAGACTTTTACAGTTAGGGAAGGGGCAGTATCCCAACTCTCGTTTGTTGTGAAGCTATATTTGTCTTGGAACAGTCTTGGAAAGAATTATTAAAATTAAACCGAGTATTCGATATACAATCATATTAATTACTGAAATCTCATCAGTTCAAAACTTAATTTTACTGGAATTTTTATGTTTATTTTCAATGTTGTAATAAGTGCAAAAGAAAATATTTGTAATATAATTCGTTTTCAGTGAAGCGCCAATGACGCAGTAGGTTTTAGAATTTTACAGTGAGAAAAGGAGGTGATACCCAAACTCTTGTTTCCAGTGATTTTTGTTCGTTTCAAGTTTGATTTGTATGTTCAATTTAAGCTTCACTCGTTTTAAGACTTATTTACTCTTTATGTTAGTACCTATTGTATGTTTTTTGCTATGAATGTTTATTTAATTTCTGTTTGTTTTGGGTGTCATTTATGCTTCAATAGCAAAATATTTTTGTTCGTTTTAAGCTTTAGTTGCATATTCAATTTAAGCTTTACTCGTTTTCAGATTTATTTATTAATTTACATTAGTACCTGTTGTATATTTTTTTGCTATCATTTTTTATATAATTTCGGTTCGTTTTGGGTTTCATTTATTCTCTAATAGTAATTTCTGTAGTTCTGAGTTTTAGTTATTGTAGTTTTCTATGTATTCCGATCTTAAGTTTAATATGGCCTTTTCTTTTCACTAAACACTTCTTTTTCGGATTTTTTTTTAAAAATTAATTTCTGTTAGTTTTTGACTGAATTTCAAGTGTTTCAAAGTTCCCTATTTCAAAATAATTTTTTTTTCCAAATAAATTAATAGTCTTGGCAAGAACTAGTAATACTAAACTGAATATTTGATATATAATTATATTAACTGTTGAAAGCTCACCAGCTCAAGATTTTGTTTCACTCAGGTCCAGATCTAAAGCTTTGACGTTTCTAGGCCCAAGCGTTTTCGCCGCTCCGTTTTTGCAAGATTTTCAGCGAAATCCCCAAGACTTCGGGAATAGTGAAAGCCACAGGGCCTATTGGGTCTAATGGTAAATACTGTCTGGAATTTCACTGCAATTTTGATTTTATTTTCAATATTGTTATAAGTACAAAAGAAAATATTTGTAATATAATTCGTTACAGTAAAGCACTAAATACGCATTAGGTCTTATGCTTTTACAGTTACGTAAACGGGAAGTAGCCAAACTCTTGTTTGTAGTGGAGAATAAAGGGGTCTTGAACAGTTTTGGAAAGAGCTAATAAAATTAAACTGAATTCCCATGATTTTCTGAATAAAGTATCGTTAAAAAGTTTGTTTTTGGTGGGGGTTGGGCCATGGCTGGGGACCAGAGATCAACTCCCATGATTTTTGGAATAAAATACCGTTAATTAGTTGTTTTTTCGGGTGGGGGGGGGGATCGGGCTATGGAGGGAGGACCAGGGGTCAGCTCCCATGATTTATCATAAATGATTATTTCGGGGGGGGGGGACGAGTATAATAAAATATCGCTGACAAGTTTTTGAGCGGGGATTAGGCTTATCCGATCTTTGAAATAATTCCAAAACCCTCGCATAAGAACCTTATATGCCCCCAGGGCATAACACAAAACATTTGCCTCCGTACTTATTATATGACCTTTGGTCTATTTTGGACAAGATAAAAATCTCAAAATTCGATCGGACGTTTTTGAGGGAAAGACGGTTGATGGGGGGGGGAGGCTAGTTGCCATTAGATTACTTTTGACTCTGAAAAAGGAAACTAGAACTTTCAATTTTTAGTCACTTGAGTCCACTCCGAACATTGCCTTTTCCATAAAACTTTCTATACCCCTGACGTTCTGTTACAACCCTTCCCCCAGGCTTTGGGATTTTTTTTTTACCCCAAAAGTTTTGTTATCTGATCGTTGGACTATTTCAAACAAAATTGCTATGTCAGAATTTTGATTGAATACGTTGGGAGAAAAGAGGGTGCGTGTGAGAGGGGAGGGGGGGGGCTAGATGCCCTCCTTAAGCCTTCAACTCTTAAAAAGTAACTTGAACTTTCAACTTCCAATCAAGTGAGCCACTTCTGAAGTTTGTACGACCACCCCTTACATAAAAGCCTTATATGCCCCGATATATAGCTTACAACACTTGCCCCCAGGCTCCGGGAGGGTTGTTTCAACCTCTTAGGTTTTGTTATTTAACCTTTAAATTATTTTGAACAAATTGGCTATCTCAAAAAATTTGATCAGATACATTTTGGGAAAAAAGAGCCTTGGGTGGGGGGGGGGTAGTTACCATCTGATCACTTTTGACTCTTAAAAAGGACACTAGAAATTCCTGTTTACAATCGAATGAGCCTCCTCCGAAGTTTTTACTGCCTTCCCTTCCATAAGAAACTTTAAATGCCCTGGGGCACAAATTTACAACACTTGCCCTCGGGTTATGGGGGCTGTGTTATTCTGGAATGTTTATTGTATGATTTTTGTTAAACCACGATTTTTAACTTTTGGTTACAAACGACCTTGGTTCGTTCTTTACTAGGTTGCAGCTGTAGGTGCCACTGTACTGTGCCACCGTTGCTATGTTTACTATATGTAGCTATGTTAGCTATGATTTTACTAGGTGCCACAGTAGCTATGATGCTACTGTAAATCAAAGGCTGGTAGGATCGAAATAATATCTTAGTGTACATAGGAGTGCTGTCATTGATGTTAATGTTTCCGTTACTGTTTGCTCGATCACAGGGGATCAGGCAGCAAAGTCATTCAAATATGGCAGCGTATCCCAGAGTAGCATCTTTTCAAAAAATACCTGTGGATGACGTCATTCATCATTCGAAAATGCAGTTTTTTTAAACAAAATTTATTTCAATATGGTGCTTTATTAATCTCAAAAGACACTAATATAGTAATTTTCCTTAAAATGACCCCTCTAACAGCTCTCTATGATATCCCAGTGCTCAGCTCGCAGTAGAGAAAAACAGAAAAAGACAAAAAGATGCTTCCTATGCAAAAAAAGGAATTTTCCTTTGTTTTTCAAGCCAACGGATATTTCTTTTTGTTCAAGCCAAGGGACTGTAAGCTTCCTGTATCGGGTTTTTGGCCAAGGCTATTCTAATTGTGTACTTTATGTTTCCATCCGACATCATTTTTATGGGTTTCGAGATATTTTTTGGTTACTATGGATTCATTTGCCAGAGACCAGTTCTATATAATTCACCAGCCAATTAATTCATTTCTGATAATTGTTAACAAACAATTTCTGTTAGGCATCTTCAGCAACTGAAAGAAAGTTGAGAGTAATCAGTGCCAGTCAATACTTGAATCGAGGGCCATTTATTATTTAAATTAATAACAATCTAGTGCTACAGGACGAATTTCAGGCCTAAAAAAATAATAGTTTTGTGGCATCATAACTTATAAAAAACAATTTGCTTGAAAAGTATATTTTAATGATTTAGATAAATGAAAACAGGAGATAATGGCTCTATTAAACCATCGAAGCTCGAAGATCATCTAAGAAGGTGACAACCTTATAAAATAGATAAAGATTTGGAATATTTTCAAAAATTTAAGGAAAAATAAGAAAAGAGACCCACTGTTCACAGTATGTTTGCTTCAACGTCTGGAAAAAGTGATGATGGCTTGCAAGAATCTTACAATATCTCATTACTTATAGCGAAATCTGGAAAACCGCACACCATTGGAGAATAGTTAATTTTACCCGCTGTTGAAGAGCTTTTAAAAAACTGTTCTGCACAAATCTCCATTCGACATACTCAAAAGAATTCCTTTAAATAACAACACTGTACAAAGATGTATTGAAGGAATGAGCTCTGATATTGAAGTTTCTCATGTAATTATCTGCAAACAACTCATTTTTCTATTCAACTGGACGAGTTAACCTTACCTGGTAATGAAACATTATTCTTGGCATACGTTCGATTTGCTATGGACGAAAAAATTCATGAAGAGTTACTATTCGAGAAAACTTTAAAGACGGACACGAAAGGTGGATCAATATTTATTGTCCTGAGTGTTTTTTTTTACGGGAAAATCGATTCCATGCACAAAAGTTATTTCGGTGGCAACAGATGGGGCTCCTGCCATGGTCGGGCGATATAGTAGGTTAATAAGCCATCTAAAAAAAATGATACCAGAGGTAACTGCAATTCACTGTGTCATACACCGACGACATCTAGTAGCGAAAAATTTGAGTGAGAAATTGCACCAATCGCTTCAATTTGTTATTAATACAGTTAACAAAATAAGAAGCAATGAATTGAATACGCGTCTATTTTGCGATGAAAATGATGAAAAATTTCACAACGATTGCTCTTACATACTGAAGTAAGCTGGTTATCGAAGGGTGCATGTTTAACAAGATTTTACTCATTTTTTGAATCAGTATTAGAGTTTCTGGAAAGTAAAGATCCAGATTTAAGAAAAAACATAATCAATTCGAAAGCAGACACAAAGTAACAAAAACAAATTTTGTTAACAAAATTTAATGACATTAACTTGCAATTACAAGGGGATAGTCTCAATTTAATAAAAGAAAGAGTGTAATTTCAGCTTTTCTTGGAAAACTGAAATATATGAAGCAAATATTAGTCGGCGCGAATTTTCCCAGTTTTTAAACTTGTCACAGGTAGATTGCCTTGACGAGGATATTCAGACATAAGTTTAACATTTAATTGCCCTGTAAGATGACTCCAAAATCATATTTCAAGATATTCTGACGATGTAAATACCCCCATCGATCATAAATACATTTGAATCCACTTGACAACCACTTACTGCACAATCAGTTTGTTAATCAACCAATCAATTCTCACTTTTTTTCTCGAAAACTGTTAATTCGTGGTTAGAACTCAGCCACAAATAAATTTGTATAGGTGGATCTCATCTTCACATTTTTGTCGAGTTTTGGAAATATGGTAGAAATGTAGCTGAAGGGGGGTCCACCGAAACCAGTAAAATTTTTAAGGTGGTCTATGAGGAAAAAAGTTTGGGAACCTCTATGCTATACGATACCAAAAATGTTGGAGTTTGAGCCATTTCTGTAGTTGCAGTGGCGGATCCAGGGGGAAGGGGGCGCCCCCCTAGCGTAGTCTAAGTACTGTAATTTACTTAATTAACTAAAGTTTGCGTTAATTAAACTTGCTCATATCGCAAGTTTCATCGGATCAACCTATTTTGCACCTCCCCTCCTAATTTTTTTTTATCGGATCAACCTATTTTGCGCCCCCCCCCCCCCCCTTAAAAAAATCCTGGATCCGCCCCTGTGTAGTTGAGACGAAACATAACGAGACTATCATTATAATCTCCATGCTCAAAAACATTAACTGTAGGCTTACTATCTTTCTTCTTGCATACATTGGCGTCATCTTGGGAACAGGGGGCACCTTGACCCCCTAGATTTTCAGCCCCTTCGGGGTTTGAATAATATCCTTTTTGCAACATTTTCAATGAAAATACCTTTTTCTGTATTATCATAGAAATATTGAAAAATTAAAATACATTGATATATTAAAAAAAATGCTCCATTGATTCCACACTCCCCTCCAGCCCCTGGAATAAAATCATCTAGGTTAGTTCAGACAGAAGAACTATTATTTGTGTTTACCTTAACAGTAAAAGTTAATTACGAGAACAATTTTTGAGGAATTCCTGACAAAGGGCTTTGAATACTGGTGTGTCTCTTTTTATGTAAATTCACTTTAGACAAATCAATCCACTAGTACGGACTCAAACGTTGAAGACAGCTTTCTAATACCTCATTCTAAATTTAGCACCTCTACTTTTGTGCTTAGAATAAATTTGTCTTGACAATGCCATGGTAAAGCGTATATAATACCGAAAATTTTGCTGTTTGTGCTATATTCTGGAGCTGAAAGGCTTGGAAGCATGAACAACATACAATTGAAATCTTTATCCAAATGCTTAATATCCTTCTTGAATTCCCCCCTCCTTGTCTCCATAGTAAGTGAAACGATGCTTTTACTCAAATTCAAAGCTAACAACACGAGCAGTAACAAAAGGAAGAGACTGTTCCCCCACACCAAGGCTGAACCCAGAGGGGGGGATTAGGGGGGTTTGAACCCATCCAGAAATGTTTTTTTGACTCGTAAAAACGTAACAAAAATGGATATAAAAAAATTTGTATGCGTTTTTGTGTTTTTTTGTGTACCCCCCCCCCCGCTCCCAAAAAAAATCTTTGAGAAAAAAACCCCTCCGAAAAAAAATCCTGGGTACGGCCTTTCCCCACACTATAATGATTCTTGGCAGGCTAAATCATTTTTATGTCTGATGCATCTCTATCACTTTTAGGGGTGATCCAGACAAGACAGACCATTATGGAAACACTGCTCTTCACCTTTCGGCTGCAAGGGGCCACATGTCATGTGTTACTTTTCTAGTCAATTTTGGTGTGAATATTTGGGCTGAAGATATAGACGGCCATTCACCAAAAGGTAGATTGTACCAATTCAATTAATTTCTCTGATTTATGTTAGAAACGCGTTTTGACAAACAAAATGTGCGTTCTTGGATGAAGAATTTTGACAAACGAAATTGTGCGTCCGTTTACGTTCTTGGAAAAAACTATATTTTGATTGGCTTAGGCTTGATTTATTCAATTCTGGAAGTATTTCCTAAACTTCTGATAAATACAAGAAAAAATAAAATAAAATTCATAAACTCGAAAAAATTGGGATAGTGGAACACGTACGTCAGTCTAAAAAGAATTTAAAATATTATTTTTAGGGGGACAATTGTTGAATTTTACTATTGGTGGTAGGGTAGGTAGAGAGGGAGGGGTGCGCTGGAGAGGTAAGGGTGGGCTTGGGGGGTCGAGATGGCAGAGTGGGGAGGCAGGAAGTTGAGTATTTAAGATTCACAGATAATTTACCTGTTATTATTTTTATTTCGTATTTTGATTTATCTATTTTTATTTTTATTTAAGTATTTTTTTTATTTATTTGTTATTCTATTTTTTATTATTATTCTGATTTGACGTAATTATAAAATCAAATTAACATGTCAGCAGTTCCATGGACTTTTTTATGACCACAAACTCTCATAGGTTTTTCTTCATTGCGAAGGTGTTGTTTATTTTATTTAAATATTTGTGAGCGTTACAATGATAAGGTTGAAGCTGAAACAGTAAAATATTATGTTAAAAATTTAGTAACAAATTTCAGCTAACAAATTATGTTTCTAATTTCGATTTTTACAGATAAAAATGAGTAAATAAGGATCTTCCAGAGCCATTGCTCGCGCATTGAAGCCATCTAGTTGCTTCTAAATTTATTGTGTATAAGTATTTTGTTCTTGTAGATCAGATATGTTTGGCATTTACATGAGTTGCACTAATATCATGTTAGATTCTCTACGGACTTTGTCTGGTGGTGCACTGGTTTTTATCCTCACCCTCCAAGTATTATTATGGAGTTTAAAACTTGATTTATTCACTACCGCCATCTACAGTAATTCTATAACTTCATCTACATTCCTTAAACTTAAGGTACGTTGGCATTGAGAGATGAATTAAGGTACATCACCACTGCTCAACAGGTATCTAAGAAAACAAGCAGAAGAGGGGAAGGGGTCTACGACAAGGGCCATGCGTATCTGCCTGTATTTAGTTACCCTTAAAATCCAATTATTCTGACGATTAGCACCAGGTTGCCAATCCCTTTTTGTCCCTGCGGTGCCTCGAATATTCATGGCAATGATCATATGCACAACCCTACAAATCTGCATGATTTTGTCAAGAAACTTTGTCAAGAACTGTTGCACACACTTGCATAATTTTTGTGCACAATCTTTGAAAACATAGAATAATGAAGAATAATTAAATAAATAATAGGTTCAGTTAAAGTGCAAAGGACATCAAAACAAAACCTTTTTTTACTCTAAGCTCTATCTTGTGTCACAGTTTTTTTAATTGTTTTATTTTTAACTATTTAATTGTTATATTTAAAATCCTATTATTCCGACAATTGGCACCAGATCGCCAATCCCCCTCTGTTCCTGTGGTGCCTCAAATATTCCTGGCAATAATAATATGCACATCACAAAACAAGATTTACAACAAAAACTAAAGAGCTACATTAAATCGAAGACAATCAAAAATTAAGTCAAAATTGTGTAATTGTAGGAAATAAAATAATGCTATATATCATTAATGAGACAGTGGAAATACTAATCTTTGATATTATGATAGTCCCGACCAGAGACACATAAAAAAGAACTTGAAGTTCTGATTAGATACTTGCAAAGTGAAAGAAAGAGCACTTGGCTTCTTTAACATGGAGGAGCTTGATGCAAAGATGCACCATCAGGTCAGGCAACAGGGCTCAGCTGATCATACTGCATTTTCTGATTTTTCTTTTATCAGGTCAAACACTTTTTCATTCATTTTAAGAGTACAAATCTTTAGAAAAGAAGTTCTGAGTCAGGATGCAAATAAAAGAACTTAACAACACCTTATTTCCCACTTTTAATTTATATAATTACTTTACAGAATTAGCGGCAATGAACGAAAAAGACGAAATTTTGAACTACCTTGATAACGTCATCGCGAAACAAGACAAAAAAGAAGCGAAGCAACAAAAAGAAAAGGCAGTCAAGCATAGAGAGAAGTTAAAGAAAGATTTTGAAAAGGTGCAAAAGAAAGCTCAAGAAGAAGCGGCAAAGGAACAGAAGAGACTTGAAGAGGTATAATCTAACTTACTCATTCATTTGATATTGTTAATTTTAAAAAAGGATAAAGATTCTCCTGGGCCATTGGTGGCGCTCAATCGGAGGTCCAATTGCTGGGTCTTGCGACGTTTCAGTTTCGGGGTCTTGCGAAATTTCAGTTGCTGGGTCTTGCAACGTTTCAGTTGCTGGGTCTTGCGATGTTTCATCTAATGTGTCTTGTGACGTTTTAGTTGCTTGGTCCTGCGACGTTTCAGTTGCTGGGTATTGCGACGTTTCAGTTGCTGGGTCTTGCGACGTTTCTGTTGCTGGTTTTTGCGACGTTTCAGTTGCTGGGTCTTGCGACGTTTCAGTTGCTGGGTATTGCGACGTTTCAGTTGCTGGGTCTTGCGACGTTTCTGTTGCTGGGAATTTTTTGACGGGACAAGTAGCAAGATTATTGCCCAACCTTACTGCGGCGAGGTTTGAACCCCAGGGCCCGTAGGTGTCAAATCGACGTTTCAGTTTCTGGGCATTTTTCGCAGGGACAAGTAGCAAGCTTGTCGCCCAACCTTACTGCGGCGGGGTTGGAACCCCAGGGCCCGTATTGCCAAGATGATTAACAATCAACTGTGCTAAAACAAGGTTATATTATTAAATTAATACCTGAATATTCATTAATGACTTTTCTGGTTTACATAACGATTTACCCTAAGATTGATTTAAGATCTTTTCCCCAAAATAAGTTTTACAAAGAAAAACAAAATATATATTCAACCAAAGCGAGGAGAAATAAAGTCAAATTATTTTCAAAGCGTAAAACTGCCAAAAAATAACCATCAATGAATAAACAAAACTGAAAAGAACAGAAATTACAATGGATAACTGAGTCAAACTCAAAACGAGCAGAGACTAAGTTGATTGGGGCTGGAGCCCCACATATCTTCTGAAGACCAGGATAATTTGCACTTTACTGAAAATAATACGTATTCCGAGCTAAACGTTCCTATTTTTAATAATACTGAGAAAGACACCATCATAACCGAGATTATCAAACAAACAATAAATGAATGTAGATTTACAGTTTAATATACATATACTGATATTTTATTCCTTAAAGTCTTATTAATTTTGGACTCATTGAAGTTAAAAAGTGTAAACGTTTAAATGGATTTTGTTTTCAGTAAAGTGCAAATTGTGTTCGTGTCTTGGGAAGGCATCGGGACGTCAGCTCCACTCATCTTAGTTTCTGTTTGTTTTGAGTTTGACTCGGTTATTAATTGTGATTTCTGTTGGTTTGGGTTTCATTTATTTATTGATGGTTATTGTCGGTAGTTTTATGCTTGGATATATAGCTCTTTACTTTTATTTCGAACAATTCTTTAATGGAAAGTTTTTTTTTGGTGAAAAAAAGCACATTCACCAAAAGGTAGCTCTCAATAGAGACACTGGAGAAATTTTCTAAGTCCCATTTATGATGAAATTATCAATTCTGATCGTTTTTATATGCATCAACAAAACTATGTTGTGCAATCAAATAGAATCTCTGATAATAACCTACCGGTAAAGCGATTAGCCTTTAAGAGTGCTTTACGTAAAATGAAAGTGTGAAATGCCATTTAGACTTGTGTTTTTTATTCAGTTACCCTTTCACCGTTACTGAGAAAAGGTCGTCCAATTTTAGTTTTGTGTTTTATTTTAAGGTTTGTTTTTTATATTTTTTATCAGTTTTTTTGCACTGAGGACGGTCAAGTGGAGGTTTTGACCGAAATATTTACATAATTTTTAAATGTTTTCTTTGGCTATTAATTGTCATCGTTTTCTTCCTTTCTTCGCGATTTTATGTTTTATCATGATTAGCCAGCGTGGTGTCAGAAATTATTTACTCAAGGCTATACAGAGGTAGTTTGTGAAGCGGTTGAAAAGGTAGATATGTTATTTCATTTTCGAAACATTGGCAGTGGTATAGCTAAGGATTGATTTTGTAAGAAATTAATTAAAAAAACTTTTTCCACAAAATAAGTTTTTCAAAGAAAAGTAAAGAACTCCATTAAACAAAAAATGAGCAAAAATAAATCAAATAATCTACCAAACGTGAAACTACCACAAATCAGCATCAATAAATAAATGAAACCCAAAACGAACAGAAATTACAATAATTAACCGACTCAAACTCAAAACGAGCAGAAATTAACATAAGTTGGGCACAAAACCCCTATGCCTTCCCAAGTCCAGAACAAAATTTGCACTTTACTGAAAAAATATAAATGTTTTTACTTTTATAACTTTAACAAATCACATAATATTAAAATTTTGATTACTAAATATCAGTATATGTATATTAAACTGACAATGCACATTCACTTGTATTTTTTCAGTAAAGTGCAAATTTTGTTCTGGCCTTGGGAAGGAAAAACTTTATATGCCCCAGGGCATAACTTACAACCCTTGCACTGATGGCTCTGAGGGGGTTATCATCCTAAAAGACCTAATTTTCCAGAAATTTAAACTACGTTGAACAAAATGGATATCTCAAAATTTTAATTCGATGTGTTTGGGAAAATGGTGGGCGTGAGAGGGGCGTTAGTCGCTATCCAATCACTTTCAACTCAATTTCCAACTGAATGAGCCCTTTTGAAGTTTCTACGACAACGCTTTCAATAAAAAATTTATATGCCCCCAGGGCACAACTTACAACCCTTGCCCTTAGGGCTGTCGGGGGATGTGGTTGGGGAAATGATGGGCGTGGGGGGGGGCTAGTTGCCCTCCAATCACTTTTGACTATTAAAAAGGGTACTAGCCCTTCGAATTTCCAATCGAATGAGCCTTTTTTGAAGTTTCTCCGACAACGCCTTCTATAAAAACCTTATATGCCCCCAGGGCATAACTTAAAACCCTTGCCCTGAGGGTTTTGGGGGAGTGTCCTCCTCAAAAACATATTTTCTATGTGGAAATAAACTACGCTGAACAAAATGACTATCTCAATACTTTGATTGGATGTGTTTGGGGGAATGATGGGCGGGGGGGGGGCTAGTTGCCCTCCAATCACTTTTGACTATTAAAAAGGGTACTAGCCCTTCGAATTTCCAATCGAATGAGCCTGTTCTGAAGTTTCTACGACAACGCCTTCCATAAAAACCTTATATGCCCCCAGGGCATAACTTAAAACCCTTGCCCTGAGGGATATGGAGGAGTGTCCTCCTCAAAAACATATTTTCTATGTGGAAATAAACTACGATGAACAAAACGGCTTTCTCAAAATTTTGATTGGATGTGTTTGGAAAAATGATGGGCTTGAGGGGGGTCTAGTTGCCCTCCAATCAGTTTCGACTATTAAAAAGGGCACTAGAACTCTCAATTTCCAATCGAATGAGCCCCTTTTGAAGTTTCTACGACGACCTCTTCCATATGAAGTGCCCTGCTCTAAAGGAGAAAAATAATAAATAGTACATTGTGCCAACATAGTTCTCATGACCCTCAGGCCATAACTTAAAACCCTTGTCCCGAGGGTTGTGGGGGAGTGTACTCCTCAAATACATATTTTCTATCTGGAAATCAACGACGCTGAACAAAATGGCTGTCTAAAAATTTTGATTGGATGTGTTTGGGGGAATGATGGGCGTGGGGGGGGGGCTAGTTGCCCTCTAATCACTTTCGACTATTAAAAAGGGCACTAGCCACTCCAATTTCCGATCGAATGAAGCCCTTTTCGAAGTTTCTATGACAACTGCTTCGATACGAAGTGCCCGGGTGGAGAAAAAAAAACACACACACATTGTGCCCATATCGTTTTTTTACTTAGGCATCGCTAGCGCGCTGCCTATGATATACGCTAAAATTATGGCTAAAATTTTAGCTCAAATAAATTTTAATTTTAGCTCAAATTAAGAACGTATGGACGACGAAAACAATTTGTCTTGACTTAAAGGTCCTGTCTGGCAGCATCACCAGCATAGTGGTGACCAGACATCAGTGCCTTTAAATTTTTCCAGAGCGGTCTATCCTCGGTGAGAGCTGAAGCTTTGTTGAGGTCGGTGCTCCGTGAAGTAAATCGAGTGCAGATGACGTCTGCTCATCTCGTGCGCTGTCTAGTTCTGGAGCTTTTCCAACTGTTGTCAGTTGAATTTAAGTTGAAGAAGAGTTGGACTGGTGTTTGAGCGGGCAGTGGAAGCAGAAGATCTTAAACCAGCGAGCGAGACTCAAGCTGCTAAGACAGAGACGGAATTACCAAAAGATATCAGAGTTCCGTATGTTGTCAGACTATCTACCGCGTTAAATTGTGTGAAGGTGTTCCATCTGAACAGTATCCACCTTAGTAATCTGTGCCTGAGGTATGGGCTAAGTCTCTGACGAGTACGGCATAATGATAGCTACCAAGGCAGAGTGAATTCGTGAGGAGGCCAATCTGGGGCTTGTGAAATATTATTCTCAGAAGAAGATTGAAGACGACAGTTGCCTTTGCCACCCTTGCTGATATATTTGCATGTAAACATGAAGTTGATCCGAGTAAAATAGAAACCAAAATGCATAAGAAATTCACAAATGAAGAGGTCGAGAACTTTAACAAGAGTTCAATAAGAACTGCATACCACTAGAGTCACTAAAAGTGCAATATTACACAAAAAATCAACATAAAAAAGATTAAAATCAAAACCTGTGTTTGTTGTTCGAGAAAATAACAATATAGTGTATTATTTTTTTGGGGGGGAATGGGAGAGATAGCTGAATCAAAGCGTCATGGAATTCACGATTCTAGGGGAAAGAATTAAGGAATTCAGGAGTTCCTGGTTTGAATTCCATCAGGAATTCCCAATGATTCCAGAAAGATATTTCATGAAGTCATAATTAAATGATGATTCCAAGAGTATTCCTGATGATCTAACGAAAATAATTCAGGAAATTAGGAATTTCTGATTTGAATTCCATCAGGAGTTCCTGAAGATTCATGGAAAGGAGTTCAAGAAATCCAGGAAAAGCTGGAATTCCAGCTTTCCAGTGAAATTTTTTTTTACCATTGGCAGATGCTAGGTCAAATCAAAAAAGGTTTAACATATGGAAGAATTTTGAATGATCCATCAAAATATTGATTTGACTAGCCATGTAAAGATCAAGAAAGGTCCATCCTCAGCTCAAGATTGATTTTTATGTAGATACGTGGTTTTGGCCAGCCAGGATTAGTTCGGAAGGGCAGCCGGGTTAGTTCGTAGGATATTTGCTAGCTTACCAGATACTCTAACTCTTTGGTCAAGACTTTGGGTGTTCTAGGTAACAATGATGCCTGTATCTAGCCATGGTGCAGAAGAAAGGAACATTGTATGCTCATACACTCAACCAGAAGTTACTGTTGTGTGGCACTATCAGCTTTATACCACTGGAAGAAGACTTTCGGACCTTATATGTAGTAGACTAGAATCCCATCTGCCGATAATTCTCCAAGCATCATCGGCATGCCACCGGGCTTCAACACAGAGACTAAGTTCATCACCATCATGGGTTATGGACACTATATTTCTTGCAACTAACTCGCTTCGAGGTAAGTAAGCAGGAGGGCACTAGACCCTCAAGCTTCAAACTGGTGGTTCTGATCTCGTTTCGTGGCCCTTCAGCCAGGAAGTGCTTTCGCACACCCCTCCTGCTTACCTTCCCCAGATTTATTCAGGTGCCCATTTAGAACTGGGTCGACTCTGGCTGAGCTTAGTGAGTCACGGTACTGACCCCCGCCACAAACCAAAGAACTGACCACGCCATGATTTAAATCCGCGCCCCTTGGATAAAGAATTCTCAACCCATCGCGCTAGCGACGTAGCCAGGACAGCCAGGAACTCGCTAAGAGGGGTAAGATAAGACGATGCCAAACGAAATTTTTTTATGAACAAAGTGTACTGATCTGCAAAGTCCATAGTGAACAGAAAGATCTTAGACTGTACATTCATAAAAGCTTTACGAGTTGCTGCCTTGTTCCGCGATGTGGTATAAGGTGCCTGGTTTTAGGCTTCTTCAGATAATGAAAGTGATCGAACATCCTTAAAGATTTCGCTCTTGCTTGCCGATATATAAAATTCAAGTCGTTCGAGATAGAGGAGAAAAGTTTGCCATTGTTTAACTGTTAGGTGGCTTCGTAATGTGACCAGTTTGAAAAAAATGCAGATTTCGGCATCATCATGAAAAAAGTTCTTATTTGGCAAAATTGAATCCAAATCGAGTTTTTTTTTTTGCAAACGGCATCTATTTTTTTTTCAAGTGCACAAACACGGGCTACTTTTCAAAGAATTTATTTACTCTTTCAGACTTTCTTGTTGATTTAGTTGCTGTTAGCTATATTAGATAGCATAAGGAACATCATAGTTGCTGACATAAAAAGTACAATAGCTTGAATGTCTTGTTATAATTTAGATTAGGAAGAAAATGGACACTACAACGTACTCAAACCCCATACCTCCAAGTCGTCCTTCTGTTGCCGCTCTGGCGTTGCGTCGTGACTCTCGTCAAATTTACGGTGCCACGCCAAAATTCTCAGAATTGGTAAACTCTGACAAACAGCCTGGAAAGAAACCCATCAGCAGTGTTTTCAAAAAAGTAAGTTGTAACCACAGGTATATAGTTTTTCTTACGGAGAGAGATGTAGCTCGTCGTGCTGATATTAGCCACATTTTTGCAATACTAAAGGTGATTTTTTTTTTTTATTAGATAATATAGAACCATTTAGATCTGTTATTGCTGCCCTATCCCAACGGAAGCTCTCGCAATAAGCCTCAGGATTTTTTTTCGGGGGTGTTTTACACTAGTATTTTTTTGAGGGGGAGGAAGGTTACACACACAAAAAAACCACTAGAAAACGCATAAAAAATTGTTTATATCCATTTTATTATGTTTTTTACGATTCAGGCAAACATTGGGGGGGGGGGGGGTCAAACCCACCCAACCCCCCTGGGTACGGCCTTGCCTCCTCTCTCCCCTTTCATCTATGTTTTTGTTAAAAAGAAGGAGATTCCTTCTTTTCACATTAAAAGCGATATAATGTACAAATAAAAAGTCAGATTATTGTTCATATAATCTTAAACATCATAATAGTAGATAAGAAAAAAGACGAGAAGTCTGAATTTAGCTTAGAGGGTGCATCGAGTCAAAGTGATTGCAGGGCAGCTACCCCCTCACCCCCCCCCCCCCCCCCCCCACACGTCTTATTGTCCTGAAATGCATCTAATATAAATTTTGAGATAGCCATTCTATTCAAAATAGTCTAAATATCATATAACAAGGCTTTTGGGGTTGAAACAAACCCCAGAGATTAGAGGCAAGGGTTGTAAGTTATGCCCAGGGGGGGGGGGTGTATTTAGGGTTTTTATGGAAGGGATGGCTGTTTAACTTTAGAAGAGGCTCAGTCTTTCTCCCTGGAAAAGACTATGTCAATATAAAACGAACAGAAATTAATTGAAAAAACTTTTTCTATAAAATAAGTTTTTCAAAAAAAAGTAAAGAACTCCATTAAACCAAAAATGAACAAAAATAGAATCAAATAGTTTACCAAGCATACAACTACCACAAATCAGTATTAATAAATAAATGAAACCCAAAACAAACATAAATTAAAATAAATAACAGAGTCAAACTCAAAACGAGTAGAAATTAATATGAGTAGGGTTCTAAACCCCATGCTTTCTAAAAGCCAGAATATAATTGTAATTTACTGAAAAAATTCTTTTAAATATTTTCACTTTTATAACTTTAAGAGATCAAAATTAACTAAGATTTTAATTTAAACTTTAATTTAAGATATATATTAAACTGACAATGCACATTTTTTTTCAGTAAATTCATTTGAATTTTTTGATGCTATGACAAATAAAAACGCACCACTAGAAATAAAAATTATTTTCAGCAGAGCGCAAATGACACCCTGGTCCTTGGAAAACTTAGAGTTCGTTAGCCCTACTCCTGTTTGTAATAATTTCTGCTCGTTTTAGGTCATACTTCAATACTCAAGGTAATTTCAGTTCGTTTTGCTTCTCGTTTGTTATTGATATTTATTTTATTTTATAATACATTATTTTTATTTTTTAATATTTTTAAATACTTTATAATAAAAAATATTCTTATTATCAATTATTATTAATTATTAAAGATGATTATTATTAGTGTTATTAATTATTAGAAAATATTAAATACTGACTACTATATAATTATTATATTGTAATATTTTTAAATTATTATGTGCGATTATTATTTTTATATTAGTATTTTGTATGGTTTTATTGATAGTGATTTTTATTCGTTTTAGGCTTGAATTATTTTTTGACATTACTTCTGGTGGTCTTTGGTTTAATGTAGCTCTCTTATATTTTTTTTCTTTGCCGGGTAATATTCTAGAGTTCATTTTATGCCGCTTAAAAAGAGATGTAGAATATAAGAAAAAATCGAATGAGGCTTCTCTCAACTTTCTAAATATTTTTATTTTTTTACAGTGCCTGATGGTAAAATTTTCAACCACCTAAAATTCTTGTCATTATCTCCCCCCCCCCAACCTTTATGATAGATTAGCTTTGAAAAAAAAACAACACTTTTTTAGGTCAATCCATGGTTAGCTTTGATATGTATTAGTCAGAGTCACAGTGAGCACCAATTAATATGAAGTTGGTCTTGAAAATTGAACCTCTGAAAAAATGATTGTTTTTACTAACCCTAAAAAATCATGACTATGTTAGCGAATTTTTAATGCAATTTGCAGTTTTTTAATTTGCATAAATTTTTAATGCAATTTGCAGCTTTCTTGTATCCCAGGTCATTTGAATCCTTTATTTTGTAGGCCCAAGCAAAGAAAGGCACGTCAAGAACAACTGACGCGAGTGGAAGCCTCCGAAGCGTTATTGGAGAGCTATCAGATGCAGATTTCAAAGTTGGAGATTATGACTCCGACGGAAGTCGAACAGTGCGGAGCATATCAGGACTTCGGAGAGATTCTGAAGTTATGTTCAAAAGAAACGAAGAAGTTGAAGGCAAGAAATAAATACACTTTTTAGGCCTTTGATATTATACATCGCTTGATAATGTTAATGGGTCTATGTTGTTTCTGAATCATCATGTCGGAGTTTATCTAAAAGCAATAACTTTAGTTTATCAGATAAGGTGTTTCCGATTGACAATCTAGATTCTTGTTTGTGATAAAGAAAGTAAATTTAAAATCTAGATTTCAAAACTTTCGGCAATCGGACAGTGTAAGAAATCTTATTTTGGCCGCAATAATTGAATAACTGAGAAAGCGTTGTTACCCGATTTTATTTAGAGATTTCGAAAATTTATTTAGAAATTTATTTGGAAAATTTAGTAAAATGATTTATTTAGGAAAAATTTAGGAAAATTATTTATTTAGAAAATTTGAAAAATTTATTTGGAATATTATCCATTTTTGTAATTCTATCTCATCCTCTCCATCCCACAAAAATCACACATCACTCAAACTATCACTCAAATCACTCAAACCTATCAAGGATAGTAACTACTACTTCTACTACTACTAACAACTCACCGCAGCACCAAGTCGCCTGAGGCCAACACAGCTACTCACGCTCATCCTCCATCGCCATCTATTCAAAGCCTCCCTTTTTACACCCACCCACGAAGTTCCCATCTTCTTTATGACGTCCTCCCACCCCAGATGAGGACGACCTGCTTTCCGTTTAGCTGTAGACGGTTGGCCAAAAAGAACAATCTTCGGCAATCTGTCATCCTTCATCCGCACAACGTGCCCTAGCCACTTCAACCTTTCTTTCATTATAGCCCTTGAGAGCGGTATTGAACCACATTTTTTCGTATAGCTTATTTTTTGAAATACGGTCAGTCAGCCAGGTACCCAGAACAATCCTTAAGCAATTTCTCTAGAAAACATCTAGCAAATCTTCATCCGCTTTTGTGAGCACCCATGCTTTAGAGCCATATTTGGCCACTATCATCACTGTAGCTTCTACTGTGCAGACTGTGCACTGTAGCATCACTGTGCAGACTTATCTTCCTTTTCTTCCAAACTATTTTTAACTGTGAAAAAACACCATGAGCCTTGGCTATTCTACTTTTAATATTTTTACTGCTCCCACCGTCTTTACTAATAATAATACCAAGGTAAGTGAAGCTGCCCACTTGATCAATCTTTTCATTACCCAACGTCACCTTTCCATCTTCACTTATTCCTAGCCTTAGTGACTCATTCTTCTTAACATTAATTTCCAAACCTATTCTAGCACCATGAACTCGCAAAACCTCTAAAACTTCATTCACTTTGCTCACACTTTCATCTAGGATGCTTAAATCACAGCATAATCTAAGTCCACGGGACTTTTTCCTCCCCATTTCATTCCGTGGTCTCCTGTTGCCTTTCCTGTGCTCCTTAAGACAAAGTCCATCAAAATAATCCATATAAAGGGGGATAGAACACAACCCTGCTTAGCTCCTTCAAAAATGTTAAAGACGAAACTAGACAAAAGAGCAAACTAGCTGTACAATTTCTAAGAAAAAAGGTTTTCTAAATGTTTTTCTAGAGCACAACAAAATGTATACATTTGTAAGTTTCTGAATTTTCCTTACAATGTATTTTTTTTTCATACCAGGGCACTTCGTATCGAAGGAGTTGTCGTAGAAACTTCGAAAAGGGCTCATTCAATTGGAAATTGGAGTGGCTTATGCCCTTTTTAACAGTCGGAAGTGATTGGAGGGCGACTAACACCCCTTCCACGCCCACCATTTCCCGAAAACACATCCAATCAAAATTTTTTGATAGCCATTTTGTTCAGCGTAGTTGATTTCCAGATAGAAAATATATTTTTGAGGAGGACACTCCCCCACAACCCTCAGGGCAAGGGTTGTAAGTTATGCCCTGGGGGCATATAAGAACGATGTTGGTACAATGTATTATTTATTATTTTTTTCCTTCAGAGTAGGGCACTTCGTATCGAAGAAGTTGTTGTAGAAACTTCGAAAAGGGCTCATTCAATTGGAAATTGGAGTGGCTTATGCCCTTTTTAATAGTCGGAAGTGATTGGAGAGCGACTAACACCCCTTCCACGCCCACCATTTCCCGAAACACATCCAATCAAAATTTTTTGATAGCCATTTTGTTCAGCTTAGTTGATTTCCAGATAGAAATTATGTTTTTGAGGAGGACACTCCCCCACAGCCATCAGGGGCAAGTGTTGTAAGTTATGCCCTGGGGGCATATAAGGTTTTTATAGAAGGCGTTGTCGTACAAACTTCAAAAAAGGATATTTCGATTGGAAATTCAAAGGGATAGTACCCTTTTTAATAGTCGAAAGTGATTGGACAGCAACCAACCCCCCCTCTAACGCCCACCTTTTCTCGAAACACATCCAATCAAAATTTTGATATAGTCATTTTATTCAACGTAGTTTTAAGTTCTGGAAATTAGGTCTTTGAGGATGACAACCTCCCCCCCACAGCCCTCAGGGCAAGGGCTATAAGTTATGCCCTGGAGGCATATAAGGTTTTTATAGAACGCGTTGGCGTACAATAATAGTCGAATAGTCGAAACAGTCGAAAGTGATTGGAAGGAAACTAACACCCCTTCCACGCCCACCATTTCCCCAAACACATCCAATCAAAATTTTGAGATAGCCATTTTGTTCCATGCAGTTTAAAGTTCAGGAAATTATACCTTCGAGCAGGACACTCCCCCTCCCGCCAAAGTCTTCAGGGCAAGGGTTATAAGCTATGCCCTGGGGGCATACGAGTTTTTATTGAAATTTTTGTCGTAGAAACTTGAAAAAGGGCTCATTCGATTGGAAATTAAAAGATCTTGCGCCTTTTTTAATAGTCGAAAGTGATTTGAGGGTAACTAACCCCCCTCTCACTCCCACATTTTCCCCAAACACATGCGATCAAAATTTTGCGATAGCCATTTTGTTTCACGCAGTTTAAAGTTCAGGAAATTATACCTTTGAGCAGTACACTCCCACCACAGTCTTCAGGGTAAGGGTTATAAGTTATACCCTGGGGGCATATAAGTTTTTATTGAAAATTTTAACGTAGAAACTTGAAAAAGAGCTCATTTGATTGGAAAATAAAAGGTCTAGTGCCCTTATTCAGTAGTGAAAAGTGATTTGAGGGCAACTAAGCCCATCTCACGCCCTCCTTTTCACCAAACACGTCCAATCAATATTTTTAGATAGACATTTAGTTTCACGCAGTTTAAAGATCAGGAAATTATACCTTTGAGCAGGACACTCCCACCACAGTATTCAGGGCAAGGGTTATAAGTTATACCCTGGGGGCATATAAGTTTTTATTGAAATTTTTGTCGTAGAAACTTGAAAAAGAGCTCATTCGATTAAAAATTCAAAGGGCTGGCGCCCTTTTTAATAGTCGAAAGTTACTTACTGTTTGAAGAATTTTTGTTGAGACTTGACTTCCCTGCCCCCTCTCTTTAAAATTTATCCGGGTGCCCCTTCTTTGAAAACCTGCATCCAAAGTTAGTTTCCTTGTTTAGGTTTGATTAATGCTAAATTTTCTAATGGCAGGTATTTACAGAAAAAGTTTTAATTCATTTCAATTTAAAACTTTGAAATTAAAAGTTTAAACTTTTAGCTTATTTAAATAGACGAGCAAGTAGCAAATATTATAAAACTTTTCTATTTATTTTTACTAACTGCTATTAGTGGGTACTTATTCTATTTTTCCACAATAGTAGTTCTTTTACATTCTGTCCTATATTAAGCAAAAGTAAAATAGTAAATTAAAAGAATTAAAAACTACCTATCTAAATTTTATGATTAATTCTATTGGTTTATCGGGTTACACCCAATGCCATTGGTTGTTCTTTATCCCACAGACAAGCTCATGTTTCCTTTCTTAAAAATTTTGGTGTTTTTAACCACATTAATTTATTTGGCGTTTTTTTTTTAAATATATTCCAAGAGCACACTGGCTGTAATGTTGATGAAAAAAAAAGAAATAATACTTATCTATTGCTAATTATTAAAAATCACCCTGGTTCTCTTGGTTTTCTTAATAATTTTTATATATTTTGTTTCATTTTTAATGAAACTTTTTTTTTGCATTTTAGGTTTTTTTTTTGTTTTTTTTTAATATGTTCCATGACCCCACTTGCTGTACATGATGTTGATGAAAAAGAAAAAAAAAGAAATAATAATTATTTATTGCTAATTATTATAAATCACCTTGGTTCTCGTGGTTTTCGTGATAATTTATATAAATTCTTTTCATTTCGCATGAACCTTTTTTTTGCATTTTACGGACTAAGTGTTATACTAATCAATGAATTCAAAACAACTGTGAATTGAAAAAACGAGGTTTTCAAAATTTCATTGATTGATTTCCGTTCCGGAATTGAGTCCGTAAAACGCGAAAACGCAAACGCAAATTGATGAGTCCGTAAAACGCAAAATGAAAAGGAGGCTTTGCTCATTTCTGATATGTTTGAAGTACGCCTCTGCTAGTGCAACCGAGGAGCTTATGTAGTCTAAAACTGTGGTTAAAAAACACCTAATGTACCTAAAGTGCTTAAAAGTACCAAAGACAGTGAAAATGAAGCCTGATTATTTAAACTGGTCAAGCGGAAATTCCCACAAACATATACGTATCTCAGTAATATCTTAGGAAAATGGGGAACTCAATTTTTAACGAAAGACCTTTATAAGCATTTATGCAGTTTTTAGTCAAATAAAAAAATAAAAGAGCCAAATCAAAATGGGTTAAAAATCAGCAAAAAATAATCTAAAATACATGACATCCAACAGTTTGAGCAAGTGTAGCTTTCCTTTGAACGTATAGTTGTCTTTGGGGCCCTAATAACTAAATACCTTTTTCCTATGATGTGAACCCCTTTTTCTTAAAGACCAAAGTGTTTTCGGATTGGACTAAGCTGTTTTACTTTTTATTTTCACGGTTCAAAGTGGCACGCTAACGAAAATATCATACTGCCCTTAAAAATTCGTAACTTTTAAACAATTGAAACAAAAATCTTAGAAAATCGAGGTTTTCAGCTATTAATAGACCTGAGATAGGTCCAGGAGGCAAAATATATATATTTTTTTTCTTATGTTTTTAGTGATGTAAGAAAATTTAAGACGACTTACACTTCTCGTTGGCTGGATTAACATGATGGTTTTAAATTTACAAATAAAAGTTTGGTTTTAGGTTTAATATTGAAACATTAATCTAAAAATCAATTGGATCTAATTGAAAAGTCAAAATGCCTCTTATACCAGTACCACAAGCCAAATTTTTAAAATGAAATTTTTAAATACCTAAGAATCTATTTGAAAAAGGTAGAAGAACTTTTTTTTATAACCAAGATAATTGTGACAAGTGTAGCTCTCCAGGATGCCAAGATCCAAAAGGGGATTTCACATTTGTGAAATTGTTTTGAAGTTTTTGTCTCACTCCTAGATTTGAAAAAATGTATTTTTTTGTTTTTTGGTATTCCGACTTTAAAAAATGATCAAAATTATTTCCATTATACTTTAAAAAAAATTACAACCCCCTCCAATCAACACACATATTTTTCATATAGTTTCCATTTGCAAAGTATTCTTTGACGATTTTTGCTCCACCCTAGATTCAAAAATTGGAAAATGCACTTGTTTGGGTATTTTCACTTACAATTACCCCAATTAGAATTAGAAAATGAAATTATCCCCCCTCCCATACACACGTGAATTGCCACCACTGTCAAACAGACGCTTTAAAAAGTCCTTTTGGACGCCCTTGGTAATTGGTAATTGCGGCGCCTGGAAGCGGAATTGGCGTATTAGGCACTTCTAAGCAAAATTGGAGTTATCAGTGCCAACTAGCGTGAAATTTTGTGCTCTTTCTGTGTCTGGACTTCATTTTAGCGTTTCGCACTCTCATGCAATGCTACGAGTCGAAACCGTTTTGACGTGACGTTTGACTGCATTATTTTCATTCTATTGGAAGCTTAATTAACGTATCAGTTATGTGCTTTTAACAGAGGACTTTTTGACGTATCTACGCATTCGCCTGTACTTTTTAGAAGGAAAGATTTAGGAAACGTAAACAAACAAAAGAGCAGAAACAAAAAAAAAATAGAAGAAACAGAAGATTAAATAGAAAATTGTTTGCTACTGTTGGAAATGTGTAGAAACTTCTAGAAGATGCTGGAAGGTAAGTATGATATTGGAAGTTTCAAGTTTGGCTAAATAGGCTAGAGAACTCCCCAGCCTGACCATTCGCATGGTGAAACTAATGAAATTGGGGCAAACATGCCCTTAGAAAAAAGCAATTCCAGTCCGTCCAGCACAGTAGAATTGCTAAAGGATGCGTCACCCTTCAACAGGATTTCAGGTAGGGAAAAAAATCATACGTAAATGTCATACATAATTATGACATTTAAATATGACATTTAACATAATTATGACATATATAATTAAATGTTATATATAATTATGACATTTCACTCTACCCGTTTTTTAACATTCTTTGGATCCATTTGTTAATATATTATATCAGAATTTCTTTGAAAGTTTTACTCAGTTTTTACTCACACCTTACAGGTCAGTTTTACCACAAGTCGCATGTCTGGTGCTTAACACGCTTGAACTGATTTTGACGTATCTGACAAGTTGACCAATTGTTAAAACCCAATTGATGTAACAGTATTTTGGCCTTTTTTTGCCGAAACCGCTTGATATTTTGCTTGGAAATTCTCACCATCCCTTTACAATGCCTTCTGTTTTAGCATGTAATTTTGTCGCGTTTTTTTACATCAACCATTTCTGTTCTGCAAGGTTACAAACATTCAACCGCGTTTTTCTCAAAACTTTATGTTCTCCACTTACGCCGATTCCAGGCGACGATTGGCTAAACGCCCTTTTTTGGGAAACGCCCTTTTTGGGTATATTCACTTACAATTATCCCAATTAGATTTAGAAAATATACCCCCCTCCGCCCACGCACGTTTTCGTGAATTGTCACCACTATCAAACAGTCAATTTAAAATATTTCCTCATAGCAATCATCATGAACAACACCATAAAAGAGGAGCTTATGATCATTCCCCATTTCCTGAAGCTGTAAAATTTTTGAGATGAGATTTTATGTAGTTTATTAACTCCAAATATTTTTCATTGGTTTTCAAAACAAAACATATAATTTTTTGTGCTTTTACAAATTTTTCTCGATCCAGCAACTAGGTGCTAGATCATAACCCACAATTTGGAAAAATGGTTTTCTATTCTATGTATGTACACTGACGTTGATATTTGTCAGGTTGAAAAAAAACGAGACAACAAAAGAAGAAAAAGAAATTATTCCAGTCGCTGGTTGATTTTGTATTATAACTTTGTTCTTCATTTTATTTTTCATATTTTCAAATTGTTGCGTTGTAGTTTACCGTCATTTGAGGCTTTTTTTTATTTCAGGGAAGTTTTATTTTAATAGATTTGTAATTGCACATTTTGATAAATTAACAAGCAATTTATATAAAGTAATTTATATCATATTATATTATTTATTATTATTTTATATATAATATTTAACTTATTTTATCCATAGTATTTTATATATATTATTTTAGTGTTTCTTATATTATAAATAAATTATATTGTTATTACATCAATAAATTATAATAAATGAATAAATTGTAAATAAAATTATATTGATATTGTAAATAATTTATTAAAAAATATTTAACCAATTTGTATCATATTTAAGGAAAACGAGGGAAACTGTCAGATATCTTTTATGACGGTCCTTCAGGAAATCAAACCGACTCTAATCTCCTTCATTCTACTGATTCTGGCTTTGGTGAAGAAATGTACAAAAGCAGGCAGTCAATATTTGAGAGACCTGGATTTGGAACTATGGCCTTTAGGTATGCCTTCTTAAACCTTGTAGGTATGGCCATTTCCATACGGCCCATCCCATATGGTCCCTTTTCATACCTTTTAGGTAAAAATTTTAGCCTCAGAATACTAAAAAGAGTTTTTTGACCTTTTACATTGCAATAAAACATAAAATCGCGAAGAAAGGAAGAAAACTTGGACTATTAACAGCCAGTGAAAAAAATGAAAAATTATGCAAATATTTCGATCAAGACCTCCGCTTGACCGTCCTCAGTGCAGAATAAAACTATAAAAAATATAAAAAAACGAACCTTAAAATAAAAACACAAAACAAAAATTTGGCGTATCTGACAAGTTGACCAATTGTTAAAACTCAATTGACGTAACAGTATTTTGGCCTTTTTTTTGCCGAAACCGCTTGATATTTTGCTTGGAAATTCTCACCATCCCTTTACAATGCCTTCTGTTTTAGCATGTAATTTTGTCGCGTTTTTTTACAATAAAACTATAAAAATATAAAAAACCATACCTTAAAATAAAAACAGAAACAAAAATAAAAACACAAAACAAAAACACAAAACAAAATAAAAAACAAAACAAAAACACAAAACAAAATAAAAAACAAAACAAAACACAAAACAAAATAAAAAACAAAACAAAAACCTTAAAATAAAAACACAAAACAAAAAAAATCAGTAACGGTGAAAGGGTAACTGAGTAAAAAACACAAGTCTAAATGGCATTTCACAATTTCATTTTACGTAAAGCACTCTTAAAGGCTAATCGCTTTCCAGTTAGCATTATTATCGGAGATTCTATTTGATTGCACAATATAATTTTGTGGATGTATGTAAAAACGATCAGAATTAATAATTTCATCATAAATGGGACTGAGAAAAGTTTCTCCAGTGTCTCTATTGAGACTTACCTATTGGTGAATGTGCTTTTTTATTTCAACTGCCTCATTTAATTGTCCTGGTTTTCTTCCCTTCTTCGCCATTTCATTTTTTATCATGATTAGCTAGTGTGGTCTCAGAAATTATTTTTTACATTGCAAATTTTTTTTTTTAATTTCATGAAAGATTTGAAAACACATATGCATATGCAAAAGAAGTGATTCTACTTAAATAATAAGAAAATAAATGAAATGAAATTCGTGCAAATAAAACCTCGCGCATTTCAGAAACAGCAGTATCTCAACTAGGGTTTTCTTGCAAGCTATTAGTTCACCAACAAGAAACAAGGGGAGAAAGTAAAATTGTAGACAAGGGGCTTTTTTTCTATCCTGGAAAGCAACTGAGAAAGGTATCTTAATCTCAACAATGAGGTTAAAGCCTCAACAATCCCCTCGGAAGGCATTTGAAGTACCTGCCTTCACATCTTCCTCCTTTAAAGGGCAATGACCTTTGGTATTAGTGCTGCATCTCCACTAATAAGACGGAAGCATGGTCCTAATGCAGATTTACTCCCCGTATACAAAGGGAAAAACAAGAGAGAAGTAAAGCAAGGGCAAAAAATTAGTTTCCAAGCAAATTAGTTCCCAAATTTAGAGAATATTGATTTTCTTGTCTCTCCTTCAAATTTCTACATAATTTCTAATTTAGTAGAAAGCTCAAAACGAAAAAAAATCTCATGCTGAGCCCATACTACCTTAAAGTTTTGAGTTTGGCTACCTTTTGAACTAACTTTATGAGAATGACTCTCTCCCTTCACCTTAGGTTATATCCCTTGTGTGCAAATTTATTTGTATATATGAATATATGACTTCACTCAAAATATTATCTGCGTTGATTAAGAATTAGTGCAAGAATTAGTTCAATGGCAAAATATTCATTATGCTGTCCTAAAAATTTTCGTGTTTGAGAAACAAGCCTAAGGCCGTACCTAGAGGGGGGGGAGGGTAGGGGGTTTTGAACCCCCCCCCTCCGAAATGTTTGTTTAATTCGTAAAAACGTAACAAAAATGGATACAAACAAATTTTTTATGCGTTTTATGAGTTTTTTTGTGTACCCCCCCCCCCTCTCCCCGAAAAAAAATCCTGGGCACGGCCTTGAACAAGCCACCATGGGGCGTACCTAGGGGGACAAAGGAGATAATACCCTTCTTTTGAGAGAATCAATGCCTCCTAATAAATTATAAGAGATCTGTTTGACATAAAATTAGGAGCGCAAATCCTCCCCTCGGAGGAGGGCGAGAATAAACTGAAGAAACTTCTAATCTCAACCTCCAAAAATCGTTAGAGGTATAAAATACATTTTTAGGGTGTATCGCCTCCCGTCATTTCTAAACTCGTGCGATTTTATTTCATTTCTGCTTATTGAGTTTTCTAATTTAAATTTTTATGATTTTTTTTTTAACTTTTATTTTGAAATTTGACCAACGCTATCAAAACTGGCAAAATAAAATGCTTTATTCTTAATTAGTGCCTACATAGCATCGGATTTTATACATTTGAAAATTGCAACATTCATTAATCAGTTTTAAGTGCTCAAAGATAGATGTCCATTTCAAACAATATATCGTATAGCTAAACATCACAACCCCGTTTGCCAGTTTTTTATTCATGCTGAGATAAAGGGTACAATTATTAGCCCAAGTGCGCTATTTTCATTTTTTTTTAGACTAAGATTTTTAGGCTAAAACATAGGCTAATTTTGTAAGTTTCTTTTTGTAATTTTTACCAGCCCAACTTGCTAAATCAGCCTTACCTGCTAGCACTAACAGGAGGCCAGCACTCGTAAAATGTCAAAGAACGTTGGAACGTTGATCGAGTTGATCAACGAAATTTTGATCGAATGTTGATCGAAGTTGATCGAGAAATGACCTGGATTTATGATACTGAATAGCAGCTATGTATGCAGAATTTACTTAGCAAAAGCGACCTAATGAAAACATAATGTTTTCATTATGATGAAATATAATGAAATATGAAATTAATGCAAATATAATGGACACACTAACATGAAGGGGATTGAACGCCCTCCTCCCCATGATTACTCTGAAGGGTCCCCATGAAGCAAACTATTGGCTTAGAAGTGCGATTTCCTAATCTTATCTCCCCCCTCAACAGGGAGGGGAGATAAAATAAAATCGTAGTCAAAAGGCTCACAAGGCAGCAGGGTAAGAGGACAAAAGGGATACCAATTCATTAACACGTAGGGAGGAGGGCATGGATTATTTTGATTTCTTTAAATGAAGATACAAAAAAAGATATTTTTTTAAATCTAGAGAAGCATTTTTGTGTTTTTCGATTTCTTTTTTCAAAGTGATACCCAAAAAAGGTATTTTGTAAAGTCTAATTAGGGATATTGTTCCTCCCTCCTAATTGGTGTCCCTGGTAGTGATAAATAGGAAAAGACATGTATTTGTAAAAATAGAGTTTACTTAGATATCACTAGTATTTTTTTTATATTGAAGAAACTCCATAACTGCGACGTTAAACGCCTTCACGAATGGCGATCAAGACAGCTCCTCCAACTCTACATCTTTGGTAGCTGATAGTCAAACAAGTTTAAAACAGAAAGACAGTACAAGGAATTGGGAAAATGAAGACGGAGAAAGTGGTAAAATATTTTTTTTTTCTTTTTTTCAACTGCAACTATCTCTTCCCGAGTCCTATTTATTAGTCAAGGACCCACGATTAGGAAAGATCGCTAAAAAATAGTTGCCAGGCTTCAACGAGCCAAAGAAGGTTTGAATATGAAATCCAGGGCAGAAACAAACGCTGAAAACGAATATTTGATGGCGCATTAAAAATTCCTTGGGCCAATGGCAAAAAGAGGGTATCTGCAGAAACAAAAAAACAAAACAAAAATTGGGTCTATTTTTATTCTGGGGAGCTTTTTTGAGCATTTTTTCTGGTAGAATATTTCTCCATGAGCGCAATTTCAGGTCCAATTCCACTATAGAGGTATTCCAAGAGTAGAGGGAGAATATTATCTCTCAACTCTACTTTTCACATTTACCTTGCCTTAATTTGCAGTTGCAAGCATTAAGGATTTACGAGTTCTTCAACTGATCGACATTACGTAAAAAAGCTATACTCCGTGCAATACTAAGTATTTTGCAAGTTCTCTCCACTCCCCCACCCTAAATCCCCTGATTTGACCCAGATCTTTCAACGCTCGGATACCCTCTTTGTGCTACACTTATGCACCTAGCGGAAATTTTACGGGAGCGCTACCTAGCAATGCGATCTCGTTGCACGAACGTCATTATCATCACTTTGTTGATAATCGAAGGCTCTAAAGCCGACAAAGGACTGACTAAATTTCAGTCGGACTAACTGAATAATTGTAACAGACAAGAAGTATGTAATACAGACGTCAATACTGAAATAATTTTATGGTACCAACAATTTAGTGCTTGTCTGTCCTCAATTTCTTCCTAAAAATATTTTAATAAAGGTTGCCTAGTTAAATCAGGGTTATTCAAATATTTATAATTGCTTGAAGAAGTGCAAAGAATTAATTTTAATCTCTATCATTTGAGTATACTTAAAAATTTGCCTGGTAAGTGTTGGACAAAGCGTAGTTTTTTCAAGGCTTATGACAGTGAAGAGAATCCTGTGTGGGATAGATTCCAGCACTCAGTGGACTGAAACACCTTAAAAGTATTTTGAGATTTTTACTCGTTTCATATGCCCCTTCAATTTTTGAGCTCAGGGATTCTACGTTGGTGCTTCGAAGTGATGTTAAGTCTACCGTGCTAGACTTACTGAGAGAGGCCAGGGGCTGGCGTGAATAGCCTGAAAACCCGAACTTCGAAGGGGGACTTTGCTTGTATGGGTTGTTATCGACTTCATGTAACTTTCACCATTAAATAAAAAACAAGTTTTTTCATCTGAAAGCAAGGAGCAACATTAAAACTTAAAACGAACAAAAATTATTACGTATATGAGGGGGTTCGCCCTTTAGTCAATACCTCGCTCTTTACGCTAAAGTTTTTTTTAGCACTTTCAAAAGAGCTATCTAGTCTAATTAAACAGCCTTTGTGATTCAGGGGTTTGTGATTCGAACAAAATTCGAATCACAAGTTTTTTGCCTAACGAATAGAGAGCGTAAAGAGCGAGGTATTGACTAGGGGGCAAACCACTCATATACGTAGTAAATTCTGTTCGTTTTAATGTTGCTCCTTACTTTCAGTTGAAAAAACTTGTTTTTTTTATTTAATTTCTGATTGTTTTTAAATATTGCTGAGAAATCCGGCGCCTCCTTCATAGAAATGTCCCTTCGCCCAAGGAAACATCCTCCATGGAAAGATCCTCCCACGTAACCCCCTCCTCCATCCCCCCCACCAGAAAAAAGCCTTCCTGAAAACGTCTGTATACTTCCCGATAATCAATACTATATGTAAATAATGGGCAAAGTTCATAAGTTGTAGCCCTTACCCCGGAACTGTGGGGGATTAAGTCATCTTCAAAGACAATTTTATCAGATTTTCGACCATGCTGAACAAAATGGGTATCTCAAAGTTTTAATTGGGTGACTTCGGGAAAAAAATGAGCGTGGGAGGGGGCCAAGTTGCCCTTCATTTTTTTGGTCACTTAAAAAGGCACTAGAACTTTTAATTTCCGTTCAAATGAGCCCTATTACGATATTCTAGGACTACTGGATCGATACAATCACCCCTGGAAGAAAAAATAAAACAAAATAAACACACATCCGTGATCTTTCATTTTACAAAAAATACAAAATTCCTTATTTTTGCAGATAGGAGCTTGAAACTTCTATAGTTGGGTTTTTTGATACGCCGAATCTGATGGTGTGATTTTCATTAAATTTATATGACTTTTAAGGGGAGGTCCTCCTTTTTTCGAAAATAAGGCAAATTTTCTCGCATAACTTTTGATGGGTAAGACTAAACTTGATGAAACTTATATATTTGAAATCAGCATAAAATCTGATTCTTTTCATATATCTATTGGCATCAAAATTCTTTTTTTTACAGTTTTGGTTACTATTGAGCCGGGTCGACCCTTACTTACAGTTCGTTACCACGAGCTGTTTGAAAAGCCATCAACTGAACATGAAACCGTCAAAATCTATGCCATCCGGCTGCTTAAAGCCGTGTTGAAAGGGATACCTGAAACAGCAAATGAAATTTGTATCGTGGGTGACAGGTATGACACACTTTTTGGTCACACTGATCCAAATGGTGGCAGTATATCTTTGAAGGACTGCAGTGGTTATCACCAGTTACGTGGCCACTGCTCGAACGTCTACTCCTTTTCGACGAGATAAAAATTGGAAACTGGACAAAGATTGTTGCAAATACAAAGAGCAAAGCAAATTTGATGAAAGCAATTTATGAAACATGGAGCAATGACTGACATATAAGCAGCTTAAGCACTGCCGACACCTTTCGTGTATGGCTGTCTGGAGGATTTGAAGACAAGATGAGATATGTATGTTTAAGTCATGATGTTGATTCGCTCAGTTTCGAGGAATTTCTATGTAGCACACATGAGGAAGCGGACACCAGAATGCCTCTACACGTTGTCTTTTGCTTCAGAAACAGCTTTGAAAGGGTGACTGTTTGTGCTAATGATATTGATGTAGTTGTGATACTAGTGGACCAATTACCTCGTCTCCTTAACAGTTTTCCTGGGGAAAAGGTTGCCTCAACTCCTCGTGAAGTTTCCAAATTATTATGTCCCCATTGATCTTTTGTTCCAGAGAACAGAGAAGCAAATGTTGAACTCCATGGCGTTCATTCACTGCATTTCGGGGTGTGACACAACGAGTTACTTTTTCTCCAAAAGAAAACGAACATTCTTAGCGTCCGCCAAGAAGACCAGTCTGTCAACGGAGATTCAGTGTGCAATACAGAAGTTGAGAGATGAATCCTTCACGGAAGCCAGTATGTTCTCCTTCCAAGATGTTGCAAGAAGGCTGATAATCAGTAGCTTATGGAAGGGATCCTAATCAGTTTTCCCTCAGGGATTTACGAGTACACTTGTACCCTCTAAGAAGGAGCTGAAAGTGTTGCCTCCTACAGAGGGGGCGTTTGTGGAACATTGTAAGCATTCTTTCTATCAGCTTGCAGTCTGGAATGCCTCATTGATTGCAAGACCATGATTTTTTGATAGATAGATATTTATTGCAATAAAAGCCGCTTTGGGCCATGGCAAAAAAAAAAAAATGGAAAATCACACAAAATAATAGCACATAGCAAATTATAGTAGCCTACATAACAATAAAAACGCAAAATTACAAAACAAAAACATAATAAAGCACACAATACCATTAAACTAACATACATAGATAGATTCATATCACATCTATCAAGGGCCATGGCTACAAAAATAACAAACAACAAAACAATTTACACACATACAACAACAATTTCAACACTCACCCCGCCCCCTTTACAAAAATCTATCTCTATGTGACATACCCAATTTTGTATATTTTGCTATCATTCTTGTTGTCCCGTAATTTTTTGATCCCATTAATGAAACCAACCACTCACTTATCCCCACATTACCAAAAAATAATTCTTTCCTTAAATCCTGTAGTTCGGGACAAAGGGTCATGAAGTGAAGCAGATCCTCACCATTTTCTCCACACATAGGCATGAGTAAGGACCTTCCATTGCCTTTACCCTCCCTAAATGTTTCCTCCTTTCTTTAAGTGCTAGAAAATTACCCCTCCCTGATATATACCATTTAATTTCTTCACTATTTAAACCCGCTTTAAAATAAATATCATACCCCCAGAACTCCTTCCATTGCTGGTAAACACCGAGGGACGCCAAGGCTGCGACTTCACACTGCCATTTCTGAATCTCCTGATCTTCCAACACACCCTTTACTAATTTTGCTACATTTCCTACTTCCAGTCCTATCCCCATCCCTTCATTCCAAACACCTGATAACCCACAACTATTTAAGATTGATTTCACCTGGGAAGCCCATGAACTTTTCCTTCTATCCTGCAACACCTCCAGATAAGCTGCATTTACTAACCTATTATTCTGTAAACCAATCACCTTTTCCCAGTATCCTATCATTCTAACCAATCTTTTTACCCTCAATGAAAACAATCCTAGATCACCCTTTAACACCAGACTATTAAATTTCCCGCTTAGCCCTAAAAGTCTCCTGAAATGTCCTAAATAAATTCTCTCTATTTTTTCCCCTTTTTCAAAACCCCAAACTTCCCCACCGTAACTCAATACTGGGCCTACCTTCGTCTCAAACTCGCTATTTGCACCTAATCACTCCACCTCACTGAACTTGTAAACTTACATCCCAAATAAATAAAATCCTTAACTTCTTTCATCTCTTTCCCTTTAAAATAAAACTTATTCTTTTCCCTTTCTTCTTTTCCAAAAACTAATATAACTGATTTATCAATATTTAAAACTAATTTTTTACTCCCCAATAACTATCCAAAATCTCTAACATCTTTTGCGAATCCGGAGCCGATTTCGCAAGCAATATTATGTCATCTGCAAATAATAAACAAAACAGCTCCAGCGACATTAATTTTAACATAGGGACATTTCTATTTCTAAAATACTGCTCAATATCATTAATAAAAAGAGAAAATGAACGTGGTGATAGAGTGCATCCCTGTTTAAGGCCTACCTTACTTAAAACTGGCCTAGAATAAGAAATACCTACCTTCACTACTACTTTAACCACCTCATACATTTTCATTATAACTTCTACTAACCTAATTGGCAATCCTAATTTCCCTAACACCCCTTTCAACACGCTCCTTGAAACTTCATCAAATGCTCCCCTAATGTTCAAAAACGCCGTATATAGCCTATTTTCCCTATGCCTCGTATATTTACTAACTAAAACCTGTAAACAAAATATTTGATTAATTGTACTATAGTTTTCCCTAAACCCTTCCTGACATTCAATTAATCTACCTTTATATTGCAACCATTTATCCATCCTATTAGACAGCACTCTACAAAACAACTTACTGGTAGAACTTCCTAAACTTGTTCCCCTCTAGTTCTTGTGCAAGTTTATTTCTCCTTTCTTAAATAATGGGATCATGATCGATATCTGCCAATTTTGCGGCCATAGATGTGTACTTAGAATTGCCGAGAATATCTATGCAAGCACTGGCAGTATCCATGCTCTTGACCATTTCAACAGCTTAGTTGGTACTCCGTCGATGCCCGGTGCTGAGTTCCCTCTCATATTTTTCAAGGCGTGCCATATTTCCTCCTGTCGAACCGGCTCCAGTAGTTTAGCGTCCTCTGAATCCAACTCAATATCGACTGTCTTTTCTAAACTATCCATCTTCTCATCAGCTCTATCTTCGTCCTCTTCGGTGTATATCTATTTGTATTTTTGTTCTAAGTATTCTGGCTAGGTATCGGCGTGAGGGATTGAATCAGTCAACCTTCTATTTTCTGTTGATTTCCTAATGAACTTCCAGAAACTTCTCCCGTATCTTTTGGCTCTCTTGCTCTTCAAAACGTCTCCTCTTCAACTTAAGTAGCCTTTTATATCCCCTTCACTTGTCCCTAAAAACCTGCAAATTTTTTTCCAGATCAACTGCACTACTAGCCTTAAGTAATGTAAAAGCTACTAAAACCTTCTTCTTCTTTTCCTCACATTCCTTATTAAAAAAAACCTATCAAACCAGTACTCCTACCATTTTCTCTCCTACGTGCCACCTTGGTTCCTATCTTATACAAAACCCCCGACAAAAAATCAATAGAACGTGCTATATCCCCTTCCCTTGCCATATCCTCACTCTTCTGAATAAATGAATCCAGCCCTCTATCTCCAACTAGTACCTTTTTCAACTTCTCCTCACTTTCGTTATCAAACCTTAAACCTTCCCTCCATTCAAGCTCATTACCCATCTTTCCCTTAACCCCAATTTTTTTTTCCGGCTCTCAGTTCATCCTTCCCCTCCTAATTTAACCCTAATAGGCACATGATCCGACCCAGCCAGCGCCATCACCTCAAAATTCACACAACAAGAAAGAAGCCCCAGACTAACAACCCCATAATCTATAACACTTGGAGATTTACCCGAAAAACATGTAAAATCCCCCACTCCTTTATCCTTCCCTGTCCTCCCATTCAAAATAACCAAATTCTGCATACCACAAAAATCTAATTATTTTTTACCCCAATTATTCTTTTTCCGATGACCATCCTTACTCTTCCTCCTCATAACCGACGGCTCAATCATATAAACTCCATTCATTTTTTCTAGTTCGAGATCCACCTCCTCCTTACTCCTTCGTCCTCCCCTGTATATCCGTTAAAATCCCCTAGAAAAATAAATAATCGGACGGAAACTGTTCTGAAAAACGATCCATATCATTTTCTAATATCTCACAGGTATCTTCATCACTAAAAGTGCTAGTTTCCGGCGGTAAACACACTGAACAAAAGATAAACGAGTTACCACCTAAAGATACTCGCACCCATACTAGATTACATAAAGCACATTTCAACCGAGATACATTTCGCCATCTTTTCGTTATCAATAAAGCAACTCCTCCATAAGTTCTACCATTCTGTGATTACTTTCTTTGTGATCCAAAATAAGAAAAACCTTCTATTCTCTCCTCTTTTTCCAGCCACGTTTCTACTAATGATACAACTGAAAAATCACGACATTTAAGAAGACACTCTACTTTAAGATACGAAAAACCCTGAACATTCCAATGCGCTAAATGACACTCGTAATTTGCGCCATGGCCCTGCTTATCCTATCCACTATCTGAGCCAATGGGTTGCGACGGGTTAAATAGCCGCCTAGGCTCTACGTTTTCAGGGTCGTCAGCTCTAACCGACTTGCTCTTCTGTCTTAGGTGGTCATCTGGGCTAATAATATGTTGGCTGTTACGTTTGGGAGCCCCCACAGGCCCAACAAAAGTTGATGTGGAGCCTTTTTTAATAACCAGAGTTTCACTGTTCACCCCATTTATTTCGTTATCACTACTAAGATCCTCCACTACACTAAAGAAAGATTGAATTGATGATTAAGATCCTGAACGCGATCTTCAATTGCAAGTTTCTTCCAATTTAAGCCTATTATTTTCAGAAACCAAACTCGTTACTAAACTTTTTTTGCGGCACTGATAAAGACCCAGGTTCATGGTGAAACTTTTGTCCAACATTTTCCTTAAATGGGTCAGGGTACTCGTTGATGACTCTATATTAGGGGCATTCGTAACCTTAATTACAGATTGCTTATCAAAGCTATACGTAAAACACTGTTGACCAATATATAGCTTAGTCCCTCTTAGTCTTGCTTCTCTATTTTCTCCTCTAGCACGTTCAAGAAAAGGCTTTAGGCAGTTACGGATAGACAGTTCACGCTCTGTATAATCGGGACTAACACCAAGCCCCGCCCTTTTCAGGTGAGCACTTGAACGCAATATAATATTACGAATGTGACCGCTTGTGAACTTAACCAAACCGGTCGCGTACCTTGTTTAGCGTTTAGCCGAAAAATACCTCTAATGTCCATCATTTTTAGCCCTAAATTTGGCACATGTAAGTTCAGTGCTTTCATTACATCTTCTCGTAACGAAGAACGTTTGTTTGCAGGATCGAAATTATACAGGACCAAATTACACTTTTTAGACTCATTTTCTAGTCTTTGCAATTTTACGTTAGTAGCCGACATTTCAGCTTGCAAAGTTAGGTAATCTTTCTTCAATTGTGACGCATCCTCCGAGAACATCTCTACTGTCGGATTAATTCACAACGAAATAGCAGATAGGCCATTTCTAGGTTCCTGAACCTGCGACGAAACTATTTCTATTCCGTTCAATTTTCGATTAATTTCTTGTAGAGTTTCAGATAAATTAACAGAAGTCATAATTTATCCGGAAATATGGTTATAATAATTAGAAAGGTTACTTATCGTTCTGTGAGAGCCGAGCCTCACAAATGAATCCGAGTGACTATTCCAGTGACTATAATTATTCTCACAAAATTTCCACTTAACATAGCAAGTCTTATATAGTAAGATTTCCACTTAGGCTAACATGACAATTCTTGACAATGGGAACTGGTTTTTCAAATTATTTCACTGCCTGTGTATTTAGATGTTAGCGGAATGAATGCCAAAATAATACTGTCTGCCAATCCCTTTCTCCCGTGTCTGCCAATCACTTTGTCCCATGTCTGCCAATCCCTTTCAGTTATGGATGGCAATATTCAGGACAAGATATTGTTCCTGTTGTCTCAAGCGCTTCCGTCGGGATATTCACAACTCTTCTGTGAGTGTAACAAAAAGCGCAAAAGGAACTGCAAATGCCTTAATTGATTTTGTGATGTTTTGTGTACTTGTGCCGGAAAGTGTGACTATTTCTGCAGCTAATTTTTTAATTTGGACGTACTTCTATCGAGGCTAGGATTCAATGTCTGTGCACTTTAATTTATTCTAAGGGGCTTCTGTTTTGATGCCACTAACGGAATGGAGTTGCAAAGGTTTTGTCACCTTCCTGTGCAGCTCCAATTGCTCTGTTCCTCCCCCTTTGAACATAAGTCTAATGCAAGTACAGGAAAGTTGGTTTCTGGTGTCTGGTGTCTGGTTTTAATAATGTGCAGTTAGGAAGCTAGACATGATTGTGATAACCATTTTTTCTTTTCTCTCTCGGCACATTGTTCTGTTTAACATTCTAAGTTTTAAACCTCTCATCTAGGTCGAAAAACAGAAATCGATTATGCAAATTGGGTAGTATCTCCTTTGGCACACAAAACTTCGTTGCACCCGCCTATATTCGTTTTCAGCAACCAATTCTGCCCCTGACAGAGTCCTCAAACCTTCTTTAGCTCGTTGAAGCCTGTGATGTTAGACTTTCGTTGGCTAGGTCCCTGATTATATATAGAGTTTTCAAATGGTGTAGCATAGTAAGAATTTATGAGAATAACTCTTATTAGTATTTGCTTCTAATAACGTATTATAATATTGTACGTTCGTTATAAAACTTATTATTTTAAATTAATTATATACATGAAAATCACTGAAAATATTCATATGTTGGTAGAAGAGTCACCAACCCAATTTTTCGTAGAGGGGGGAGATACTTTTCCAACTGGCAGACTAGGATTTAAAATTCTAGGATCTAAAAACAACTGTGTAAAAACAATTGGTGTCAAAGTGTAATAAAATTGTAAATAAATGATAAGATGGCCAAAAACCAGTAAAATAACAACACTTGGCAGCATAATTTTATGGTCTTAAATTTTTACTACAGGTTGGCTGAACATATTGGGAAGGGGGGAGGGTTTAACTCAAAACATGTCATTTAATACCAGATAAATTTACAGAAAAACAGGAAACTGGAAAAGTACCTGCATAACTCTTGCAAAGTTCCGACTGGAAAATTCTTTCCAGGTTTTTTGACCGCTATTAATAACCAGCTGCTTGCATAAGGAAGGGCTCAATATGCCTCTAAGATATGGTAAAATGTTTCTATGATACTCAAAAGCGCCAATTTCCTGCTTCTTGTTTTCCAGTTTTCCGCAACTGAGTAAAGGATAAATAATATATTCTCAAATTTTAGAAATTTCTAAGCATCTTGATAACAAAATAAAATGTGAAAAAAAGAATTGGATTAATCAATCGTCAAGCGAATGAAAGATTCTAGCCAGTTCCAGAAATAATAATATTTAAACCTTCTCTTATGAGCTAATTGTTGGTAGAAATGCAAAGAAAAGAAAAAAAAAATAAGGGCAAAGAAATGTGATGAGTAAAAACCAGAAATATAATAATATTAAGGATTTTATAAACACTGACAATATTATGGACAATATTGAAAATTATATAAAAGAAAATTATACGCACAGTCTGCTTCTTTTTTCTTTTTTGCGAGGGGGGGGGGCTTAATATCGTAAATGTTAAGAAAATGATTCTTACTTCATAACTGTGGCTAACACATTTTGCCTGCAGTTCTGCTATACTTTACGCCCCAACCCTTCCTAATGTGCAAATATATACCCAAATATAAATCATTTAGAAAGTAGAAAAATTTTTTTGTTTATAGAGGGTTGATAAAATAAATAGTGTATTTTTAGGGGTTACTGATCAAAAGGCCTTGATGGCATTTATATTTAGATACAATAGATATATTTTCAAAGTAGAATAAGTTTGGAATAATAGGAATATAAGTCTCCGAGCCGAGAATATTGGAAGCTACAGTGATGAAGGTGGTCAATTATGGTTCTGAAGCGTGGGTGCTCCGAAAGACAGAGGAAGATCTGTAAGATATTTTCTAATGAAATTGCCTATGGATTGTTCTGGGTATCCGTCTAACTGACCGTATTTCAAACAGTAAACAGTACAGAAATGTGTTTTCAATCCCGCTTTCAGAGCTATAACAAGAGAAAAGTCGAGATAGCTAGGATAGGTTCGGCGAAGGAAGGATGACTGATGGCCAAAGATTATCCTTTTTGGCCGACAATCTAGGACCAAACGAAAAGAAGGTCGTCCCCGAATCGGGTGGAGGGATATCATATGGAAAGATTTAAGGTAAATTGGAACTTCTTGAGAGGGAGTAAAGAGGGAGACTTTGAATAGATTGGTTTTGAGGAGGGGTGTGCGTGGTTGCGCCAGTCTCAGGCGGTTCGGGGCAGCAGTGACTTGCTAGAAGCAGCAGTAGTAGTATCTAGCTTATATCAACGTTTCAAATAACGTCTGTGCTTCAGAACTGTTCAGATAACCGCTTATACTTATGGCACAAAACTTTACGTAATTATGAGCTACTATAATCGTTCCGACCCTTGAAATTTGCAAGTATTTTGCTCCACCTTACTTTCTCTTCTAGTCTCAACCTGCTTATCATGGTATATTAATTAAAAAAACACTTTTTCCATAAAACATGTTTTCCGAAAAAAGTAAAGAGCTCCATGAAGCCAGATATGAGCAGATATTAAGTCAAATAATCTTCCAAGCGTAAAACTAGCACAAATCACTATCAATATATAAATGAAACTCAAAACGAACAGAAATTACAACAAACAACCGAGTTAAACTCAAAACGAACAAAAATTGACAACCCTTATGCCTTCTCAAGACCTGAAGATAATATTCACTTTTCAGAAAACAAAATACAGTTTAAAGTTTTTCACATTTTTTTTATTTAATAAATTAAACATTATCAAGGCTTTAAGTAACAAATATCAGCATTTTTATGTTGAATTGACAATCCACGATCATTTTTTTCCAGTAAAGTGTAAATTAATTTCTTTTTTAGCGATGGTGAAATGCCATAAAAAGCATTATGAAGAATGCTAAGACTATCCATGTAAAATCATCATGATTGCAGCATCAGACGCAGCCTAATAAGAACGAATTCTAACTCACAGTTACCGAAAATTTAATAACGCGCTTTGAAAAGTATTAATAGAAAGCTATGCTTTATGGCCGTTCATTGCAATACAAAGAGCGATCGCAACACAGCATTGTGATGTAAAGAGAATATTGACATAAACGCGTTCTGAGACCGGTTATAGACCTGATATATCTGGTTTTAGACCCGGTTATAACCGGTCATTATAACCGGTTATAGACCTGGTTATAGACACGTTCTGAGATCATATTGGTTATACATAGGATAGGACAGGAAAACGAAGAACGAAGAAAAATAATAATGAAACTATAGAACAAAGAGTAAAAAAAAAAATGTGAACTAATTCCTCATTCTTCAGCCCAACCTCCTAAAAGAAAACAACAATCTCACAACATTACCATATATCCATAGACTCCGTGATAAACTTGGAAAATTTTTACGTAGTCTTTTTTTTATGTAATCTTACTGCCTCATTTAAAGATTAGGTTGAATTTCTTGTTTTTCAACTCTGGGAAAGACACACTTTATCTTATTCCTAGCAGTGGCGTATACAGATTACTTTACACTGGAAGAACTTGATAACAGTTGGGAGGAATGCAACCAAAAACTTTCAAAAGATGAATCTCTGAAAATTAGAAAAGGGACGATTTGATTGTGCGTTACCCATCAACGCTTTTAAATTTCCAGACCCTTTAGTTGTTTTTGATAAGACAACATTAATTACCACAGCAGAGTGTTTACCACTATTTATAGGGAAAACCCTGAACTAAAAAAAATACATAAGGGCTTAGGCTTAAACAGAAACATTCGAAAATTTGTATAAGGTAGGAAAATTTATGACAGGGAAGAAATTCATGCCAATTTAATCACTCGTATAGTTTTTGTCACTCGTATAGTTTTTCAGTTGGGGCTAGTTTCAAAGCTATTTTTTTCTTTTGGCTAATTTTTGGCTATTTTTTTCTAGTTTCTAGGCTGGTTTAGTCAAGGCTAGTTTTTGATTTTGCACTGATAACGCTTTAGTCAAAATATCTTATTGTTGTTTTGGTTTTATTTAATAGCTGAAAATCACACTTCAAGGGTTTTTTATTTCTTGGTTTTTTTTTTGTTTTTTTTTTTTGTCGCATACTTCACTTAAAATCATATAGCCTACCATTACAGATGGCTCAATATTACTGATATCTGCTTTAGGCAATACAAATCGTTAATCTTAATATGTATTCTCAATCTATTTTCTAGATGAGGATTCACCCAGCATGTCCCAGTTGGCTCTATTTCTAGCTGCATCAGGCCTTATTGACTTGTTGCCCAGTTTTGCAAAAGAGCAAATTGATTTAGATGCTGCAATGTTATTGACGGAAGCAGACCTTACCAGCATGAATATCCCTCTTGGTGAGTCTATAAATGAAAATGTCAAAGTCAAAAAGAGACAAAATGTAGTAAGGACTAAAGCTGTAGGCCAACTACTTAAACCTCATCCGTTAAAACTCATCCATATAACCATATGAGCTCAACTAAAAAATATAGCTTTGTGTCACAATTAATTTTCGGCAATCCAAATGAGCATAAGTTAAACATAAAACATTCATAAAAATTCAATCAAATTAAAAAAAATATTTGGGATTATTTGCCTGTTTTAGCCCATTTTTTTCTCTTAGTAAGGCGTCGTTTAATCCGTGTTTACAGAGCTGTGTTTTCTTTAAATGTTTGTTGCGTTTGATTAGCGATCTCACAGCCGTTTTTACCACAATTTCATGTATCAGGAAACCTCAGAAGAAAAAGAAAGATGAAAAAGAAAAAAAAAAATTAGTTTCCGAGCAGTAACTCATAGTTGAAGCTTACTGAATTTTTTTATTCTTTTTTTTGTCTAATTAGAGCTTTTAAAATTTCTAGAGCATTTTTAATTTTGTCAGAAATTCATTACTCTTATTCTGAACTCAGAATCTTAAAAGGATATAAATTTGGTAACCAATTAAGCCAATATCGTGGGAATACCCCCTACCCCCTTAAACCTGTTTTGTTTTTATTTATGAATCTACAAATATGCTTCAAATAACATTTGCGAAGATTATATTCCATTTTTCTGTTTCCTTCCTTTCTGGTGTTTACGTGCCTGGTACTTGAGTTTAAATGGATATCTTGGTAATATATGATGACCACAGTACTGCGGTTTTTGTTGTGTCCATTATGCGTTAGTCATTTCAGATAGAACAAAGAACCTGCCAAATTCGGGGGCAAGATCATGCTTTTTTGGCTCTTTTTTTTCTGGCGACTATATACTATACACCACTATACACCATGACCATGACCACAGACACCAAGACAAAATCCACTATACACAATTACAATGACCACTGACCACTTAAACCATGACAAAATCCAATACACCATGACCATGACCACTGACCACCGACACCATGACCACTATACACCATGACAAAATCCACTATACACCACGACCATAGAAGACAAATAGAGGTAGGTTGTAATTATTACTCTCAAAGAATCTCCCCCTGATATTGGAAAACTGATGACACCTGAACAACATATTCGTTACTAATAACAGTGAACAAAGAAAAAAAAAGAAAAGGCAAAAGGCAACAATACTTCAGTTCTGGACCTAAAAACAAGGAAGGCAACAATACTCCCCTTCAGGACCTGATATTATTCTTCCTTACAAACTTTTGTGACAGTTTTGACAATTTATCAATTCTATAGACAATTTGTCAGAGTTCGGAACCAAACCCGGATATATAACATTTTCTGAAATCTTATGTTTTACTATGTATGGAGTAAAATCATGTCAAGTAGTCTGTTTCTTACTTACTTGTACTCATACTTCTACTTGTCTCAAGACACAAGCTCTTCAGCTCTTCCTCGTTCTATAACCGATCAGACAGTCAAGTGCCATGCTCCTCGGTCGTCAGTCTCGTACAGTGATCTCCATTCGCAATTTACCTCATACTCACCCATGGTGCTCAAAGCCCACGATCAATTGCTTGGTGCATTGTTTCATGTTCTATGTTTTATCAAATCCTATGTTTTACGAGGTCATTCATTAAACATAGGAATATTGTTTCAGAATCAACTTTATGTCTTCTATTCATCGGAGCGACCTTTACACTCATTTGGTCAGCTATAATAAATTAGACTTTGCCTACTAACTGTAGACAAGCTCATAGATTGATTTCTCGTTTATGCCTAATTCAAACTGATGGTTTTCATTGGTTTTCTGCTTGGTTTCCCTCTAGGTACGACAGGATTTCTGACTTAACTTTTGTTATAGAAAAACATATGGTCAGTTTTCATCTAGTCTGCACAGAAATAACCTAAATAATTTTAAGGCAGAATACACATAATTATACTTCTTTTCAACTAAGGGAAATACATATAATTAAGAGAAATATATAGTTTTTGAACTAATGAGAAATTTATAGGCTATAGATGGTATTTAACAGAGGTGGACGTAAAAATTTTCCGTGTCAACAAGTCTTGGACTTTCCCTTTCGGTTATCCGATGGGAAATCCCATGCGTGTGAATCTGGCATTATTTGAACTTGCAATCTCTTTCGTAAGTCCAACGGCCAGGAAGCACATGAAGGGGCAATGTTCATCGGTTTCAACTGCAAAAAAAGCTTTTTTTGGTCCATTGAAAGAATTGAAAAAAAGTAAAATTGCCCCCTGGATTCAGAAAAATACAGTTTGCCCCGTCCTTCTAAATTTTTATGAATTGTTTGCCATTGCCAACAGTCATTAGAACGAAACTTTAACTAGGTGATATCGGGTAGGATTACTCGGACGTGCCTTAAAAAAGGCTAAATAGTGTTTGTTATTGGCCAAATTCCACAAAGAAACACTTGGACTAACCAATAAAATCACATTAAATATACGTAGCGCTTGATCAGAATCGTCAGAAAAATTATTTTTCATTGTCCCTCTGCAAGGTTTAAAGCTCTTCTAAACACCGTGCTGTATTTCAATTGAATTGAACTTTCTAAAAAAAAGAACTACACGGAATCTTTTCTAAACTTAATTTTATTTGAAATACATTTTGGCTTTTATAGAAACTGATACCAATATATGCGTTTCCATCCATTGTCAACAATGATTTATTTGTCACATGATTTATTGTTTCTTAATTTTAGTTTTTACATATTCTATATTTGTATATTCTATTTATTAATATATTTTATATTATTCTATATAATCCCATTACTCTTCTAAATATTCTATATTATTTATAAATTATATATAATATTCTTAATATTCTATATATATTTCACATTCATGGTTATTCTACGGGAAAAAGAACTTTCCTTGAAACATATATGAGCTTTTGTAAGCACCTCTATTCTTATATAGATTTTGTTCCTGATTCTACCAATTTTACTCTTCCTCTGATGCTAGAAGAAAATTCTGGTGTAATTGTCAGGATTTAAATCTAGACTTATGATCTAGCAATTATCAGGTCAATCCACTTTAACAGTTTCGCCACATAAGACAAGTAAGACAGAAAATATTTCTCAAGTATTTCCATGTTTATTAATATAAATATAACATATTTTAATATCAGTAGCCTAAATATAATATATGGACCGACGTATTTCTGACAGACTACGTATACTCTGACAGACCACTGTCAGACTACGTCTGACAGTGGTCAAATATGGCTTTGAAGCATGGACCTCCGAAAAGCGGATGAAGATTTGCTAGATGTTTTCCAGAGAAATTGCTTAAGGATTGTTCTGGGTACCCGGCTGACTGACCATATTTCAACAATAGGCTATAGGAAAAATGTGGTTCAATACCGCTCTCTAGGGCTATAATGAAAGAAAGGTTGAGGTGGCTAGGACACGTTGTGCGGATTAAGGATGACAGATTGCCGAAGATTGTTCTTTTCGGCCAACCGTTTAGAGCTAAACGGAAAGCAGGTCACCCTCGTCTAGGGTGGGACGATGTCATAAACAAATATTTAAAGGAAATGGGAGCTTCGTGGAGGGTGTAAAAGGGAGGCTTTGAATAGGTTGGGGTGGAGGAGGAGCGTGCGTAGCTGTATTGTCCTCAGGCGGTTTTGTGCTGCCGCGAGTTTTTAGTAGTAGTAGTAGTGGTAGTATTTCATCTGGATTATAAAAGCAGAAGAGAACTTAAGCTAAATTCTTCTATAAGTAAGTTAGCTTCTTTCTTAGTCATTCTTTGAATGATTAAATAAAAAAAACAAGTTTTTTTAAACTGAAAGTAAGGAGCGACATTAAAACTTAAAACGAACAGAAATTATTCCGTATATGAAAAGGGCTGTCCCCTCCTCAACGCCTCGCTCTTTACGCTAAAGTTTTTTATTGTTTTAAAAAATAAAGTTGTGAAACAGAGTCAAACTTTAGCGTAAAGAGCGAGGCGTTGAGGAGGGGACAGCCCCTTTCATATACGGAATAATTTCTGTTCGTTTTAAGTTTTAATGTCGCTCCTTACTTTCAGTTTAAAAAACTTGTTTTTTTTATTTAATTTCTGATCGTTTTTTAGTTAATGCAGCTTTTATTTGCATAAAAATTTTACTTTTCTTTGCTAAATGGATGTCTTTACAAATTAACTTACGTAACTAACTTCTATATTCGTATATTTTTCTTCTGGCAAAAAATACAAAGTTGCAGATTTTTGCAGATATGAGCTTGAAACCTATGTAATAGGGTTTTCTGATACGCTGAATTCTGACGGTGTGATTTTCATTAAAATTCTTTCACTTGTAGGGGATGTTTCCCCCCTCTTTAAAAAATCGAGTAAATTTTCTCAGGCCTGTAGCCTTTGATGAGTAATACTAAACTTAATAAAATTTATATATTTAGGATCAGCATTATAAACAAATTCTTTTGATACATTTATTGACATCAAAATTCCGTTTTTAAAAGTTTCGATTACTATTGAGCCGTATCGCTTGTTTTTTTATTGTTTTTTTTATTACGTATATGAAGGGGTTCTCCCCTTAGTCAATACCACGCTCTTTACGTTAAAAGTTAAAAAAAATTTTGATTCACAAACCCCTGAATCACAAAGGCCGTTTAATTAGAATAGATAGCTCTTTTGAAAGCACTAAAAAAAACTGTAGCGTAAAGAGCGAGGTATTGACTTGGGGGAGAACCCCCTCACATACGTTATAATTTCTGTTCGTTTTAAGTTCTAATATTCCTTCTTACATTTCAGTTGAAAAAAACTTGTTTTTTTTATTTAATTTCTGATCGTCTAATGATCGATTTAATTTCTAATGCTTGGAAATCCGGCGCCCCCTTCATAGAAATGTCTCTTACCCCAAAGAAACATCCTCCACGGAAATATTCTCCAGAGTAACCCCCTCCTCTAGCCCCCCCCCCAGAAAAAATCCTTCCTGAAAATGGTTGTATACTTCCCAATAACCAATAAATAATGCTGGCAAGTCCGGCGCCCCCTTCATGGCAATTTCCCTTCCCCCATGAAAACTTCCATCATGAACAGATCCTCCAACATAACCACCGACCCACCCTTCCCTCCCACTACCAGAAAAAAAACCTCCTGAAAACTTCTGTATACTTCCCAATAACCAATACTATATGTTAACATTGGGTAAAGTTCATAACTTTTAGCCCTCCCTCTGGGAACTTCGGGGATTAAGTCACCCTAAAAGACATATTTATCATATTTTCGACCATGCTGAACAAAATGGCTATCTCAAAATTTTGATCGGGTGACTTTGGGAAAAAAATAAGCGTGGGAGGGGCCTAGTTGCCCTCCATTTTTTTTGGTCACTTAAAAGGGAACTAGAACTTTTAATTTCCGTTCCAATGAGCCCTCCCACGATATTCTAGGACCACTGGGTCGATACGATCACCCCTGGGGAAAAAAAAACAAAAACAAATAAACACGCATCCGTGATCTTTCTTCTGGCAAAAAATGTAAAATTCCACATTTTTGTAGATAGGAGCTTGAAAACTCTACAGTAGGGTTCTCTGATACGCTGAATATGATGGTGTGATTTTCATTAAGGTTCTATAACTTTTAGGGGGTCTTTCCCCCTTTTTTTTTGAAAATCAGCCAAATTTTCTCAGGCGCGTAACTTTTGATGGGTAGCACTAAACTTGATGAAAGTTATATATTTGAAATCAGCATTGAAATCTGATTCTTTTGATATATCTATTAGTATCAAAAACCCGTTTTCTAGAGTTTCGGTTACCATTGAGCCGGGTCGCTCCTTACTTACAGTTCGTTACCACGAACTGTTTGATAAAAATCATTCTTATGAAAAAAGGTCAAGAGCAGCGTTACCTTTTGAAAAATAAAATAGATGCCAGCATATAAGCTTGAGAAAGTTATTCCCAAATCACAAGGTATACTTTTGAGAAAAATCTGAATCCATTTCTTGTTGCCGAATAGCAGGGTGTATCCAGAGAGGGTTGGGGTGGGGCAGAGTATGACCCTCCCCCCAAAAATACTATTACTCCAAAATACCATTAGACCCTTTTCAAATGGTGAGACGCGCACTCATAGGTCAAGAAGATAAGCCAGCTAGAGGTGTATAAAAAGTGTTGGTAAAGGCCGATCCAGTCACTTAGACAATAAAAAAGAGGAAGACGAGCCCCTCCCCCATTTTCGGCTAATCAGTTACAATAAAATGAAATTGTTTTCAGTAGTATTTGATAAAAACCAAACAATGTTTATCCGCGTCAATTGTTTTTTTCACATTGACGACTTGATTCTGAAATTTCACCATAGCTCAACCTGGCAAAGACCCACATGCGGAGTGTGAAGCTAGTTACGATAACAGTACCAGAAGGTCTAAGTCTCTGCCTGAACTGGCTGGAATGCACGGTGTATGAAACAATGAATATCAAATTATTTTTTATCAAATACTACTGAAAACAATTCTATTTTTTGTTAACTGATTAGCCGAAAATTGGGGAGGGGGTCGTCCTCCCCTTTTTTATTGTCTAAGTGATTGGATCGGCCTTTACCAACACTTTTTTATACACCTCTAGCTGGCTTATCTTCTAGACCTATGGGTGCGCGTCTCACCATTTGAAAAGGGTTGAAGTATAACATCCTTTTCTTTTCTTTATGTCCTGTTAAAAATCAATTATTTTTTAGGACGAGAAAGAAACTACTTAAAGCCATTGCAGACCGTAAAGCCGACTTAGAAGACCCTGGTGAAGTAGATGATAGTTATCTTTGACATTTTTTTTTTATTTTGTTTCTTTTTTGTTGCTTCGCATGGATTATTAAAAAATTATATAACTATTACTTGTGATAAATTTTGAATCGTGATTGTCATGATAGTCACAACCTACTGAAGAGCAAAATTTGCATCAAAAGGTAAATTACGAAAAGTTACCAAGAATTTACCGAAGGCAGGGTAATATCATTTCCATATGTGGGTCGCTACATTAAAAAAAAAACAAAAAACTAAGACAGAGGTTGCTAAGCAATAGCACGTCCCCCACACTTGGAGAAATCTAAGTGGCATATGGCATCCTTTCATATTTATGTTGTTTCTTTTAGTGCATGGCATCTCAGCAGTATTCCAAGAACAACTTAGGGTATTATGTTCAAACTTTCAGGCCTACTTCTGCTCTTAAAATTTAACCAAATCAAAATAGCGTAAGTGTACCCAAGCTATCAAAGAAAGTAAACAGATTTTTTTGTGAATGGTATCAAGTTTTCTATTTCCGGTCAACTAGAGGAGATATGAAACTAAATTAAACACTACTATTTGTGTCCAGATTTTTAAAAGGGTGTATGTTGTTAAAAATTGCTGAAATTTTTTTTCCAGCATACAAAAAGCAGGCCAAACTATAAAGTCTTAAAAACGAAAAGATTTAATGTATTATTTTCTTTTTCCCTGAAAAGAATATGTCAATATAAAACGAACAGAAATTAATTAAAAAACTTTTTCTACAAAAAGTTTTTCAAAGAAAATTAAAGAACTCCATTAAACCAAAAATGAGCAAAAATAAAATCAAATAATCTACCAAGCGTAGAACTACCACAAATCAGCATCGATAAATAAATGAAACCCAAAACGAACAGAAATTACAATAAATAACCGAGTCAAACTCAAAACGAGCAGAAATCAACATGATAGGGCTCAAACCCTTATGCCTTCCCAAGGCCAGAACATAATTTGCACTTTATTTAAAAAATACAATGAATGTGAATTGTAAGTTTAATATACATATACTGATATTTAGTAATCAAATGTAAATATTATTGGATCTTTTAAAGTTATAAAAGTAAAAACATTTATGTTTTTACTTTTAAACATTTCAGTAAAGTGCAAATTTACATTTATATTTTGTCTCTTAATCATATCATTGTGACTTTATTTGGTTTTTAAGTAAACGACTTAGAGTTTTTAAACTTTTTTTGTCTTTTATCAGTCCAGTACGTTGCTACAGGTGACATTGATTGCTATTTTTCTGCTATTACTCCTTCACCTAAAAAATTATGAATTTCTAGAGTTGAAGTGACAACACTGATACGACAACTTTTTTGTATGAATGAACATCATTCTAAGTTCACGCTCTGGTTTACCGTTTGTTTAGAGCTATTTGTCCACTGTGGTTGTTTTGTTGCCATTAATTTTTTTATAAGGAATATTTATTCATTGTTTTTCTAAAATGGGTCCATAAAGGAGCAAAATTAAATATAGTTCCATATTCAGGATCTGATTTTACTATATGTTGTGATTTTTTTTTCAAAAACTGTAGTGTCTTTACTCTAGTCTTTGCTAAGTATCAATCTGGTTGTCTTTCAAACAGTTCGGGTAACGAAGTGTAAGTAAGGAGCGACCCAGCTCAATTGTAACCGAAACATTAAAAAACAGAATTTCGATACCAATAGATACATCGAAAGAATCAGATTTTTATGCTTATTTCAAATATATTAAGTTTCATTAAGTTTAGTCTTACCCATCAAAAGTTGCTAGCCTGAGAAAATTTTGAAAAAAGGGGGAAACAGCCCCTAAGTCATAGAATTTTAATGAAAAATCACACAACATCAGTTTCAGCGTATCAGAGAACCCTACTGTAGAGGTTTCAAGCTCCTATCTGCAAAAATATGGAATTTTTTTTTTTTTTTTTTTGCCAGAAAAAAGATCACGAATGCGGGTTTATTTGTAATTTTTTTCCCGGGGGTGATGGGATCAACCCAGTAGTCCTAGAATATCACGAGATGGCTCATTCCAACGGAAACTAACAGTTTTAGTGAACTTTTTAAATTACCAAAACATTGGAGGGCAATAAGGCCCCCTCCAAGCTCCATGCTCATTTTTCCCCCAGTCATCTGATCAAAATTTTGAGATAGCCATTTTGTTCGGTATAGTCAAAAAATCTAATCCCTATGTCTCTGAGGACGGCTTAATCCTCGCAGTCCCCGGGGGAAGGGCTGCAATTCATAAACCTTGCCTATTGTTTACATATAGTATTTGTTATTGGAAAGTATACAGACGTCTTCGGTTTTTTTTTTCTGGTGGCGGAGGGGGTTACATGAGAGGATCTTTTCATGAGCAAAGGAAATTTTCAATGAAGGGGCACCGGATTTCCCAGCATTATTTAAAAATCAGAACGACCAGAAATTAAATAAAAAAAAAGAAGTTTTTTCAACTGAAAGCAAGGAGCAACAATAAAACTTAAAACGATGAGAAATTATTACGTATACGAGGGGGTTCACCTCCTCGTCAATTCCTCGCTCTTTACGCTATAGTTTTTTTTTTAGTATTTTCAAAAGAGCTATTTATTCTAATTAAACAGACTTTGCGATTCAGGGGTCATTCTTAAAGAATTGGAACAAAATTCGAACTTTAGCGTAAAGAGGGAGGTATTAACGAGGGAGCGAATCCCCTCAGATACGTTACAATGTCTGTTCGCTTTAAGTTTTAATATTTCTCCTTTCTTTCAGTTTTCAGTTGAAAAAACTTGTTTTATTTTTATTTTTGTAAGTAGCATCGGTTGTCTTTTGTGTAAATTAAGTAAATTGATTAGTTTTGTCTGTTAATTTGTGTCAGCTATGAAATCTTAAATATTCAATTAAATGCTGTTTATATTACTGCTGGTTTTCATTAGTTTTTATTTTTGCTAATCATGGTAGCATTGGTTGTCTGTGTGTCAATCAAATAAATTGACTGGTTTTGCCTCTTAATTTGTGTCAGTTTGTGCAAGAAAACCTTTTGACACAACTTCTGACCGAACTACTGACGTGATCTGCACATGTTGCCATGCATTGCACATGGATTACACATCACATATTTCATCTGTTTTTGAAACAGGAACTAGAACTTTTAGTTTCCATTCAAATTAGCTCCTTCGGAAATTTCAATGATATTACTAAGTATTATAGAGCAGTGCTGCCAATGATGCTACTTATATGCCCTTTTTGACATCCTGAATCCATTTCGTTTTCTAGTTTAATTGAAACTCTCCCTAAGGGTTCCCCAAAAGCTTAATCTTAATACCCTTAGCGTCATTAGTTACAGTAACTGTGGTGATATTAAAGTATTTATAATGATAGCACTAGTACTAGTAGCAGCAGTAGTATTAACGTTTTGCCCTTAGACCCCATAAGTATCATTCTTATCAAGTCCTGGAAGTGTCAACTTAATACAATTACTCGTTGCATTGATATTGCCAATAAATCCTTTTGATAACCTGTATATTCATATATTTTCTTGTGATTTCCATCTTAATTCTCTTAGCCTTACAATTAGTTGCAATAGAGGTAGTAGCTGAAGTAGCAGAAGTAGTAGTAAATGTAGCAGCGGTAGTATTATTAATAGTAGGTTGCACATATTGCCTTTTGCTCTATTGATCTTCTCCTTTAAGCATTCTCTGAAAGATCCAACTTAATGTTAAAATTCATTCTTGAGACACACTCTTTTAACAATTTGCATGCACATAATGTCTTCTGATTTGGTTCAAATTTCCCCTCAATATTTTAAATGTAATATTATAGTTGTAGTAGTAGCAGTAGCGTACAAATATTGCCTTTTTGTTCAATTGATCAGTTACCTTATCGTTCCCGGAAAGTTCCAAATTAATATACTCAGTCATTCATGAGTTAAGCCCTTTTGACGACCCGTATACACACAATGTGTTTTGATTTAGTTCAACACTCCCCTCGTCCTTCTCTGAAATGCTCACCTGAATGGCCTATGCCTTTTTGGAAAGTAAAGGTCAAACATGCATACTTTTTTCAATAGCATATACTATATATAAACAGTGTCAAATTGCCTAGCTTACATCCCTTGCCCTTGGGGCTGTGAAGGGGTTGACATCCCCAAAGGCATAGTTAATGGATATTTTAACAATGCAGAAGAACACAAATGTCTGAACATTTTGATTGGATTAATGTTTCTGAAAATAATGGGCGTGGAGGAGGGGAGCGCTGGCTACCCTCAATTCACTTTTATGACTCTCTTAAAAGAGTGCTATAACGTCCAATTTAAATAAAATTAGCCCTATCCAAAGTTCATACAACCACCCTTCCCATAAAAACCGTGTATGCTCCCCCCCCCCAGGCATAACTTGAAACCATTGACTCAGGGCTCTGGTGGGTTATGTCAACCCTGAAGTCTTTGTTATATGCTCTGAGGACTATTTTAATAAATTAGCTATTTTACAGTTTTGATCAGATACGTTTGGGGAAAAGAGAGCGTCAGGAGGAGGGGGACTAACTTCCCTCTATCACTTTTGACTCTTAAAAGGGAATTAGAACTTTCAATTTCAGATTAAATGAGCCACCTTTGAAGTTTATGCTACCCTATAAAATTTATATCCCTTTGGGGCAAAACTTACAACCCTTGCCCCCAGATTCCGAGGGGTTGATTTAACCCCAAAGGCCTTGTTATATGATGTTTAGACTATTTTGAACAAAATGGTTAGACTATCTCAAAATTTTTATTAGATACGTTTAGGGAAAAGAACACGTGGGGGAGAGCTAGTTGCCACTAGTAATTCTGATTTCCAAATGAATAAGCCGTATCTGAATTTTATAGTTATATATGGTTATCTCAAAATTTTCGTCGGAAGCATTTGGGAAAAAAATACGTGGGGGGATGGTTGCCATCTGATCACACTCGACTTTTAAAAAAGGAGCTAGAACTTCCAATTTTCTTCTCCGAACTTCCAACTTCCAAAATAGCCTTCTCCGAAGTCTATATGACCAGCCAATCCAGAACAAACCTTAAATGTTAAAAATAGGCAAATAGTACAGGTCTTAGCGCTTGCCCTGAAGGCCCTGGCGGGGCTTATCATCCCCAAAGACAAAATTAAGGGACCTTTCAAATATACTTAACAAAATGGCTATCCCTGAGAGCTGGGGTAATCTTTAGACATAATTACTGGACCTTTCAACTGCGCTGAACAAAGTTGATATCTCCAAACTTTGATTGGATGTATTTGGGAAAATGATGGGCGTGGGGAGGAGACTGGTTGCCCTCCTATAACTTTCGACTAATAAAAAGGGGACTAGAACTTCTGACTTCCAATCCAATGAACCCCCTCCAAAGCTCATTCGACATATCCTTTCCATAAAAAAAAAACTTTATATACTCCTGGGGCATAATTTTCAACCCTCGCCCTGAGGGCTGTGTGTGTTTGTGGGGGGGGGGGGGTATAATCTTCTAATACTTAATTACTAGGCATTTCAACTACGCTAAACACAGTGGCTACTTCAAAATTTCTATCACATGCATTTAGGGAAAATATTACGTCAGTGGGGGTGGTAGCTGCCCTCCCATTACTTTTACTCTTAAAATGAGCACCATAACTTCCGATTATCAATCAGATGAGCCTCCTCCAAAGTTTATACGACCACTTTTTCAATAAATTAATTGAAAAAACTTTTTCCACAAAATAAGTTTAAAAAAAAAAAAAATTAAGAACTCCATTAAACTAAAAATGAACAAAAATAGAATCAAATAATCTACCAAGCATAAAACTACCCCAAATCAGTACCAATAAATAAATGAAACCCAAAACAAACAGAAATTAAAATAAATAATAGACTCAAACTCAAAACGAGCAGAAATTAATTTGAGTAGGGTTCTAAACCCCATACTTTCTAAATGCCATAATATAATTTGTACTTTATTAAAAAAATCAAATTAATTTACTGAAAAAAATGTGCATTGTCAGTTTAATATACATATACTGATATTTATTCCTTAAAATTTTAATTAGTTTTTGATTTCTTAAGGTTATAAAAGCGAAAACACTTAAAAGTACTTTTTTTTAAACGCTATTTAAAAATTGTTATAAAATGACTTTGGGGAGAAGGGAACGTGGTAAGGAGGCTAGTTGTCCTACAATATTTTTGAAAGGGCACTAGACCATTTAATTTTCGTTCGAATGACTCACTTCCGATATTTTAGAACTATTGGTTCGATATGATCACCCATAGAAAAAAAAAGAAAAAAAAAACAATAAAGCAACCTAAAAATTTCAACTTAAATTTCCAAAACCCTTAGTGCTGGCACGAACATGGATTTTTTTTTTGTCGGGGGGAGGGGATAAAAAATCACTTTATAATTTTAGTTAAGTTGCTCAGAAATTCGACATAATACGTAATTTTTGGTTGGAAACCGGTCGACAAGCCCTACCCCCCTCGCACGTCTCTGCTTCAGTGTGATCCTAAAAAGATAATTTGTGTTACTAAAATATTATTAAATCCCAAATTTCCATTTATTTAACAAAAAGGAAAAAATACAATCACAAAAAGTCTAATACCACAAATAACACTTTCCAGCAGTCCAGTTTTTTACTCGAAATTTATTGTCAGCTCTTGAGAACATATTTTTAGCTAAACAATCCTGAATACATTTTAAAAATACACGAAAAACAAGCTTTTAAGAAAAATCTCAGCATGGCCTACTAGGCTACGCTAACTCTGAAGATAATTTTAGGGGACCAAAAAACAAGAACTTAATAACTGTAAGAAACATTAGCAGTCAATTGCCTATGAGAATTTTTAGTGTAGCTGAGTCCAGGCGGAGCGGTTAGCGCGCTAGACTTGAAATCATTTGTCCGTGAGGATAATCGATTTTGAAACACGGGAAGCGCCGGATCATTTGGCCCCAACCACGCATTGCGCTCCCGGCCAAAGGCAGATAATCAGGAGATCGGTACTTGCTCATTAGTCAGCATTGGAAAAGCTTTTTTTGGTGGTTTTTCCTTAGATATTGCAAAATAAATAAATGTAAGATAAATTGAAAATATATTCTAACTCATAATTTCTCTAGATTTCTAACTCATGAAAAAATTGATTTTAAGTTTAGCTCGGCAGTTAAACCGTTCTAGCTGAGTGGTTTGGTTCCAGACTTGAAATCCTGAGGATAAGGATTCGAGTCCTGGTATCACTGATTATTTGGTTTCAAGCAGGAGTCAGCGGTGTGACTCTGTATGCTCAGTCAGAGTCCACGCAGCTTCAAATGGGCAGCTGGAGAAATTTGAGGGGGAGCCAAGGGAAGCTTCAGGTGATTTGCCCTCCAACCCCGCATTTCACTGCCAGCCGAAGGCAGAAAATCAGGATATCGATACCTGCACCACGCAGATCATTGGCCAGCATGCAAAAAAGTGTTTTCTTAATAAAGGTAATTGAATAATTAAATTAACTTAATTTCTTAATTAAAGTTTTAAGTGTAGATACTAGTCCTCATGATTTGCGGCATTATTAGTCTTGAATATCCTGCTTCCGCTTTCATTGGCTTGCAAAAACACATTCATTCTCAAAATTGTTAGCTAACAAGTTTTGTAAGGACGGCAAAAATACGGTACCAGACTTAAATTTTTTGCTTTATGCAAATATATTGTAAATATAATTGCTTTTATGCCAGTTTTTTTGTCTTTCTCCTTTTTTTGGCATCCTTAGAATCAGCATTCCAATAAAGCAGCATTTGAAACGCTATAACACCATTAGCTATAACAGATGTTATGTAAACAGCAACTGTAGTCAAGTCACCGGTTTCTTGGATTGATGTAAAAACACGAGCTATTGCACCAAAAAACAACATAAAAATAGTAATAGCAGATATTGCCCAGTACTTTTGGCCTGGAAATTTGATTTTGCTTGTATGCTCTTAGCTAATAGGATCAACGGAACATTGGCAGCTTGCATTGCCCACAGGGCTTCTAATGGGGCAAGGGGGCCAAGTAGAATTGCTAGAAATAGAGCATAAACAGCCAAAAAACATATTGCAGAGTATCCATTTCCTTTGTTAGGACTACTGGGCCCTTCACCATAAAAAATGACTAATGCAGCAACAATTGCAGTCTGAAGTCCAAGGAAAAGACTTTCCCCCCAAGCACTGAAGGGAAACTCATTACGGAATGAATATGCCATTGTTGCAGTAATGCAAAAAATTTCTAAGCATATGGACAGCATATTGATTCCTTTTCCACTTTTGTTACCACTGATTTTGATAATTTGGGGCAATTTCACCATAAGTGATCCTGAAAAAAATGTATCACATTAGGAACTTCGATTTCAGCTGCTAATCTACTCCTACGTGGAAGGGGGGTGTGGTTGTAACCAGATAGTCACAGGTGTAACCTCAATAGAGTAAAGGAGATACAACCACCCACTGCACCGCACCCTAAAGGAAAAAACTTTTTTTCTATTAGATTATATCCGAAATTCTAAATATTTGGAATATTCAAGCTTTAGGCCTTGTTTAAAATTTCTGCTATACAGGCAAGTAAGGGGAGGGGGTTTTCGATCCGAGCCCAGAATTCCGAAATTTGTATAACGTGTTCTACAATGGCATATATTTACCCCATAGTTCATGAATTCAGTTGTGATTCTTCTTTACATAGCAGTAAGTTCCAAGCAAAAGGTGCTCAGTAATATCAAACAGGGAAATCATATACTGAGGTGCATTTCCTTCAACTTATATACAGAGGTGCATTTCCTTCAATAAAGAGGTGCATTTCCTTCAACTGTGTACAGTTGAAGACTTAAGCTTTCATACCCAATAAATTTTCTCTTTCCTAAGATGGAACTGAAGAGGACCGGGCCCAGTGTTTTGACGTCCTTCTTTCTTAAAGAAACAAAAATAATGCGAGTTTTGTCCATATGGTTTTCAGGCCTCAAAAATGTATTTCTTTTATCATTTTAAGTTTTACAGGGTCATACTAATGCACATTTCTAAAATCAAATGATGGATGTCTTATCTGCATGCTGTTTTTAGGTATTAAGCGTTGCCAAAATCTACTTTGCAGTGCCGAAAAGCGAAATCATACCACATCAAACGGGTGCATGTCTTAACTGCATGCGGTTCATGGCTACTTGGCTTCCCTACTGAACAGACTTGATTCTTATCTAAGAGGAAGCTGAAGCAGGTCACAGTAAAGAGGAACAGAAAAAGGGGACCTCATCCCATCCTCCCTCCAATCCTAAATTCACAAATTTTCGGACATTTTTAATTCATACTATGGAATTTTTTACCCCCCCCCCCCCCCCACGAAAATCCTGCTTATGTGCCGGGATGAAGGCCAGAAGTTCTTAACTACATCTGTAGGATTGTCTAACAAAAAAAAAAAACAAAAAAACTAAAGCAAAGCTTCATAATGTTTTTCTTTCTGTACTTTTTGGGCTTTAACAATGTCTTTCTTCTATCATTTTCATTTTTAGAGTGTAGTTTTTTCTGTACTCTTTGGGCCTTAAAAATGTCACTCTTCTAGCATCTTAGTTTTTATAGGGTATTTTTTTTACTTCTGTGCTTATTGGGCCTTAACAATGTCTTTCTTCAATCATTTTAATTTTTAGAGGGTATTTTTTTGTACTTCTTGGACCTTAAAAATGTCTTTCTTATATCATTTTAATTTTTAGAAAGTAACTTTTTCTTTCTATACTTTTTGGGCCTTAAAAATGTCTTTCTTCTATCATTTTTATTTTTAGAGGGTCATTTTTTCTTTTCTGTACTTTTTGGGCCTTAACAATGTCTTTCTTCTATCATTTAATTTTTAGAGAGCAATTGTTTTTCTGCCCTTTTTGGACCTTAACAATGTCTTTCTTCTGTCATTTTAATTTTTAGAGGGTAATTTTTTTCTTTCTGTACTTTTTGGGCCTTAACAATTTCTTTCTTCTATCATTTTAATTTTTAGAGGGTAATTTTAATGCATCTTTCTGATAGTAAATTGTGTGTGTGTGTGTGCTGCTTAGGGTTAAAAAGCTTCTAGACAATACATAGCCTACTTTTAGTTTCTTCGATTAGATGGATCGAGTTTGATAAGGGAAATATGTTTCAATTCACCTATTTATTATTTTTTTGAATAAATATGCAGTTAGTTTTTTTCGAGGTTTTCTTAAACAAATCCGTTTTTTCTAATACTGAGTTAGAAGGGGCATCTATACAAGGAAATGTAAGGGAGGGGGGGATGTATTTTCCAAAATCTAGGGGATGTAATTTTTTGGTTTTGCGGATTTTTTCGATTATAATACCAAAACAGAGGCATTGACAATGGAAATACCAAAAAGTACTTTAAAATTCACTAAGGGGCAAAAATCCTAGAAAAGCCCACAATTGACGCGCCTGTGAGGTAGAAGCTTCCACTTAAAAAAAAAACAAAACAAAAAACAAAGCTGATCAGCTTTTTGGCAGAGTGCATCTTGGCCATTTTGCAAGTTGAGATGTCGGAAAATGCAGTTCTGACAGCAATTTATAATGTAGATTTCTGCTGGCGATGGCAATGGCTGGGATGGTGTGTCACAGAATAGTCATACTTAAGCCTATGTACAAAAACAAATTTACGGTCAGATCACAGAACCACTGTTACATCTCAAGTATAATTTGGTGAGTTGTGCTATGTTCAACTCTCCAAAGAGCCATGCTTTAAGACAGTTTTCTGAAATTAGAAAAAGGAACAGTGTTTAACCACATCTCTAGGATGAATCTGACACATACGAAGAGATAGTATTTGCAGACAAAAGCCTACTTAGGACAGAAATAGCAGTTATATTCAATCTTTCTGTCATAGGATTCCAGGGCTGCATTTAACCCAGAAGTAAATATGATAAAACAGTGCAAAATATTATTTTAGAAACACCACAAGTGTTGGTATATCGGATTCAATATATTGAGCATAACAATACTCAGAGCTAAACATTTTGGTAGACCAAACTAAGCTAAAAACTTAATTCAGTCTGAACAAGTTGGTACGGGAGATTTGGACTTCAGAATCTAACTATGGGCTCTCCAGTCATCCAGATGGAAAATCCTTGCATGACCCTGATTTCAGTAAGATTCAATACCAGTCTCAGAGTTAGGGCGTTTTGAAATATACATTTGATATGTTTTGATTTTGGATTTCTAGACTGTCCTATTAGCCACCAATCATAAACACTTCTAATGTTTGTATTTCTAAACCAAATATTGAAGTCTTATATAAGAACCTATGCATTATAAAGGAGAATTTTTAATTTAATTCTTTTATGACTTGGAGAGGTAATTCCACGGTATGATTTTATAGCTAGAAAGTTTCTGAATAAGAACAGGAATTCTTTCATATAATAAGGAGATAACAATCTTTAAAAATATGCAATTAATTGTGTTACTGATTTTATAAATGTTTTTATGACTGATTTGAGTGCTGGAAAACTCTTTTTATTCATTCAAATACTCTTTTTCTTATTTAGGGGGGAGGGGATTCAAATAAGGGGGTAAAGAAGAAACTATCCCTTCCTACCAAGAGTTACACCAATAGTTCTGTTGCCCATAAGAGCAAGAGGGCAACTAGACTCCCTTCCATGGCACATTTTATCCATGGGGTCGAAGGCGGCAAAACATAATGTCTCATAAAAAATTTGAGGTAGCCATTTTGACCATAAAATGAAAAACAAAATCAAACAGTTCGTGGTAACGAACTGTAAGTAAGGAGCGACCCGGCTCAATGGTAACCGAAACTCTAGAAAACGGTATTTTGATACAAATAGATACATCAAAAGAATCAGATTTTAATGCTGATTTCAAATATATAAGTTTCATTAAGTTTAATTGTACCCATCAAAAGTTAGGCGCCTGAGAAAATTTGGCTGATTTTTGAAAAAAGGAGGAAAGACCCCCTAAAAGTTATAGAACCTTAATGAAAATCACACCATCATATTCAGCGTATCAGAGAACCCTACTGTAGAGGTTTCAAGCTCCCATCTACAAAAATGTGGAATTTTGCATTTTTTGCCAGAAGAAAGATCACGGGTGCGTGTTTATTTGTTTGTTTGTTTGTTTTTGTTTTTTTTTTCCCCAGGGGTGATCGTATCGACCCAGTTGTCCTAGAATATCGTGGGATGGCTCATTGGAATGGAAATTAAAAGTTCTAGTGCCCTTTTTAAGTGACCAAAAAAAATGGAGGGCAACTAGGCCCCCTCCCACGCTCATTTTTTTCCCAAAGTCACCTGATCAAAATTTTGAGATAGCCATTTTGTTCAGCATGTTCGAAAATACAATAAGTATGTCTTTTAGGATGACTTAATCCCCCGAAATTCCCGGGGGAGGGCTGAAAGTTATGAACTTTACCCAATGTTAACATATAGTATTGGTTATTTGGAAGTATACAGACGTTTTCAGGGAGATTTTTCCTGGTAGTGGGGGGGGGGGGGTGTGATTCGGGGGTTATGTGGGAGGATCTTTCCATGAAGGAAGTTTTCATGGGGGAAGGGACATTGCTATGAAGGGGACGCCGGACTTCCCAGCATTATTTAAAGCAAGATCAGAAATTTAATATAAAAAAACAACTATTTCAACTGCAATAGCAGCAACATCGAAACTTCAAACGAACAGAAAATATTACATATATGATTGGGTTCACCCCGTAGTCAATACCTCGCTCTTTACGCCAAAGATTTTTTAGTACTTTCATAAGAGCTATTTATTCTAATTAACGGCCTTTGTGATCAAGCGGTCATTTTTAAAGAATTGGAACAAAATTCGAACTTTCGCTTAAAGAGCAAGGTATTGACTAGGGGGCGAACCCCCTAATAAACAAATTAAAAATATATGAATATAGAAGTTCGTTACGTAAGTTAATTCGTAAGTTATGTATATTTATTACTAATAAAAACGTTCGTAAATATAATTAAACAAGTTTCGAGAAAGCCATTTAACTAAATAAAAGTAAATTAATATGAAAATTTTGTTTTAATTATTCATGTACGGTGAGCCAAGATCAAAACCTGCATTTATTCAAAAACGTTCAAAAATTAAATAAAAAAAACAAGTTTTTTAAACTGAAAGTAAGGAGCGACATTAAAACTTAAAACGAACAGAAATTATTCCGTATATGAAAGGGGCTGTCCCCTCCTCAACGCCTCGCTCTTTACGCTAAAGTTTGACTCTGTCTCACAACTTTATTTTTTAAAACAATAAAAAACTTTAGCGTAAAGAGCGAGGCGTTGAGGAGGGGACAGCCCCTTTCATATACGGAATAATTTCTGTTCGTTTTAAGTTTTAATGTCGCTCCTTACTTTCAGTTTAAAAAACTTGTTTTTTTTATTTAATTTTTTATATATAAAGAAATGCGTTCGAAGATGGCAGGAACCATTTATAAAAATATGAATAATTCTGACCAAAGTCAGTGATCATTCATAACACCATGAAAAAAAACGTAAAGATCATTTAAACGAAATTTTTACCCTTTACAATATAGTTTAATCTTATCTTATTAAATAAACAATAATTGTGTGTTTATTTATTTGTCAGTAAATTTTTGCTTGAAAATAGCTCGTTAGTCTTGGCTAAATAGCTCCTCACAAAAATATGACGGAAAATTAAATATATTCTGTAAGCATGGCTGCAGCTAAATACTATTCGTTGGAAGTAACTTTAAAACCCATATTTACATCATGAGTGGGGGGGGACTTTGGAAAACTCTTAGAACATTCCATATCAGTTGATTTTTTCCCGGTTTAATGTCTGTTTTTGCAATGTTGGGCATCAGGGAATTTTTTCTCATGAATGTATTTTCATATGGTCTACACAGGCTATAATCCCGGTTAGAACACGCTTAAAGAAGTGGCAAATTTACGAGTCACAGATGTGGAAAAAGGCAAAAGACTAGAATAGTATTTCATAAAAGATAAAAACCCAAAAACCCACTTATTTTGCTAGGAATGAAGAGACATAATATCTGACAGCACCTTCGGGCACTGAAAGATCCACCAAGCTTGAACCCCCCCCCCCCCACCAAAAAAAAGCAAAATCACAGACAAAAATACAATACTTTTCTTGGAGCTAAAAATACTAACCTGAAACATAATTACTAAAAACTTCTTATTTACAAGACTTACATAATTATTAAAATTGTCCATAGTTAGTAGAGAAACTTGATGTAATTAAGAACTATTGTAAAAGGTAAGCTTCCAGACGATTCTTCCTTTTATGCATTCAGTTAAGCTCTATAGACGTCACTGAATGGAGGGGGTCATAAATAAACTTTTTTATGAAAAACAATTTTTTTTAAATTAAACGTTGAATTTAAAAACATAATTTTATTGTTTTTAAGACGATGGTGTTTATACTGCCAATCTTAATAAAAAAAAGAAGCAAAAAACACACTCCTTAAACATCTTTTTTGAAACAATGCTTAGTCCTTATGTGTTATTAATTAAAAAAAACTTTCCGAAAAATAAGTTTTTCAAAGAAAAGTAAAAGCCATTTTAAACTTAAGCTCAGGAGATACAAATACCTGTTAAAATTCAAACTCAAAACGACCAGAAATTACTATTAAAGAATAAATGAAACCCAAAACGAACAGCGAACGAACATGTGAAATACTTTATAACATTACCAGCGTTGCATAAACGAGCCAATCGACGCTGCATATTGTGCAACTCTATTCAAGAATCCCTGAACCACCTGATTTTTCAATGTAGATGTATCCAGCAGAACATAATCAATATTAGGAGAATCGTCATTGAGGCAAAACTCCAGCCTGACATCAACGTGTTGCTACTCTCAAGCCTCCCAGATAATGCTGAAAAACAGCTGTACAGAAGAATATTCAACTTCCTGCAACACAATAATATCTACGAGTAGATTAGAAAAATCGTCATGAAACCAAAAGGAGACCTTTGTATTCCAGAAGGCTTGGCATTTCAAGAAGAAAGAAGGACAAATCTTATAAAGCATTTTTTATTTTATATATAGATCACATGAAAAAGCACCATTGAGTGAGGGATTCATTCTGCCTTTCGCAGAAAGTTTTGCAAATGCTTCAAAGAAAAAAACCAAACCTGTGCAAGGTGCATTCACTGAACTGGCCACATTTCCGGCCATGTATAGCGAAATAATGGGAACTGCTTTGGCAAGTAGTGTCTTTTCACTCTTGTCTACCATTATTAACACACATAATGAAATTGGCAGATTGAAAGAAAATCTTTTTCAGGATGTTCACAAGCAGGTGGCTGAGAAATGTTCAGGGGACAAACATATGACCACTAAACACGTAATTAACACTATAGTCACTGAGATCTATGACATAATCAATCTGGACTACAGTTCCATGTTTGCTAGCATTGAAAACATGCTTAAGGGGTTTCATGCTCAAATTACATTGCTATAAAACCGTATAGAGATTCTAGAATACCACAATGACAATCTAGAACAGGAAAGAAGGTTGAATCTAATCTATGAACTGTCTCAGACAGGTGGAGAAACACTGACTAATAGTGTTTTAGGGCTATTTGGTACTAAGTTGAGATATATGCTACTGATATTAAGTCAACTGAGTGCTTACTTACTCGAGAAGCTTTAGTGGATAATTTTCTCTCACCATACTTTTCACTTGTCTTTCCTCTGATTGTGCCAAGTGCGTGTTCGTAAATAAGAAAAATCTGGCCCAATCAAAGTATTTATATCCGAGACTTAGCATTACAGTGTAAATAACTGTTAAATGTGGCACGTGATAAATTTATTGTTAGGAATGTGCATAGCCTACTCATTGCAGCCACATATTAGCTAAACCCGAAAATAGTTCAGCCATCTTGAAAACCAAGTCACTTAATGACCTAATCAGTGATCAATAATCCATTGTTGTGATATGTTGAACCAATATTAGTTTTTTTGCTATTTGGAATTCTTTGTTTTTGTTTCCTCATCTTATTTCCAAAATTTTCTTATTGATTTGTTGTGGCTTAATCTTTTATCATGGATAGTATGACCAACAGACAGTAATATAGAGAGTAGTAGGCTGCCTGTTAACCATTTATTATTTACCTCTACTACTAATGATAATTTAAGTGAAGGAAATAATACACAAGCTATGAAAGTAAGTAATTATGTGTAAGTAAGTAATTACGCAAAAAATTTGAAAATTGAAAAGACGTGGATAAAATTAGTGGGATAAATTTGAGGTTTTCTAGCATAGCCAGCACCCCTGGGGTGTAAGAGGGGACTCATCAGGTGAGACCTATGCCAATTTTAACTTGTAATTTGCCTAAAGTAACCAATCCTTGGGTTTACGCCACTGCTACTGTTGGTGCTTGATGTTTTGCGCTGGTTGCTTTTTATTCTTCAGATTTGATAATCCCCTGCTTTGCTATTTGAAAATTATTACTAGATTGTGGACAATATCCTGCTTTATACCCAAACTGTCTTATACCACTGCTTATTCTGTTCCTGTTTTGTTGTTTACTTCAGATAAGAAATGAAAAGTCAACTCAAGCCACCTCGTGAACTAAGGTCTGATAGCTCAATCCAATTCTCTGGACCAGAATCTGTTTCAAAGCAACTACTCATGCTCACTAACCACATAAATAGCATAAAAATCAAACATAAAATGCTAGCAGATTCACTGCAACCTGAAAACCTTAAATCTTCAGTGAAAGGGTTACTTGATGACCTTATATTGGCTAAGATCTCTTCCCAGGTAGATGAGGCAGTGGTTAAAATGAAAGAGGAACAGACATTCATGCAACATAATGTCACTATCTCTTCTGATAAGCTGGATGTAATCAAGCAGGAGTTGTATGCTGGCCTCAACCTAGATCTTAGTAATCTAGTGGATAAAACACTTGAAAGCTATAACAGACGCATATTTTCAGTTGACTCTTCTTAGGCTACTTTAGAGTCATCCATGATAGACCTTAAAAACTCTTTCCAGCCTATCCAGTCCAACCTGGCAAGATTAAATGACCGTTTTGAACAGCAGGCTTTGAGCAACCAAATTATTGTCTTTGGGGTGAAAGAAGATGCCTCAATTGAAAACACTGAAAGTCGATTCTTGTCACTATGTGCTGGGAAATTTCCTGGCATACCAATTATTCAGTCTGATGTTGTATCAGCCAAAAGAATTGGCAAACCATCTGCAAAACCAAGAGCCATAGTTGTGGAATTTTGCAACTTACGAGTTCGTCAACTGCTTCTCAGACAAAAGAAGGATTTGAAAGGATCAGGGATTCTATTTTCTGAGACGCTTACAAAACCACGCTTACAACTTCTTTCATATGCCAAGTCAAAGCTTGGATTACGTAATGTTTGGTCCAGTAAGGTGATATCCTGTATAAAACCCAATCTGGAAGAGTGGTTAAGTTTAACAATCAGAATGAAATTGATTTATGTGCTGCAAATGCAGAAAAATTTAAGTGATGGATTTAAATTTATTTTGTTATAATATATTGCATTGTTTCTGTAGGGATTTACTTGCTGTTCTTAAAATATTCCTCTGTTATTCTTTACTGTCCTCACACAATTTTGATTGGTACCATATTACACTTTGGGCCAATAGTTTGGATGATATGTCCCCTCCCACTAATATTTCTTTATGTTTGTTTGTGATTCTGTCACCTTCATGGTGCCTGATTTACATTATATTATTGTCATGTCAATATACTTGTAACCCCCATAATGTCAACTGGTCAAATATTATAGTTTGTGCCAATACTTATAATAATATGTGGCTTCCCACTGATTTTTCTTTATGTTTGTTTATGATCCTTTCACCATCATGTAGCTTGGCTTCTATAATGTTTTTGTCATGTCAGCATACTTCCAGCTTACATAATTTTCACTGGTCCCATATTGCATTTTGGGCAAATATTATGAATCATATATGCTATCCCACTGTTATTTATTTATTTTTTATGTTTGTTTGTGATCCTATCACCTTTATGCAGGCTGATTTCTTTCATATTTTTGTCATTTCAGCATAATTGCAGCTCATATAATCTTGAGTGGTTCCACATTATACTTGGGGCCAATATTTTGATGAATATGTGCCATGCCACTATTATTTCCTTATCTAGGTTAGTGATCCTATCGCCTTCCTGTAGCCTGAATTTTATCATATTTTTCTCATGTCAGCACACATGCAACTCACATAATTTTGACTGGTCCCATATTATACTTTGGGCCAATATTTTGAATAATACATGCCATCTAATTGATATTTCTTTATCTTTGTTTGTGATCCTATCACCCTTGTGTACCCTGAATTCTATCATATTTTTGTCATGTCAGTATATATGCAGCTCTCATAATTTCTTACTACCCATATTATACTTAGGGCTAATATTTGGAATAATATGTGTCATTCCATTGATATTCATTTATATTTGTCTGTGATCCTATCACCTTCAGGTAGGCTGACTACTATTATATTTTTTTCATGTCAGCATACTTACAGCTTTCATAATTTATACTGGTCCCACATCATAAATTGGGCCAATACTTTGAATAAAATGAGCCATCCTACTGATATCTCTTTATGCTTGTTTGTGATCCTCTCACCTTCATGTAGACTAAGTTCTATTATTTGTTTGTTAGTCCAGCACACCTGCAGCTCATGTAATAGCAACTGGTGTCACATTATACTTTGGTCCAATACTTTGGATAATTTGTGCCATCCCACTGATATCTCTATGTGTGCATTTATTATGTGTGATTTCTCTTTTCTTTTGAATTCTTCTATTCTTAATTCAGTTATATTTGATCAACCAAGTAGGGCTGGTAAACAGGAGACTCACACGCTTGACCCTCTCCTTGAATCTATGGTTAATTCTAGCTGCAATTTTCACACTACCATTGATTATTGTGATAAAATTATACCCTCACTGTCTTCAAATAGTAGCTTCAATGTATTTTGTTTGAATGTGCGTGGGATAAGAGATAAGTGGGATAGTCTGAAATCGTATTTGTGGTCTGATAATTCTTGCCCTTTTGATGTTATAGGTTTAACAGAAACATTGTTATCTGATGGTGAACATTTTACAGCCTATGATATGCATGGTTATGTTGCTGTCCATATCCCCAGAATGGTAACAAAGTGCTTCTCATTCGCATTCTTCGCATTCTCATTTATTTATAAAGTCTGATATTGAGTTTAGAAGAAGGCCTGACCTTGAATCCTTGTTTACATCAGTAGTGCACAAATAGTAGAGCAGTTTATTCTCTTGTTATTGATCTAAAAAGCCAATTTGTATGTGATACTGTTTGTTTGTTTTATAAGCCCCCTACTTCCCCAACACATTTGTTCTGCGATTTGCTTGATCAACTTTCTTGTGTGGGGTCTTTCTCTAAAAAACGTATTTGTGTTTTGGGAGATTTTAATTGTAATATATTTAATATTGGATCAAGTGATGAAAGTGACCATCTCTTTGATGTGCTTTCTTCTTCTGGCCTACTTCCTTCAATTTTTTTTCCTTCTCGTGTTGACCCTACTAGAAATTCTGCCACTTTAATAGACAATATTTTCATTTCTCATTCTTCTAATTTGAAGTTTACTTTTGGTCTTGTTTTCACTAATCTTTCTGATCACTTCCCTATTTATGTGTCGCTTTTTGTGCCTCAAACAGAGCTTGCTGTGGATGAGCAGGGTGAGTCTTCTTTTAGAACTTCCACAGATAAAGAAATTTCTAATTTAATACATAATCTTCAGAGTAATGATTGGTCTAGTGTTCTTGAAGCTAATGATGTTGATTGTGCAACGAATTTATTTTTGTGTCGTATGGGAGCTCTGTTTGATACGCATTTTCCTCTTAGAAAGAGGCCAAGGAATTCCATACCCAAATGTCCATGGATGTCTAGAGGTCTGATCAATGCTACACATATGAAGGCATCTCTGTTCAAGGCTGCATGTAAAAGTAAGACACAGGATGATCTTTTGAAGTATAAAATTTATAAAAATGTGCTTACTTCTTCAGTACGTGCAGCCAAAAAGCTCTATTTTTCGCGTCAAATTGATGAGTGTAAGGGGAATTTGCGAAAGGTTTGGACTGTAGTTAATGAAGCTCTTTCCCGCAAGAAACTCAAACAGTCCCCCCCCCCCCTTGCCGTTACAGGAAACTAATGGATCTTTCGTGGACAAAAATTCTTCAGCAAGCGCCTTCAATTCGGATTCACTTCACTTCCTTCAGACAGCAGAGTAATTAGTTTTCCCTTAGCAGAAAAGTCACTTTTCCTTTTCCCATGCAGTGATACCGAAATTTCAAACATTATTTCTCAGCTTTCAAGTAGCCGTTCAGTTGATGGCTTTGGTTTGAGCTGTAATGGTCTTTAAAAAATTGGTCAGTTTGTTTCTAACCCCATTTCACACATAACTAACCTCTCTCTTTCTTCTGGTGTTTTCCCTCATTTATTTAAGGTTGCTAATGTTGTACCTTTGTTTAAAAAAGGTGATTCATCTCTAATTTCAAACTATAGACCTATTTCTCTCCTTCCTGTAATCTCTAAGGTTGTTGAAAAAGTAATGAATTGTAGACTCTCTTCATTTGTATTTAGTACTAATACGACTGCAGGAAATTATCTCATAACTAACCATCAGTATGGCTTTCGTCCCAGTTTTTCTACCTTGCATGCACTTTCAGATGCAACAGAGTTCGTGCGTGTTAATCTTGACAAGGGCTTGTGTGTTTTGGGTCTATTTCTTGACTTTTCAAGGGCATTTGATATGGTCGTTCACTCTGTTCTTTTGTCTAAACTATCTTCATTTGGAGTGCATGGAGTCCCACTTGAATGGTTTAGGTCTTACCTCTCAGGGAGATCTCAGTATGTTTCGGTTAATGGTACTTCTTCCTCTTCTTTGCCTATTTTGAAAGGTGTCCCACAGGGCTCTGTGCTTGGACCACTGTTGTTTTTAATTTATATTAATGATCTTGTTGATGGTCTTCATCCCCCTTGTGCACCCTATTCTTTTTGCTGATGACAGTAACTTTTTCATTGCTGCAGTGGACCTGCCATCTGCCACTTCCCTAGCTCAAGGTCTTCTTGATAAAGTAAAAGATTGTTGCTGGTCAAATGGTATGACTCTCAGCAGCCAAAAAAGTGCCATTGTACACTTCAGTACCCCTTATCGTATGAGAGACGCAAGGGAGCCAACCCTCCTGACTTATGGGAATGTTATTATACCGCAAGCTACTATAGTGAAATTTCTTGGTGTGTATCTTGACGGTTTTCTTTCTTTTAAACCCCATACAACTCATACCCGTTCCCTTGTCCTCCGCCAATCTTCAATGTTATACAGGGTTAACTCATTTCTTCCCCCAGATGTTATGCTTTCTCTTTATTATGCTTTTATTTTTCCTTACCTTTCTTATAGCTGTTCTGTCTGGGGTAGTACTAATAAATCTCTTCTCTGCTCACTTCAAAGAGCCCAAAATAGGGCAGTAAAGGCTACTTTTCTTCTACCTCGTTTTTACCCTTCCTCTGATCTTTATAATGATACCGAAATAGCTCCGCTGGATCGTATTGTGGGTAAAAGTTACCTGTGTTCAGCACATTCTGCTTTTCTAGGTACACTTCCACCATCTCTGCAGCAGTTTTTCTTTCTGTCAGGATCAGGTGGGGACTCTTCTTTTACGTAGCTCTTATCGCAGATTCATTTTACCTAAACGATCATCAACAGCAGGTCAGAGGTCTCCTGTTTATCAATCTATTTTACTACGGAATTCTATCCCTCCTGATGTCCCTCTATCTCTTTCTGCAAAGACAGTTTCTCAGCGTGTTTTTCCAGTATAGTAATTTTTCCCCTTTTTTTCCTTTTTTTTGCATTCCATCCAAATTTATATCTCTTTCTTTTCATTCAATATATTTTTCCGATTTTTTTTAAATCCTTATTTCCAATCTCTTTTCTTCGTTCAAATTTTTTTTCAGTTATATGTGTAGTTTCCTTTTAATTCCCCTATTTTCATAAATGTCTCTTGATCCATTTTTTTTATGTGCTTTAGAATAGTGTCTTATTTTGTTTTGTTGGTCCTTTACAAGCTGAGCTTCTTGGGCGTGTATAAATTTTACGTTTGTAATTGTTTTGTTTTTAGTATTAATAAATTGATTGATTGATTGAATAAAGAGTTGCTTGAGATATGGTCAGTTATACCTGATATTGTTTTTTGTTTTGTTTTAATTGTCAGGGCCTTAGGACTGTAATTATTGAATTTGGGATTTCCAATTTCCAGGATATGCTAGTGAAAGAAAACAATAGCAGGCTATGGAGCAAAAACATTTGGCATTGTTGTTAAAAGAACGAGTTTCATACTGGGTGAGGGAGGATCTCTTGCTGTGGCTTAAGGGAAGACTAGAGACTCTTTTTATTGAAATTAATGGTAACTGTGATAAAAATACAGTTGTAGTACATAAAACATAATCATATAATGAGGATACATTTATTATGGAGATAAAGACTTTCATGGAAAATTTAAGTAGTGAACCTAAATAGAAAGTGCTAATGGAAGATTTCAATAATGGCATCCTTAACAATTCAAGTTGTCAAGATTTTCTCAATTTAATGATTTCTTCTTTTGTTTATCCACTTACAACTATTTCCACATGTGTTACTGGGAGGACTGCATTGCTAATTGATAATATATGTGTGGATGCAAAGCTACTTGAATATTTGTTTGCTGATGTTTTAATTACAGATAGATCATACCATTTTTTTTCACATGAGTAAATTAAAGAAGTCCTGTGGAATGATAAATAAGAATAGCCACTTATATAAAAATTCTCCCATGATTTAAGAGAAGACAATTAAAAAAAAATTGAGATAGAAATAGGTGATGTAGATTTCTCTCCAGTATTCGAAGAAGATAACTCAGCAGTTGCACAAGATATTTTTATTGAAACACTTACAAAGGTATTAAAAAAGAGGCGTCCTCTTCGAAGACTTAAAAGGGGTTAGGACAAAATTCGCTAGAAAATCATAGATTATTCAAGCTATTCTAAATTCTATAAACCAGAAAAATGAACTTTATAAAGCATATTTAGCTGAACCATCTATTATTAATTTTCAGCAATTTAAAACTTATAGGAATACCTTTAACGGATTAAAACAAAAAGTAAATAATTTCTGAGACCACACTGGCTAATCATGATAAAATGAAAAAATAGTAAAAAGGAGAAAAACGAGGATTATACAAGCCAGTGAAAAATATGGACTAAAATGCAAATATTTTGGTCAAGACCTCCGCTTGACCGTCCTCAGTGCAAGATAATAACATTAAATTACTAATAAAAATCCAAGGATACTATAAAAGAATGTTCAAACCTTAAAGCAATGCACAACTAAAATTTGAAGACCCTCTCCATGTAACGGTGAAAGGGTAACTGAATGAAAAAATACAGTACTGAATGGGAATTCAATTTTTTAATTTATACAGAGCATTTGTAAAAGCTAAACGCTTTCAAGGTAAAACATCATCAAGATGATCATCACAGTTTAGGTTAGGTTGCAAAATATGATTTTTTTTTTTAATATTTAAGTAAAAACGATCAGAATCAATTAGTTCATTATAAATGAAGCTTAAATAGGCTTCTCCTGTGTCTCTATTGAGAGCAACCTTTCGGTGAATGTACTTTTTTTTATCTCAACTGCCTCCCTAAAAACTTGGATGAGACCTTTAACAGGGGCAATAATGGAGGTTATTGCTTTTAAAAATGCTATGTATAAATTAAAAATTGAATTCCCATTCAGTACTGTATTTTTTAATTCAGTTACCCTTTCACCGTTACATGGAGAGGGTCTTCAAATTTTAGTCGTGCATTGTTTTAAGGTTTGAATTTTTTTTATAGAATCCTTGGATTTTTATAAGTAATTTTTATGTTATTATCTTGCACTGAGGACGGTCAAGCGGAGGTCTTGACCGAAATATTTGCATCTTAGTCCATATTTTTCACTTGCTTGTATAATCCTCGTTTTTCTCTTTTTTTTACTATTTTTTTGTTTTAAACAAAAAGTAGAAAAATTGTATTTGCCACATGAATTTATGAAACAGAAATGTGACATGAAAAAACCCTATAAAATCATATATTTGCTCCTGAGTCGAAAGGGTAAAATTGAGGTTATCAATAAACTACAAACTGAAAGGGAAAATTTGACCACCCCAAATGATATTGCAAATAATTCGCATTAATATTTTTCTAGTGAGGGTGCAAAACTATGTGAAGAAAAAAAAACTCCCAAAATAGTTCAGTCTAAAGTTCTAGTAAATAGTCAATTGGTTTTTAATCTTTGTCATGTAAAGGCAGTGGGAGAAATTTTGAATGGAGTTCATTCAAATTCAAATGGTATAAATGCAATTGCCCCAAAGGTTGTCAAATTGGTTCAGTTAGTTATAGATTCAATTCTATGTCATTTGATTAATATCAAGAGAAAAAGAGATTTTCTCAGAAGCTTTGAAGGTCACTAATATTATAGCATTACATAAATACCCATTTATGATTGTAAGAGAGAATGTAAGAGAGATGACCCTTCAAGCAAAATACCACCCATTTCTATTCCCCCTTTTCTTTCTAAAATATATGAAAAGGTAAGTAGATCTATGCTAAATTATTACATAGAAAAATACTTCTTTAGCTTCAGCGAAAAGTTATCAACCTAGGTATTTTTGAAGACAGTGAAAAAAAAATGTCCAGGATTATTCAGAATTTTTTGCCATTGTTTTTCACTGTCTAATAAAATGATTTATCCCTGTTTAAACTGTTATTTGTAAATAATCAACTAAAATGGCTATAATCAAACTTGTTAATTGGGTAAATACGGCATTCAAAATCTTGTGTGATTCCAGTTGCTTTAGTCCTAAATTTAAAGAAAATTTTTCACAAATTTGACAACAAAAATTATTACTTGAGCTGGATAAAATCAGTGTCACTGAAAATAGTTTCTTATAGTTTAAATCTTGCTTGAGTGGCTGGAAGCAAATTGTGGTGAATGGTTGTTCAACTTCTGTGGCTAATGGGATAATATGCGAAGTACCCCAAGGATCCATACTAGGTCCTTTTTTATTTTTATTGATTGAATTAAGTATTATTTGTCAGAGGCTGGTATAATCCTTTTTTGCAGATGATACTCTTTTACTTGTTGCTGCCCCATCAGGCATTCTACTTTTTAGTAAAAGGAGAAAGGCATTGGCCAAGTTTATTGAGTGCGCTGATTTTAATCTTTTGACATTAAATTCTACCAAAACTAATTATATTTTATTTTCTTGGACATCTAGTATTGAAATTAACTCAGAACTAATAGTAAATGGTAATCAAATAAAAAGAGTGAAGGTTACGAAGTATTTGGGTTTTATGGTTGATGAAAATCTATCATGGAAAACACACTTTGATGTTATAGCTTCAAAATTGTCAAGATCTCTGGGTGTGATTTTATTTTCTTGGACATCTAGTATTGAAATTAACTCAGAACTAATAGTAAATGGTAATCAAATAAAAACGTAAAGGTTACGAAGTATTTGGGTTTTATGGTTAATGAAAATCTATCATGGAAAACACACTCTGATGTTATAGCTTCAAAATTGTCAAGATCTCTGGGTGTGCTTTGCCAAGTTAAAAGCTTAGTTTCCAAGAAAATTCTTAGATTACTTTATTTTGCTATTTTTTACCTGTATATAAAAAATAGCACCCCTGTATATGTATTTCCAATGTTTCATCTATATGCGCAAGTAATTTTGCGTCACGTTACAAAAAAAAAATCAGAAAAATTCAAAATAAAGCTGTTAAATTTTTGTCACTTAAAATATTCATTACCCAAATATTAATGAATGTTACAATAAAAGTCAACTTCTTGATATTTCAAAAACTAGGGATTATCAAGTTAGTATTTTCACACACAAATATCTTAATAATTTAGTTCCCTCTTATTGTGAAAATTTTGGTAAATATGGTAATTGTTCTTAAAGGTAAGGTACCCAGGAGTCAGACAGCCAATTATCACTTCAACAGTTAAACCAATGTTAAATCTTTACTACACTGCCTAGAAAATAACAACAAAGACCACACTGCCTTTCCATCACAAACATCAAAAACAAGAAGAACAATAGGGAATTCTTTTCATTAGACAGTGAAGATAATTTGAATGAATACTTCGGCGCTATGTCCAAGGGCTTTTCTCAGCAAAACAAAAATATATAAAAGAAGAAAAACTCACAACAACATGCAGCCAATAAAACTAAAATGCAAATTTTTTTTCAAAACAGTCCTGGCATCCTTACTCCAGTTCAACCAGTTCAACCAGGACTGATAAATAAAATGAGGTAAAACAAGGCGATTCATTGAAATGAAAAAAATTATTGAAAACACTTTCTTACTGCTAGTCCTGCCTTTTTGGCAGCTAATCTCAAAGGTCTTTTTGTGGCCAGTTCTGTATTAATGTCTACTGCTTTTTAGAATATTTTGTAAGTTGATTTTTAATTAAATTTGTGTATAGAACGATTAATGAATATTCCCCCTAGTCCCTATTTAAGGAAACATTATTATTAATATTAAGTCTGATTTCAATTGCTTCTTGAACTATCATTTTTATGAATAGGTCATTGCTAATATGGGCAGATTCTTCAAAAAGTATTTTGTGGCCAGGATTTTCAAAAACATGGCTGCCTAAGGCAGAATCAAAAGAAACAGTAGCAATATTATAATTTAGAGCTTTGGTAATATCATCTTTAAGCTTTTGTAGGCGTTTCTCTAAATTCTGGTGAGTTTTACCTACATAGTATTTGCCACAATCGCATGGTATTTGATAGACCACTCTTTGGCGAGTAACTGGGGTTTAATCTTTACCAGAATTTAGGACATTTATTATTTTGAAATTATTGGTAAATAATACATACAGATTATTTTGTGTGTAAACTTTTTTAAGATTTGTAGTGATTTTTGGGATGAAAGGGAGGTAAATAGATTATGTTTGAGGGCTTTTTGGGATTCTCAAATGGTAAGCTACCATTGATTTTATGGGAATCTCTTTTCAGCCTATGGTTGATTATATTATTAATAAATAAAATAGGATACCCATCTCCAAAAAGTATGTCCCTGATAAAGTTTAGTTCTACTGTGACATGGGAATCAGAACAAATGTTTAGGGCACAATCAACAAGAGAGATTACAACAGCTCTTTTAACTTGTGGGGGTTGGTTTAATTTAAAATGTAAATATCTATTGTTTTTTGTTGGTTTTTCTGTAAATAGTAAAATTGTGTTTATCTAAGCCATGAATAATTAACACATAGAAGAATGAGACTTTATTTGCCCTTTCAATTTCTAAGGTAAACTATAAATTTCTATCATATGTATTAGAGTGATCTAAAAAAAAACCTAAGTTAATTTTCCCCTAATTCGAAAGTGAAATTACGTCATCCATGTAACGTCCCCAAAAGATGTGTTTCAAGAAGTACAAATCCAATGCCCAATTTTCAATATGTTCCAAATATTCGCCAGTAGCCAGGAGAAAGGTGTACCATCAGTAGACCATTAATTTGAAGGTAAAAAGAATTACAGAATTGGAAATACATTGAGTAGCATACTTGTTACAAAATTTAACCAAGGTCATTAAGACCTTGCAATCCATTCCTGTTGCTGAAGCTTCTATTAAATGGCAATTTTTTGTTTATTTTATTTTCTAATAATTCCTCATATACTGCTACATCAATATTTGTATGCATACAGACAATGTCAAAACTACTTATAATTGTATTTTCTGACATATTTAAGTTTTTGAGTTTTCTGACTAAATCTACTGAATTACATATATATGATTTTTGAGAATAAAGCAAAGGTTTGAAGGCTGTACATAACCATTTTCCAATATTGGAGGTGGGGATTTTGTACAAGCTACAATGGGCCTTAAGGGGATGCCTTGCTTATGTATTTTTTTTTTACATAAAAAAATTACACTGTGTTAAAAAAAATTGCACTTTAGTTTTATTGGTCAAAGGTTGTTGCGAGTCTTTCTTCTTTTATATATTTTTGTTTTGTTGAGGACAGCCCATGAACATAGGGCCAAAATATTCACTCAAGTTATCTTCACTGTCTTATGAAAAAAATTTTTATTGTCCTTCTTGTTTCTATGTTACTGCCTAGAAATAAAATTATTTCAACATTGAACTTTTCAAAATTGTCTAAATGAGAATGCAATCAGCTTAAATATTTTCACCATAATCTATGCTAAATATTTTAAATGTGCTGATAGTCAACAGTGGAGTCCAATCTTGGACATGCATTTAAAGGTTGAGGCTAATCTTTAAAAACACAACACGGGATCTTAAAGTTAAAACAAAATATCTAAATCAAAGAGAGACTCAATATTGGGCAGATTTGATCCACGACCAGTTTTGTGAGCAGAATAATTTTACATCAATAGGCTGGGGTATAGGCATAATTTGCAATACAATAGGCTGGGGTATGGTATAGGCATAATTTTTGGGTCAATTCATGTACAATCCTATAGCTGAAATGAAGACAATCTGAAGACACTATTGAATTACTTTTTATGCTCTTTATAAATACAATGATCAATTCACCAATGCACTTGCAAATGCACCCAACCTCCCCATTGGTTTTATAAACACCCCCAAGAAATATATAAAAACAACAAGAAAGCACAAAGATAATAAAACTACTAATTAATAATACAAGTATCAAGGATGTTTTTATTAATCCTAATATTGTTTTTCCTTCCATTAATATATGCATTTTAGAATCATTTCAAATAAGATTTTGGTAAATTAACTGCACAATCACACATGGAGATAAATTGCAGACTGGGAAAATAACTGTATTATTATGAGAGCTAGCCTATTATGCATGACCATATCAATGTAATGAAAAAATAAATCATTAGGGCTATACACAGGACCATTAGGACAGTGGCGGATCCAGGGGGCTAGGGGGGACCCAAGGCCCCCTCCCCAATTTTTTTTTCTGGCACCCTCTTATTTTTCTTTTTTTACTCTTTTTCTTTAGAATAAATTTGTCAATATGGTCAATTATTGGCACCTTTGTCACTTTGCCTCCCCCTCATTATTCTGCTCTTTAGCACCCTTTTTACATTGGGCCTCCCCCAAGATTTTGTTCTAGATCCGCAGCTGCATTAGGAGGGAGAGGGTGTCTATCTTTGAGTGAGTTGATCAGTATATTTGAAAGAGCATACAAAAAGGAATCAAAGAATACATTCTCCTTGTCTCTATGTCACTTATGGAATCTTATGTATATTTCTGATTTTCCCTAAACTTGAATGCTGAAAAACAAATTTTTCTAAGATTGTGATCTGTTAATCTGGTACATTTTCTAATTAACTCACAAATGTGATAGCTAAGAAATAGAAATTCAAAATAATGGAAAATTCATTGCATATGTGTGATTCAAGTTCTTTTAATTTTCAAACTAATTTCACTCACAATAGCACTATAATAAATTATACAACAGTGTGGTAAAGCTTTCTAATTTAGTTAATTATGAATTTAGTAAAAATATATTAAGACGCAAATACAAAGTTTAGAAATACCACTTTTTATTAAGATAAGGAATATATCCTGCCAAGTTTCTGCTTAACGGGAAATTAAGAAATCACCCCTTCCTAGCTATTTCGTCGGTTGGGTAAAGGAAAGTGTGGTTGATAAAATGTATAAAAGATACATTTTATGGGAAGGGGCGGACGGATACTAACATTATGCCTGACTGACCTCTGGTCCGTTGTTTTAGAAATACCTTGGAATTTTGTCGGATCATTGTAAGTGTCTAAGTATCCTATTATATATTATTGTAGTTTTCCGAGGCTTGTGGTCTACTTGGGACAGCCAGTCCCAGTAGAAAATATATATATCTGGTATTATTATATGCTAATTGAATAAAAGTATTGTGTTATAGCCAACCGCTCTACAATCTGCCTTTAGTCCCTCGAACAAACCCAGTTGGTACGCCTCATTAGTTCGGTCATAGCCTAAGGCACGCTACCAAAGTTTAATTACCTTAGGGCCATAGTTTGTCTCCCCTATAAAGGGAGAATAAAAGGCATCTACATCACCATCACCCAAAATACCATAAGAACCACGTTACCACAACCGGTGGCCGTTGGAAAAACTGGGTCGAGAGGGCTAGATAAAAATAGTAGATTGAAATAAAATGACTTTACCAGAGGAAAACATGACTTCCCTATCAACGGTACTTGAAATTGCAAAAATTATACCCGAATACGCGGGAATTTCAGATGTAGATGAGTTCATCGAAAAATTAAAAATTTTCGACGAACTAACTGAATCGTTTGAGGATAAGGTCAAAGAGCAATGCGTTGCAGCCAGATTAAAGGGAAGCGCCCTTAAACATTTTGAGGCAATTAAGGAAAAAGAGCCCAAGGACAACAGTACTCTAATTGAATCTTTTAAAACAAGATTCATAGACAAGCATCTCCGAGAGGCTAAGAACAGAGGTAGTGACATTCAATACCTCAAATAGTATCAGGGAATGTGCATACAAAATTTGTAGATCCGTGTGCTTACAATTAGAGAAAGGCGGAAATGACGAGACAGTACAGAAAGTACAACTACATACATTTACCCAAGGGTCACCAAAAAAGTTAATAAGACTAATATTATCTTGGAAACCTGAAAATTTAGAGCAGGCTATAATACTAGTCGAAACAGAGGTAAAAATTGACGAGGCCATGAAAAAGTTTGATCAGATGTCAATAAATAATACCGGAGCCCAAGAAAGTATAAAATATGAAAGGGGGCAGAAGCGGGTGAACTTTGAGGAGCCAAATCGTGAACCAAAAAGGCACGTGGAAGGCCAAACTCTCCCACCATGGACTGACCCCTCCCCATTTGACGACCAATCCCATGGTATTAGATCTTCAATGACATGGAATATCAAGTATTAGGGAAACCCACCTCCTCCTCGCAAGGAAAATTATAGAGCAAATGGTGACAGGTCGAGAATATATAGAAATAGGTATAGACCCCATGAGGAAGGGCAAATTACCAAGCAATATAGGAAAAGATTCAATTGCCATTATTGTGGCAAACCAAGTCACTATGCGGCAGATTTCTGGCATAGAATACCCAAAGAAGGCCAGACGTACAAGACAAAACACCAGTTCAGAACGCAGGGTGGGGGGGAGAAATTTAGGAAGGCAGGGAACAAATAATACTTGGCAGACACCTAATAATATTCCTGCATTTAGGCCTAGGAGGCAAACGGTTAACAATACCCAAGGTCAAAGTAGCAACGCTGAAGAAAACTGGGATAACCCCAGAAACTTTTGGCCAAGCAGTGGGCATTTAAACGGAGAAACCAGCCTGTAAGGGTCGACAGAGCTGTTTCCTTACAAAGACCCCTATATAGTTTAGAATTTTGTGGTACAAATGCAAATAATAATAGTCGACCGATTTTGCGTTGTTTTAAAATTGAGTGGTTTCAAAATTTACCATGTTTACTAGATACAGGTGCATCTAAATCATTAATTCGAGAGGAAGTTTTTAAGAGGTTTCCTCCTAGTGTCAAAAATCGCATAAGCAGATGCCAGAATACCCTGACATCAGTGAAATGGTACAGACTGACAATTTTGGGAGAATGTCCATACACATTTAGTACAGCGGATAAAGAAATAACAGTAACAGTGATAATATGCAAGCAGCTACCATTTCCTTGTATTCTAGGAGTAGATGCCATCAGAAAATATGGGATCGTATGGGAACCCATATCTGATACAATAACCATAAACCAGGCAAATGAAACTAATAGGCAAATTGATAAGGAAAAAATTGATTGGCAAATTGATTGGCAAATAATAGGCAAATTGATGCGTAACAACAGATAAGGAAAGTGACGATTCGAATTATAACCTAAAAATAAGCGGAAAAATCACAATAGAAGGGGGAACGACAGCTCAAGTTCTAGCGACATTAAATACAAAAGAAGGAAAGGTTAAAACAATGGACGCCATGATAGGAGGATACACCATAAAAGAATACCCCATGGTTTTCGTGGAAAATCAAGTTATTAAAACTGAAAATGGTATAACATACTTAAAACTATCAAATCTAAGTAATAATAAAGTAAAACTGAACCAAATAGAACTTGGATCGGTAGAAAAGATTTCAAATTCAGAAATAAAATCTAAACAGTCCAGAATTAAGCGTAAATTTCACTAGCCACGAACAATAATCCTCAATAAAACCGCAACCACAAGAAAAGTATGGAATGTCGAAAACGGATTTTTTGCAACAATTTGATTTAAAACATTTACCGGAAAACGTAAAAACTCGGGTGGAAAATATTCTTTGGGATTTTAAATGGACTTTTGTAAGACACAAAGCGGATTACGGATTAACTCACTTAATTACGCACAAAATATCAACAGAGGGCCCTCTAATCACAAAGTCACCGTATAAAACACCTTATCATTTGAAAACCATGGCTAGAAAGCTAAATAAAGGAAATGGAAGATCAGGGAATAATTAAAGAAAGTTCTAGCGATTGGTGTTTTCCACTAGTAATAGTCAGGAAAAAAGATAACACCTGGAGATTATGTATAGATTTTAGAGCAATAAATGCCGTCACGGTAAAAGACGTGAAAAAGTTACCAAGAATTGATACGATTTTAGATTCACTAGGAGGTACAAAATACTACACTAATTTTGACTTAATAGCAGGATATTGGCAAATTGCTTTAGATGCAGAAACAAAGCATAAAGCTACAGTAATCTTAGACGATGGAAGAACGTTCACATTTGAACGTATGCCTTTTGGCTTATCATTTAGTTCAAATTGTTTTAGTCGACTAATGAATTTGGTGTCAAAAGATAACGAACCAGGAAGGAAAAAATATACCTTGGCTTATTTGGATGGTGTAATTTTGTTTAATGAAAACCTGGAAGACCACTTGGTCGGACTTAGAAAAATACTGGAAAAGTTTGAAAAAGCAGGCTTAAAATTAAAACCAGAAGTTAAAAATAGTAGTGCCAAAACTAGTTTTTCTTGGACACCTGATAAACCAAGGTACCGTGGAACGGGGTAACTATGAACTAAAAATCATTAAAAATTGAGGTTTTTTAGCGATATTTTTCTTTGAATTAGTATTTACTCAAAACTATTTTTGGCGCTTGGGGAATACGTCATTCTCCGTCGAATGGCAACTGTCCCAAACTGCTAATCTTAATGTTTTTAGAGCTACACCTATCTAAAAATGGTGTTCAAAGTTACCTCTAGGGGTGTTTAACTTTGAACACTCAAAAACTTCAACAGCTAACTTTGAACAGTCGATGAGTTCTGGCGTAAGACTTAAAAAAAATCGTTTATTGAGAGAAAAACATTACTTCTAAAATAAAAAGGCAAAAGAGATTCAAATTAGTGCAGTATCAGCTGACCAAAGTCATGATCAAATACAAATTTTGCGCCTTGAGTGAGTCGGGGGGCTGGAAGATCTCCCTGTACCTAATCAGGATGGATTGATGCTGAGTCTTTCACCCAGGGAAAATAGAAGGATCCATCCTTGTTTTTTTCGCAGGCAGATCATATTTAGCGAGCCGTCAGAGGAAGGAGCATCTACCTCCAAAACTGCAAAATACTTGTAAATACGCCCCATGAAGAACTTTGCGATGAACCAACGTCCGTCCACGCAGGTTGGTGGGTAATTTGAACCCGTTGTGGCTACTGCCCCACTCGACAGCATAGAGAGCCCAGCGCTCGCCGACTCATCAACTTCCATTTCAGACTCGCTCTCGAATCCTGTTGGGAGGTCAGTCGTGTCGGACTCACAACTTGAATGACTTGATCCTCTGCGTCTCCAGAACTTTTCCCTGATGCGACGCTAAGACGCTTGTGTGTGACGTTCCTCACAGATTTTTTAAATCTGCGGGCTTGCAGGACATCCAATAAAACTTTGCTGACGTTGTCCGCAACCTCGTGCGGAGTTTGCTGGGCCGAAAGCGGGTGGTCCTGGAAGACTCTGGAGCATGATAAGCACTTGACAAAGCCATTTTTAAGATTTGCTTTTCCATTTGTGGCTAGAGTTTCCAGGAGTAGCTTTAAAAGCTGGGGGAATATGTCTTTTCTTACCGCGGTTTCGTTTGGGTTGTCCATTTTGTAATCATCAAGCATTTTCCTCCATGCCCTTTTCATTGGAGCGAAAAAAGCAACGTCCAGCGGTTGCAGTATATATGTAGCTTTTGGGGGGAGGCATACAAAGCGAATGTTGTTTTCTCTGCAGACTTTCAACACTTTGCAGAAAAGTGGGAAGACAGGTTGTCACCCAACAACTTTCACTCCTGCTCTCTTCTTCAGGTGAGGGAGTGCTAGCAACATAAACCACTCTTCAAAAACTTCGCTCTCAAACCATCCGGACTAGATACAGCATACCGAGCTCCTTTGGGGCCTCCTGTACGTCATGAGCTAAACATGCCTTTAGTTGTATAGCACACGAATGGTGGAAGCAGTTCGCCTTCTGCATTTCCACATATCATTAGGGATATTGCTCCCTTTGTTTCATTCATTATTCTGGAGTGGTATTTGGCACCTCTTTTCACGGTGCATTTCTTTCTCCCAGGGTTGTCGGTTAAGTTAGTCTCATCATAATTGTAAATATTCGAAAAAGGCATATCCTGAATAGTCAGTTTTGGTAGATGAGATTTCCCCCTCCACTCCCATTGATTGCTAACAGACTTCCATCAAAGAAGAATTGCTCCCTTTGAATATTTTTCCCTTTGGAAAAGTAGACCTGAAAGAATTAGGAAGTGGTGCAAAATGTAATCAGTAGTTAAAACCAAGTTTAACAGCTGAACTTGATTTGCGTTTTCCTGGGATCAACAGATCCGCAATGGTTTCCTAAAGGTCTGAACAGCAGAGCAAATACTTTTAGTGTAATCTTATTAGTGTAATTTACTCCACTTGTTTTGCTTCAAAGTGGGTTAAAAATAAACATTATTATTATTACACCATTTCAATACAAATTTTAACAATTGGCCAGCAGAGAACATTGAAATCCATATTGTAGAAAGACAAGGCTAACTTTGAACGAATGTTCAAAGTTACCCCGAAAAAACAAAATATTTGCGGGAGACATTGAACACTGCCGCCATATCGAACCTATGGAATTAGGAAGAGATTTCACCAGAAAACCTAACCTTTGGCTCCTCGGCTATATAAAAATGTCAAAATGAAAGTCCTAGTTTAGTTAATCTAAGTAAAAAAGGGTAACTTACTTTTAGCACGTTTTCCCAATTTTGAACAGCTCAAATTCTCTTGCAATTAACAAGATAAAATTTTGTTCGATGTTGATTTCAAGAACTACCAACTGATTCAGACTGCCATCTAGCAATAATCTAGTAATAAGTTCGAACGAGCAATTCCACTGTTGTGCGATAGAGAGCGGTTAATGTTTGTTACTGATTTTGTTCAAAGTTACCCCTTTCTTCTACGGTACTATTTCACCAAATCCAGAAAAATTTAGTCATAGAAAATTAACAGCCTCCTAAAGATAAAAAAAGCTGCAGATCAGTGTGTGGTTTGTTGAGCTATTTCAGACGATATATTAAAAATTTTGCAACAATAGCGCAACCTTTGACAAACCTTTTGAAAAAATCAGGTAAATTCGAATGTCCAGCGGACGCAAGACAAGCGATGGATGAAATAAAAAGGCAATTATTACAGGCACCAATACTTAAAAAACCAGATTTGTCACAAGAATTCTGTTTACAAACAGATGCTTCGGGGTATGGTATTGGAGCCATATTATTAAACATAAATTCGGAAGGAGTAGAATCAATAGTCCAATACGCCAGCAGGTCACTGACGGAGGCAGAAAGAAAATATTCGACATTTGAAAGGGAATGCTTAGCAGTTGTAGTTTTTACAGAATATTTTCGACAATTTTTACTTGGAAAAGAAAATCATTTTACGCGTAGACCAAAAATCATTAATTTGGCTAATACTACTTCATGCAAACTACTTCAGCCCGGCTGAAACGGTGGATACTACGTCTGCAAGCATATTCATATACCCCAATATATATAAAGAGCCGTACAAACATTTTACCAGACTGTTTATCATGAAATCCAGATACGGAAGGAAATTTGATTACAACCATCCAGAGCGAACTGGAAGGGATAGAAATACTATCTAATGAAAATATTTCGAATCATCAAGATAAAGATGATTTTTGTTTAGCGATGAAATCCTTTTTATCAAAAGGAACGGAACTGCCAGAGCACTTTAAACATTTTTTAAAGGACTTGGATAATTTTGATCTTGATGAAAGTAAAAATCTTTTGGTAAGATATCACAAACCATCGCAAAAATATAGAAGAACTGACTTAAAAATTATTCCAGTAATTCCAAAATCACTGGAAGGAGAAATTTTACAGATGGCACATGCAACGAATGGCTGTCACATGGGAAAAGCGAAAACTATGGGGAGCTGAAAGGAAATTTTTATTTTCCAAAAATGTACTCAAAAGTAAAAACTTTCATACAAAGCTGCCAAGAGTGTGCCAAACAAAAGTCGCCAACAAAGACCCCTAGGGCCGAATTAGGTCTCTACCCCACCCCTTCAGGTGTAGGAGAATTAATGTCAATAGACATTTGGGGAACAGGAGGAAGTTTACCAGTTTCCAGGAAAGCAAACAGGTGTGTACTAACCGTAGTTGACCATTTTAACTCATACTTATACGCTTTTCCAATTAAAGACGAAAAGACAAAAACCATTGCGAAAGTTTTGGTCAATCGCCTATTTTTGGAACACGGAATTTTTCCTAGAGTTTTACTTAGCGACAATGGGCAATGTTTTAGAGCCAAATTATTAGACGAAATTACAGAATATCTGGGTGTGAAACGATCGTTTACATCGTCTTATATGGCAGCCGCTAATGGAAAGGTTGAACGCAAACATAGGGAATTAGCTTACATGCCTGGAATACATGCAAGAGACGAAAATTAAAATTGGGATGAACATTTACCATTTGTAGTCTTTGCAGTAAATACGGCTTTTTCACGTTCCTTAAAAGAAACGCCATTTTTTTACAACATCTAAGAGATCCCAGAATTTGTTTAGATGAAATACAAAATGATAGAATATATTACAACCTAGACCAATATAAGCAAGAAATGGTGATACGAATGAAAAAAGCTATGGAACAAGTTAAAGACAATCTGGAAGATGCGAAACAGAACAAAAAGAAAAATATGACCGAACAAGCAAAAATAAGACAAATTACTGTTTAGGAGACTTGGTTTACGTATACCCAACCAACCTGGAAGGGAAAAAAAGTTAAAACCGAAATGGGATGGGCCCTACAGGATCGTAAAAATTCTACCAAATAACTTAACATATGTTCTAAAGCATCAGTATAATGAAAAGGAAGAAGTAGTACACCATAATAGAATTAAAAAGGGATATTTTTCAAAACCATGGAAATCAGAGCCTTTTCCTTCAGACGAAGAAATAGAGGAAACAATTTCACCAGTATATATCAGAAGACCATATGAATTTTATGACCTTTTTAACAACCACAAAGGGTGGGAGGAGTGGAAGGAGTATTTAGCCCAGTCGTGGCTACAAACTCTCCACAACAAACAAGAGAAATAGGGAAATATTCGATGCTCATCGGATACTACCGATGAAGAGCCTCAAACACAACATAATGGTTTAAAACGTGATAAACCAAAGGTGAAATCCAAAGAGGAAGAAAAATTGGAAGGAACCAATGAATTATCTGATTTTCATACATTAGACTCACCTACAGTCTTAACATAAAAATGGCTCTTGGAACAAACGCCATCTACCAGACGCGAGCTAACAGAATGTGACACCGATAATTCTTCTACAGAAACCAATATCACTAAACATGGGCCATCGTTAAGAAAACCCTCCTTAAGAGAGAAATTAGGGAGAAAAGTAAAGAAACCAGAAGGACAGCAACAAGTTCCTTCGTTAGCAGCACAAGTAGCTAAATCACTTATGAAAAAGGCCAAACATCATGAGAAACAAAGATTAAAGATATTTGACGAAGCAACAAAACCACGCTCGAATTCAGAGCCTTGTAAACCACACTATAGAAACCACGGAAAAACTTGCAAATATTACAAAGAAGAGAAGCAAAAATTTGGAGTCCAAAATTCGGACCAGGAACCGGAGAAAGGCAGAACAAGCGTAGCCCCAGCCGATTAATATTTGAATAAAATAATTATAACGGAAAAAAAATAAATAAAAATAAAACAAGTAAAGAGCCTCTAAAGAAATATCTATATTTTCCTTCCTTTAATCGGTATGTAAATAACGTCAAAGTTTCCTTCAAATATATATCGCCAGTAAAAATTATTACCGTCACGTAGAAAATAAACTCAAAAATTTTTTTTAGCCTAAATACTCGTAAGTTCCCAGAAAAGAAATAAGCTCCGATCTGAAAGTACATCATAGCTTCCTGCAAAAATTTTGTCTCCGGGACGAAATAAGACTTCGCGAGTGGTGTACTGACAGGCTTGTCAAAAAGAATTACGCTTCATATAAGAAATTAAGTAAGGCCACGTAACTTTTAAATGGGTGTAGTGAAACTAATTTAATTGTACATATTTAGAATCAGCATTAAAAGGCGATTCTTTTGATATGTATATTGAAAAAAATATATTTTGGGGGGATAGTTTAAAAAAAACGAAGGAGGTTAGTCTACTGAAATAGGGTCATTGGAAGCTAGCAAATTTGGAGTGAGCTCAATCACTGCTGGTCTCTCGTTGATAAGTAAATGCGAAGCATCTACTGACCTTTGACTCTCTGAGGTGACACTTCCCGTCGAATTTGAAAAAAATTGTTGTTGAAGAATTTTAAAATAATTATAATAGGAAAAACAGCAAGAGTTTACATTAAGTGCGCGCTACATGTACAAGCTAACTGTAATCTTATTATAGTTAGTTATAGTCTAATATAATAATTTTTGGTAAAAAGAAAAAAAAATAAAGACAATAATTAAGCGCTATAAAGATTTAAGCGAAACTTATAATAAGCTTAGAAAGCAAAAAAATGTGCGAGGTAAAAGAAACGAAAAGCAATATAAAAATAAATTATAACCTAAAAACTTACCAGGATGTATTAGCCAACGACAAAATGCATTTAAAAAAAGCCAAAAATAAACCTCATCGTCACGAGCAAACCACAGTAGTTCAAGGTAATAATTTTAACTCTAGCGATGTATTGGATCCGAGAAAACGAATTGGCACAGGATATCCCTAGTTTAAACAATTGGCTTTCACCTGTGCCAACCCAAACACCCAAATCCCAAGCCGTTGAACATTAACACAAACTAAACGTATCCACTTTTTCTTTGAAAATAAAATATAACATTACACAACAAAAAAACTTGCAGGAATGAACAGAAATTCATTCATACAACGTTCCCAGATTTAAGCTTATCAATAAAAACAGACAGTGGAAATCGCATTCAAAGCTATGTAGCCTTACAAAGAGAATTGATGTCTCACTTTGGCAAATAAAATAAGATCGTAATTAAAACTAAAACAAAATCTGTAACCAGTAGGCCTATGTCGTAAAAATTGCATTTTTATGAAGAAATGAAAACTAGCAAATGCAGGGCAAACTTAATTCAAAATGTTCTAAAAATCAGCTGAAAAAATACAGTACTTTTCTAACACAAACACTTTTGGACAGAAAAATTTGAATAATGTCAAAAAATACAGGTTGCAAAAATTAGACACCCCCCCACCTCTTAAAAATAAGGAGATAATGAATTTGACCATAGAAGGGCAATCAGCATAAAAACTTGTTAAGGTTATTGAAAAACATGAAACATAAATATAGGCTTAAAAAAACCTATTTTACTGAAAAAGCGGAAAAAGACTTGAAAGAAACCCTTGGGCTTCATTGAAGTAAATAATCAAAAAAAGAGAAGGGTTCAAGTTGAAAATATAGCCAGACGAAATTAAAAGGAAAAGAAACTGAATGGAGTCAGTTAAACTCTGTTATACGCACTTATTGAAATTGCCGAACGAAACTAGTATGAAATAATTGTACTAAATAAGTACAAAATAAGTAGCATTAATACTACGGAGCCACCGTTACATTGGTTAACTCGGGCCGAGATTAATAAAAATATTGGAGAAATGCTCCAAGTAGACAGGAAAAATTAAAAGTAGGCACATAATAGTCTTAAGGACCTAAGTTGAAGTTGAAACCTAAGACAAAACCACTAAAAGTTGGGACGTTAAAGTGAAAATAGTCATTGTCACTTGTATATAAAAAAATAAATTACTGTGTGCCATGAAGGCAGGTATATTTTTCTGCAGAAGGGCCACTTTGTTTGATAACAGAATAGCCCAAGAGAAAACTGTGACCACAAATCAAAAAGTGTGACAATACTATAAATAATTATTTATTGTGTGTGCGGGTTCATAATAGTCCTTTTAGCTGTAGCCCATGACAAGAGGACCTGGAAACGTTATAAGGAGCTACCAGAAGGCAGCCCTGGTAGGCAAACCTTCAGAGTACAGGCAAGAGTCAATTGATAATGGCAGAACAGGTATAAGATGAAACAGCTAAAATTTTTAACTTATCAGATCTAAGCTGTAAATGGAGCCTTATACCAAAAGGACATTAAAGCTGAAAAAAAGAGAGATTACAGACAAAAACGTTATAAAACTGTCTCAAGTACCTAAAATTCGAAAGGAATTAAAAAGCTCAAAAGCCTGAATAAACAAACAGACATATAGTAAGCTAAAAACAGTTAATGACACAAATTGGTTCGAAACTGAACCGAAGTTGTAAAACAAAGATAGGAAAATGTATATAGTCGTATATGTATATATATATATATATATATATATATGTGTGTTTTCATTTTTTTAAATGCTTTAGGTTTTAAACCAGTAGTTAAATATCCTATCTAGTTTTGCGACTTAAAAAAATAGTTTGTGTAAGTTATTACACAATGCTTGCATATATTATAATATATATATATATAATATATATATATATATATATATATATATATATCATATATTATATATATATATATATATATATATATATATTATATATATATATATATATTATACTATATATATATATATATATACATATATATATATATACATATATATATATATATATATATATATATATATATATATATATATATATATATATATATATATATATATATATATATATATATATATATATATATATATATATTATATATATATATATATATATATATATATATTTATATATATATACTATGTTTTATTTTCTTTAAGTTTTAACTAGTGATTTAATGCTATATATAAATGTTTGACTTCGAGTCGAAGTATAAATATTTTTATTGTGAAACAATCTGTTAACTGATTAATAATTATATATTAAGAGTAAAAAGAGGAGAAAGTAATTAAAAGTAATTAACTTTCGTTAAAAAAAGAGTGCAGTGATATATACAAATTTTGAGCGTTTCTTTTTACTATATATATAGGTAACAAATTATGCTTTATGTGTATTCTAATGTGAATATTTATTTTAGATACAGCCTTAGCTTTTTTTTGGAAAATCACATTTTTCGTAACATCCTTTCGGATCCATTTTTTTCAATCTTTTTGAAAAAAATCAAGCAATGATCCATTTTTTTTACGCATTTTGGGAAAGTCAAAATTTTGAAGCCACTTCAAATGTATCCTGATACTAACATCTCATACCATCAGAAACCAAACCTTACCTGATCAACTGATATTTTGGGAACTATAGCAGTATTACAGACTTTACTACAAGTTCATCAGAAAGTGAGATAAAATCAGAACTTAATTTAGGCCTAGAGAATGCGCTACATAGCCCAAATGGCTTATATTACCGAAATATGTGAAAATGCATTGTGCTGGAAAAATATGTGAAAATTTAAAAACCAAAAATGTTGTGTGTAATTTATCCACGGCATTTCTAAAACCAAAAATAAACGGTATATCAACCACATAACACAGACAATTAAATTGTAATGGGAATTAAATTGAAACTCAAATAATTTATAAACATTTTGAATATAACTTTAAATCTAATTTAAGCAGAACCACTAATATAATGCTTAAGCCGCTTGGGGTCAAGCTAAAACAGAAGATACATATGAAAAGGGTAAAAAGAGTATTTTTCAGTCCTAGAGATAGAGAAATAGAGAAACAAGGATGAATTTCAGATTGAAATCCTTCAACAAAAAAGAACATGGCCTATATTGGACCAGAAACATGACCCTAAGGAAACCCATTGTGGATATATGCACATAATGACCCAAAGATGGCAGCATAATAGCTGTAAACAAAATTAAGTTGTTTGAAAAGTAAAATATTGAGAATTTGGACAATTCTTCTTTAAATGGGGAGTACTGTAGTAAAGCTTTCTAATTTAGTTAATTATGAATTTAGTAAAAATATATTAAGACGCAAATACAAAGTTTAGAAATACCACTTTTTATTAAGATAAGGAATATATCCTGCCAAGTTTCTGCTTAACGGGAAATTGAGAAATCACCACTTCCTAGCTATTGCGTCGGTTGGGTAAAGGAAAGTGTGGTTGACAAAAATGTATAAAAGATACATTTTATGAGAAGGGGTGGATGGATACTAACTTTATGCCGGACTGACCTCTGGTCCATTGTTTTAGAAATACCTTGGAATTTTGTCAGATCATTGTAAGTGTCTAAGTCTCCTATTATATATTATTGTAGTTTTCCGAGACTTGTGGTCTACTTGGGATAGCCAGTCCCAGTAGAAAATATATATCTGGTATTATTATATGTTAACTGAATAAAATTATTGTGTTATAGCCAACATCTCTACAATCTACCTTTAGTCCCTCGAACATACCCAGTTGGTACGCCTCATTAGTTCGGTCATAGCCTAAGGCACGCTACCAAAGTTTAATTACCTTAGGGCCATAGTTTGTCTCCCCTATAAAGGGAGAATAAAAGGCATCTACCACTACATCTACCTAAATACAATAAAATCACATTACCACAACAGAAAAGAAAAATATTTAAAGACGGTGGCTACAAAGTGAGTTATACTCCAAAACCAGCACCCTTAGAAGAAAAAATAAATAATACTATAAAAGTAATGAAAAAAAATAATATTGTTAGTGAACACTGAGTTCAGTGAACCCTTAGAAGAAAAAATAAATAATACTATAAAAGTAATAAAAAAAATAATATTGTAAGTGAACACTGAGTTACACCCCCCTATTGGTGCCAGTAACCACGTCTGTATATGCCATGACTTGCTGCTTAGTCAAAGGAAAAACAATTGCACTAAACAAACTTACACCAACTACAGCAAAATCAGGGAGATAATATGGACAGTAAAATGGGACCTAGTGATAGTCAAGGGAGACATTGAGCTAGCCTGGCAAAATTTTAAGAATACTCTGCTCCAAGCTGAGAGGACATGTACTTCATTTTCATTTGTGAAGGCACCAAAAACACTGCCACACCTGAACCGGCCTATTAAAAGGACTATGAACCATCAGAAGAAGACTTTTTCAAAATATAAGAAATGCAAACTGAGGCAACTGACTAGACACTTCATAGCTGACTATGAAGATAACTTGGCATTAAACATCAAAGACAACCGAAAGAGGTTCTGGAGATACATATCTGCTAAAGATAAGAGTACACGAACTATGCCATTCCTGCTCAACCGTGAAGGAAAAAAGCTGGAAGATCTGGAGGACATTGCAAATTTGCTGAACAACACATTTGCATCCAATTTCTCAGTGGACCCCACTGACAAGCCATTGTCCCCTGCCCCCAGGATGGTCAAGCACCCTATGCCAAAAATTATGTCACAATGGACAAGATTAAGAAAAGGCTGAGTAAACTAGACCCCAACAACGCTAAAGGTCCAGATGGTATACATCCCAGGCTCCTTAAAGAACTTGCAGATATAGCAGCAGAGCTGCTCTGTTCTCTATTCAAGCTGTCTCCTCAGACTAGTAGCCTACCTGCAGATTAGTGGACAGCCATAATTACTCCAATATTCAAGAAAGGATCTAGAACCCAGCCTGAAAACTATTGACCTATTAGCCTGACCTCAGTTGTGGCCAAACTTATTGAAGGGATAGTCAATGATGCAATTATAGTACATATGACCAAGAATGGCTTTCTTTTTGATGGTCAGCATGGTTTCAGGAAAGGCATGTCTATTGAAACAAATCTTATACTAGCTTACGAATCTGTGACTGATCTGCTCGAGCAGGGTTTCCCAATCAATGTGTTCCTACTGGATCAAGCTAAGGCCTTTGATAAATTGTCTCACTGCTACCTGATGATCAAGCTGTCAGTAAATCAGATAGATAACGATGTTGCCCAGTGGATTATGATGCCCATTCAGAATGCCAAGGAAGAGCATGATCTTAAGGCATTAATTGATGGTCAGCATGGTTTCAGGAAAGGCATGTCTATTGAAACAAATCTTATACTAGCTCACGAATCTGTGACTGATCTGCTCGAGCAGGGTTTCCCAATCAACGTGTTCCTTCTGGATCAAGCTAAGGCCTTTGATAAATTGTCTCACTGCTACCTGATGATCAAGCTGTCAGTAAATCGGATAGATAATGATGTTGCCCAGTGGATGATGATGCCCATTCAGAATGCCAAGGAAGAGCATTATCTTAAGGCATTAATTGAAGATAAGCTAAAGTTTCATAGTGACTGTCAGAACCAAGCAGCTAAGGCAAACAAGGTCCTTGGTTTGATCAAGTGTTCAGTAACAAGTTGCCAACTAAGATTTATCAAGAACCTTTACAGCCCTTGTTTGTCCCCTTTTTGCGTTGCATTGTTACAGCCCTTGTTGAGTTTGGTAGTTGGTTGCAACACCCACTTTAAGTGTGACATGGAGATTCTTGAGAAGGTCCAAAATAGAGCAACCAAGCTCCCTTTTGTGAAAAAAGCAAATCTCCTACAAGCAACAACTAGAAAAGCTTGACCTGCCTACCCTAATGTACCTTAGAGAGAGAGGAGATGTCATCCTTGCATTTAAGATTATGACGAGTGACACCATCAAGCCCGTTTTTGATCACAATGAATATACCAGAACATGAGGAAATCCCATAAAACTGCATCAAAAATTTAGCAGAAAGCACGAGAAGTTCAACTTCTTCACCAATTGCATTGTTCCACTGTGGAATTCACTTAGCAAATCTACTGTGTTGGCCAGATCAGTTGATAGCTTCAAGGTTGGTGTTGACCGTGATTGGAGTGGCAAGTGGCTGAAGACACAGTGGGACAAACCAGCATCATGGAGTAGGATCTATTAGATGCCACCCACCCCCTTTAATCCCCAAGTATGCCCAGCCACCAATACATATAGTGAACCCAAAAACAAAACAAAACGGTTCTGTAAATATGAAAATTGTGTTAATTGTCCTATTGTTATGAATTGTTGTCCTGTATGTATGTAAATAGTGATAATCCAACTGTGACATGAAGATTATCAAGTCAACCTTACGTGGCAACATCTACAGGTTCTTCAACCTTAGTCACTAGAAAATGCAATTTAAGGTAATAAACAATAAAAATACACACCATAAAAAAGATAATAAGACACCACATTCAACTCACAGTCCACATTCGAAATCAAATACAAAACATATAACTAAACACAAGCACCAGCAACCATTTATAAATAAACACCAGAACCGGCAACCATGGCTTTATAATAATTACTAATTATCTATTTGATATAGTTTTAAATTATTTTTAGAAAGTGAAATAGAAGAATGTGAATCCACATAACTTTCATAAATGTTCCAAAACTTTATTATTGAATCTTTTGGAGAAAATCTGGATTGTTCAGTATGAATTCTGGAGCAAGGCAATTTAGCTGAATGTCTTCTTAGACTATACCTATTCTGAACAAAAGAGATTAGTGAGAAATTAAAAGAATCAAGAGCCAATGGTAATAATTCTTGAATTTGTTTAAGTCTAAAAAGGACACAATGAACTGGAAGGATGAGATCAACTGGCAATATGGTCAAAAATGTATGTAGACTCTTAATAGGGGACTCATCAGGGAGTGCTGATAGGGAAGGAAAAAGTGCTTTTGATGTACAAAGGGCATTATTTTGAAGATTTTGAAGGGCACAATTCAATATTTAAAAGTATTTAAATGAGCAATGGGACAATAATGAAAATAAGAATGAATTAAAGAATAATAAACTGACTTAAGGGCAGGGAAAGGGAGGTAAAATTTTAGATACTACAGCATCAATACATTTCTTCCTAGCTAAATCCTTAGTCTATCAAGATGAAGCTTCCAAGATAAATTTTCATCAACTATAAGACCTAGGAATTTACAAGATTCATTTCTAGAAATGATAACTATTTCTCTGTTAAAATGGACATATATTTCAGAAAGTGACAGCAGGGCATGAGAAAGTTGAGAAAAGATGATAAAATGGGTCTTTGATGAATTTGAAACAATGCAGTTGTCAGCAAACCACTGCAATAGCTTCATTAGACTACAACAGATGTTTTCTCTGACTTATGATTCATCTGTACCTGTGACAGAATTGTCATCTGAAAATAGTAGAACAAGTCCATCACCTGCAATTGCATCAATAAGGTCATTGATGTATATTAGAAACAGAAGTGGTTTAGGAATTGAACCTTGCAGTACTCTTACCTTCCTGAAGATGGGATTTTTACCTATCTTACTGTACCTCCATCCACAAATTGATTCCTACCAGTAAGGTAAGATTGGATGATTAGAGAGCACTGCCTCTTATTCTGCAGTTGTCAATATTACCCAGAAGAACCAGACAAATTGTATCAAATGCTTTCTTCATATCCACAAATATTGTAGATGGTATATGGTCACAGTCCATTGCATCATTTAGAAATTGTAGTAAAACCAGTATAGAAAGCTTGGTAGAGTGCCCAGACCTGAAACCAAACTGATGCATGATGAAGAAGTTAGACATAGTCAGATAATTCATCACTCTGTTGTAGATGCAACACTCCATAATTTTCAAAAAACCAGAGAGAATAGAGATAGGGCAGTAGTTCAAAGGGTGCTACCTTTGTGGAAGGGTATAACCCTTGCCAACTTGAAAATAGAGGTAAACATTCTGTCCTTAAAGCAAGAATTGATGACATGTGTGATAAAACTGCCATAACAATCCATGGTCTTCTTGATGAGGTAAGTTGACAACCCATCTGGACCTTTGGAGTGACTGTTTTTCATGGCTTGCACAATCTTTAGGAGCTCAACTTCAGTGACAGGTAACAGAAACATAGAGGAGCTAGATGACAAAAGTGGGTATTTTTTATAATTATGCTCTGCAGATAGTTGACCGGTCATAAGCTTCCTCTAGGGTTGCTTCTCTAGTTCCTGCAAAAACTTTGTTCAGCATGTTGGCTACTTCTCATTGCAATGTTTAAAGTGTTTCATCTGGCTTCATCATGGTCTCAGGAAATGTGTTGGTTTTTAGCTTATTCAGGTATTCATTTATTAGAGTCCATGTCTTCTTGGGTGATCCTTCTGCTTCTTGAAAATTAACTCACTAATGATATAGCTAAGAAACAGACATACCTTTAAAATCAGAATTTGCTCATGAATCCAAATATAGCACTCATTTGCATTGGAAATGAAGTTACCTACCCACATCCCCTAATTTGCATACATATATATATATATATATATATATATATATATATATATATATATATATATATATATAATATATATATATATATATATATATATATAATATATATATATATATATATATATATATATATATAATATATATATATATATATATATATATATAATATATATATATATATATATATATTATATATATATATATATATCTATATATATATATATATATATATATATATATATATATATATATATATATATATATATATATATGTATATATAATATGTATATATATATGTATATATATATATATATATATATATATATATATATGTATATATATATATGTATATATATATATATATGTATATATATATATATATGTATATATATATATATATATATGTATATATATATATATATATATGTATATATATATATATATATATATATATATAATATATATATATATATATATATATATATATATATCTATATATATATATATATATATATATATATATATATATATATATATATATATATATATATATATATATATTATATATATATATATATATATATATATATATATATATATATATATATATATATATATATATATATATATATACCCTGAGTTGTATACATGCAATCAATTTTCTATTATTTTTAACAAACTGTTAAATCAATTTACCTATGGAGAATTCAGTGCATATTTACAACTTCAAGTATATATCAAGGAGGCACACTTGTGCCTCTTTAAAGAGGCAACACACCACAATGTTAAGCGATTTCTGGTCCTAGCAGTCCAGAGAGACGGCAGTGATTGCATTTTGTAGCCTAAGCTCAAACTAAGAAACATGCAAAATTTCACCCCCTCCAACTTTATCTTCATGGGGGAAAGTGGGCTGGAAGATTCAACCCTCCCACCACAGCCCCCTTTAACGTTGTCTGATTGGGCTGGAATTTAGAGGATAAGCTTTCCTAGGGCCTGGGAGCTCATCCTCAAAATTTCAGCTCAATCCAATCACTCCTTCCCTGTTTTTTCAAAAACCAAATATAGACACTTAATGTTCATCAAGTTATTTTTTTTTATCTGACACGCCTACAGGCCACAGTTGGCAACAGATCCGGGTGAATGTGGACTCATTTGAAGCAGAATTTAACTGTTAGGGCCTTTTGATATTTTAAGACCAAAAAAATTATCCCCCAAATTTACATTTACGAAAAACCTAGTTTTCATGTTCATTTAGACATGCCCCCAAAAGCTTGCATCAGCATTTGTCTTGGAACTACATCACTCACTGAGGAATGTCAAGAGATTTTAATGATGCAAGTCAATAAAATCTGCAATTTCTGGTCCTAGTGGTTGCAGAGAGATGGCAGCAATCGCATTTTGTAGCCTAAGCTCAAACTAAGAAACATGTAAAATTTCACCCCCTCCCCCCTCTGACTTTATCTTCATGGGGGAAAGTTGAATGGAAGTTTCAACCCTCCCACCACAGCCCCCCTATAATGTTGTCTGATTGGGCTGAAATATAGAGGATAAGCTTTCCCAGGGCCTGGAGCTGATCCTCAAAATTTCAGCTCAATCTGATCACTCCTTCCTGTTTTCCAAAAACCAATATAGCCACTTAATGTTCATCAGGTTTTTTTTTTTATCTGACATGCCTACAGGCCACAGTTGGCAACAGATCCAGGTGAATGAGGACTCATTCAAAGCGGAATTCAACCTGTTAGTGCCTTTTGATATTTTCAGACCAAAAAAAAATATCCCCCAAATTTACATTTACAGAAAACCTCGTTTTCCTATATGAGCCCATGTTAATTTTTGAAATTCCTAAAAGCATAGTATTTCATTATTAAATTAGATCAAAATAGTCCTCTTAGCTGACAAGACTGACTGCAAGCTTCCAAAATTCCAGCTCTTTCCCGGAAGTTTTTTTTTGTTGAAAATGAAAATCTTAAAAGCCTTAACAAAAGAATCTTCAAAAGCAGGGGGTTTGGGGGGTGGCAGCACCCCAACTTTAACTCCTGACACGATCAGCTAACAGTTAGTCAAGCAATAATAAGTAATAAACTGTACAAAAACGTGCAGAAATTATTTGAAAAAAACTATATTTTCTAAAGAGTTAAAGAGGATGAGCCACAAGTGCAAACCTGAAAACGTACGGGGATTAGGAGGTACAGTTGGGGGCTGCTGCCCCCTCAACCCCCGCTTTTTTAGCCTTTAAATAAAAGACAAGTTTTTTAAACTGAAAGTAGGGAGCAACATTAAAACTTAAAACAACAGGAATTATTCTGTATATGAAAGAGGCTGTCCCCTCCTCAACACCTCACTCTTTATGCTAAAGTTTGACTTTCTCATAACTCTATTTTTGTTAAACAATAAAAAACTTTAGTGTAAAGAGCAAGGCATTGAAGAGGGGACAGCCCCTTTCATATACAGAATAATTTCTGTTTGTTTTAAGTTTTAATGTCACTCCTTGCTACTTTCAGTTTATAAAACTTGTTTTTTTTTATTTAAAGGCTGCAAAAGCGGGGGATTTGGGGGGCAGCAGCCCCCACCGTACCTCCTAATCCCTGTACATTTTAAGGTTTGAACTTGTGACTCAGCCTCTTTAACTCTTTAGAAAACATAGTTTTTTTTCAAATAATTTGAACATTAGGGGCTGGTTTTCTGTGGGTAAAGTTAATTTCCAACAGAAATGAATGTTATGTTTGGATTAAAAATGAAATTATCATTCTAAAGATATGTCTATATTTTAATTATCTCATTAGTGATTCATTATAAAAATGTGTTGTTAATCCTAACAAGCCTAGGCTAGTAGCCTGTATACAATCAGCCAATCCTAGCTATACTGTTACAGGAGCTGAAACATAATTTAAAGATTAACTTTAATATTTATAAGAATGGTAAAATTCTACATTACCTGCTTTTAGCTATCTTGGAAAGGGGTTTGGTTAGGAAAATGAAACTTTCAGGGATGGGTCTACAGGCTAAAGTATGTCCTGGGAAGGTATTTGAAGTACCTACCTCTACTCCTTCTCTCTCTAAAGGGTCCTGAAATTTACCTACATGACAGATCTATACCCATTGAAATTTTGACAAAACACATTTTACCTTAATTTTCAGTTATCAGTTTCTTTTTCTCTTGCCTTAGCTCTGAAAATGCAATTTCAGTTATTTGAGTAGAATTTTGAGTCATATCAATGTTTTATTTCCAAGGTCCTGACCTTTGATGACCTATAGAAATCTGTGAGTTATAGAAGTGAAACTTTGCAAAACAGATCTTCTGCTTAAATGAAGTGCAACAAAATTGTTTTCAGCTTCACAGCTTTGCTTAATCCTGATTTATAAGGTTTTAAAGATATGCCAATACATTTCCTAAATTTTGGAAATAAAACATTGATATGACTCAAAATTCTACTCAAATAACTGAAATTGCATTTTCAGAGCTAAGGCAAGAGAAAAAGAAACTGATAACTGAAAATTAAGGTAAAATGTTGTTTTGTCAAAATTTCAATGGGTATAGATCTGTCATGTAGGTAAATTTCAGGACCCTTTAGAGGGAGAAGGAGTGGAGTTAGGTACTTCAAAATATTTTCCCAGGACATACTTTAGCCTGTAGACCCATCCCTGAAGTTTCATTTTCCTAACCTAGCCCCATTTCAAGATAGCCAAAAGTCACTGAAGTTGAATTTTACCCAACTTCTGCTTTTAACCTTGTTCATTAAAATATATTCCAAAATCCTATTTAAATCCTAAGCCATTTAATTTTCAACCCATGCTGACTTTCTTTATGGTATATGAAACCCGGTTAGTTGTGATGTCACACTTGCCTTATCAGACACCCTTACCCTTAAGGGTAGCAGGCACATGCCAAACAACTCTGTTGATAAGACCATTTAAACTGTATTAATTAGGGAAAGGATTTCACAAGAGAGATCAGTAAAAATAACCTAATCCTTTTTAGAGGACAAATTATGTCATAGGAAGATGTTTAGGAAGCATTAATAGATAGAGTGCTAAAAACATCAGAATCGACTTCAGAGGACACATTATATCACGGGAAGAGGTTTTTAAAATCCCCCTTCCCCCCAAACTCAAAATTTCCAAAATTTTACTTTAGAAGCTTTTAAATATTTCTAAAGCACTAATAGATAGAGCGCTACAAGTTTCAGAATTGACTTCAGAGGACACGTTATATCACGGGAAGAGGGTTTTAAAATCCCCCTTCCCCCCTAACTCAAAATTTTCCAAAATTTTATTTTAAAAGCTTTTTAAATATTTCTAAAGCACTAATAGATAGAGTGCTAAAAACATCAGAATCGACTTCAGAGGACACGTTATATCACGGGAAGTGGTTTTGAAAATCCCCCTTCCTCCCAAACTCAAAATTTTCCAAAATTCTACTTTAGAAGCTTTTTAAATATTTCTAAAGCGCTAAGACATAGAGTGCTAAAAACATCAGAATCGACTTCAGAGGACACGTTATATCACGGGAAGAGGTTTTTAAAATCCCCCTTCCCCCCAAACTCAAAAATTTCCAAAATTTTACTTTAGAAGCTTTTTTAAATATTTCTAAAGCACTAATAGATAGAGCGCTACAAGTTTCAGAATCGACTTCAGAGGACACGTTATATCACGGGAAGAGGGTTTTAAAATCCCCCTTCCCCCCAAACTCAAAATTTTCCAAAATTCTACTTTAGAAGCTTTTTTAAATATTTCTAAAGCGCTAAGACATAGAGTACTAAAAACATCAGAATCGACTTCAGAGGACACGTTATATCACGGGAAGAGGTTTTTAAAACCCCCCTTCTTCCCAAACTCAAAATTTTCTAAAATTCTACTTTAGGAGCTTTTTAAATATTTCTAAAGCGCTAAAACATAGAGTGCTACGGGAAGAGGTTTTGAAAATCCTCCTTCAAGGAGGATTTTCAAAGCACTCTACGGGAAGAGGTTTTGAAAATCCTCCTTCCCCCCAAACTCAAAATTTTCCAAAATTCTACTTTAGAAGGTTTTTTAAATATTTCTAAAGCGCTAAGACATAGAGCGCTAGAAATATCGGAATCGACTTCAGAGGAAAAATTATGTTATGGGAAGATGTTTTTGAAATCCCCCTTCCCCCAAACTCAAAATTTTCCAAAACTTTACTTTCGAAGCTTTTTTCAATAGTTCTAAAGCGCTAAGACATAGAGTGCTAAAAACATCAGAATCGACTTCAGAGGACACGTTATATCACGGGAAGTGGTTTTGAAAATCCCCCTTCCTCCCAAACTCAAAATTTTCCAAAATTCTACTTTAGAAGCTTTTTAAATATTTCTAAAGCGCTAAGACATAGAGTGCTAAAAACATCAGAATCGACTTCAGAGGACACGTTATATCACGGGAAGAGGTTTTTAAAATCCCCCTTCCCCCCAATCTCAAAATTTTCTAAAATTCTGCTTTAGGAGCTTTTTAAATATTTCTAAAGCACTAAGACATTGAGTGCTAAAAACATCAGAATCGACTTCAGAGGACACGTTATATCACGGGAAGAGGTTTTTAAAATCCCCCTTCCCCCCAAACTCAAAAATTTCCAAAATTTTACTTTAGAAGCTTTTTTAAATATTTCTAAAGCACTAATAGATAGAGCACTACAAATATCAGAATTGACTTCAGAGGACAAATTATGTTACGGGAAGATGTTTTTGGAATCCCCCTTCCCCCCTAACTCAAAATTTTCCAAAATTCTACTTTAGAAGCTTTCTAAATATTTCTAAAGCTTTAATAGATAGAGTGCTAAAAACATCAGAATCAACTTCAGAGGACACCTTATATCACGGGAAGATGTTTTTGAAATCCCCCTTCCCCCAAACTCAAAATTTTCCAAACTTTACTTTCGAAGCTTTTTTCAATAGTTCTAAAGCGCTAAGACATAGAGTGCTAAAAACATCAGAATCGACTTCAGAGGACACGTTATATCACGGGAAGTGGTTTTGAAAATCCCCCTTCCCCCCAAACTCAAAATTTTCCAAAATTCTACTTTAGAAGCTTTTTAAATATTTCTAAAGCACTAAGACATTGAGTGCTAAAAACATCAGAATCGACTTCAGAGGACACGTTATATCACGGCAAGAGGTTTTTAAAATCCCCCTTCCCCCCAATCTCAAAATTTTCTAAAATTCTGCTTTAGGAGCTTTTTAAATATTTCTAAAGCACTAAGACATTGAGTGCTAAAAACATCAGAATCGACTTCAGAGGACAAATTATGTTACGGGAAGATGTTTTTGGAATCCCCCTTCCCCCTAACTCAAAATTTTCCAAAATTCTACTTTAGAAGCTTTCTAAATATTTCTAAAGCTTTAATAGATAGAGTGCTAAAAACATCAGAATCAACTTCAGAGGACACCTTATATCACGGGAAGAGGTTTTTGAAAATCCCCCTTCCCCCCAAACTCAAAATTTTCCAAAATGCTACTTTAGAAGCTTTTAAATATTTCTAAAGCACTAATAGATAGAGTGCTAAAAACATCAGAATCGAATTCAGAGGACACGTTATATCACGGGAAGAGGTTTTGAAAATCCCCCTTCCTCCCAAACTCAAAATTTTCCAAAATTTATTTTAGAAGCTTTTTAAATATTTCTAAAGCGCTAAGACATAGAGTGCTAAAAACATCAGAATCGACTTCAGAGGACACGTTATATCACGGGAAGAGGTTTTAAAACCCCCTTCTTCCCAAACTCAAAATTTTCTAAAATTCTACTTTAGGAGCTTTTTAAATATTTCTAAAGCGCTAAAACATAGAGTGCTAAAAACATCAGAATCGACTTCAGAGGACACGTTATATCACGGGAAGAGGTTTTTAAAATCCCCCTTCCCCCCAATCTCAAAATTTTCTAAAATTCTACTTTAGGAGCTTTTTAAATATTTCTAAAGCGCTAAGACATTGAGTGCTAAAAACATCAGAATCGACTTCAGAGGACAAATTATGTTATGGGAAGATGTTTTTGGAATCCCCTTCCCCCCTAACTCAAAATTTTCCAAAATTCTACTTTAGAAGCTTTCTAAATATTTCTAAAGCTTTAATAGATAGAGTGCTAAAAACATCAGAATCAACTTCAGAGGACACCTTATATCACGGGAAGAGGTTTTGAAAATCCCCCTTCCCCCCAAAGTCAAAATTTTCCAAAAAGCTACTTTAGAAGCTTTTAAATATTTCTAAAGTACTAATAGATAGAGTGCTAAAAACATCAGAATCGAATTCAGAGGACACGTTATATCACGGGAAGAGGTTTTGAAAATCCCCCTTCCTCCCAAACTCAAAATTTTCCAAAATTTTATTTTAGAAGCTTTTTAAATATTTCTAAAGCACTAATAGATAGAGTGCTAAAAACATCAGAATCGACTTCAGAGGACACGTTATATCACGGGAAGAGGTTTTTAAAATCCCCCTTCCCCCCAAACTCAAAATTTTCTAAAATTCTACTTTAGGAGCTTTTTAAATATTTCTAAAGCGCTAAGACATAGAGCGCTACAAACATCAGAATCAACTTTAGAGGACAATTTATGTTACGGGAAGATGTTTTTTATGTCATTGGAAGATGTTTTTGAAATACCCATTACCCATTGAAATTTTGACAAAAAAACATTTTACCTTAATTTTCAGTTATCAGTTTCTTTTTCTCTGGCTATAGTTCTGAAAATGCAATTTCAGTTATTTGAGTAGAATTTTAAGCCATATCAATGTTTTATTTCCAAAATTTAGGAAATGTATTTGCATATATTTAAAACCTTATAAGTTGGGATTGAGAAAAATTTTGAAGCTGAAAACAATTTTGTTGTACTTCATTTAAACAGACCCACTTACAAGTTTTACAGTAAATGGTCCATATGAGTTCAAGTATCTAACCCCATTTGTTCTTAAAGCAATTCAAATGTTTTTGTCCAAATAGTTTAGTGTAGCAATCTTCATTCTTGAAGCTACGAGACGTTATTAAAGTGTAAATAGGGAGAGGGAGAGAGGGGGCAGAAGTAAATATTTGACTATAGATTATTCGGTACTTGTGCATTATAAATAATCCACCACTATACACGAAAGAAGTTAAGTTTGGTTACTGGTAATGAAATAAAATAAAATAGGATGAAAATATAATAGTTTAGAAACAAATTTGGGCTATATATTTGCACATTAGGGGGTGGGGGGTAAATCATAGCATATATTAAATACGTAACCTAACCCAGGTACCTTTTTCCCTCCCTAAACCCAAAAAAACCACAGTTTAAATATTGTAAACGCAATAAGAAATCACGCTTTGCGATCCATTTGTCTAACAAATACCCGTTTGTCTGGTTTCCTTGTACAGTCTATAGTGGTGGGCTATTTATAATGCACAAGTACCGAATAATCTATATTCGTTTTATTATTTTTTTTGGAAACCCCTTAACATTTTGAGTTGGGTAACCACATAAAACATATTCAAATAGCTTAATCCTATAATGTTGAAAAATTTTGCTTTTCTTTTTTACATCCGCGATTTAAAATATGTAAAAAATGTTGGAACTTATATAAAAATTTTCTTTCGAGGGTGCGAAGGTTAGTTGAAAGGAGATTTGATAGCGGGGGAGGGGGTGGGTGGGGCGGTGGTCAGCAACCTGCTCGCGGTGCCCCTGCTTATACTAATCTAAGCTGACCATTTCGTTGCAACGTGTTGCACCAGAATAATACTCTAAAATCTGGTTGATAAATTGCCTGTGTAACAAATTTGTCTGAGTTTCGTAAAAGGGGAAACAACCCCTAAAAGTAAAGATTTTAATAAAACTCATACCATCAAATTTGTGGTTCTTGGCGAATACCCGCCGGAAAATCCCCCCCGGAAAATACCTCCCCGCAGAAAATACCCCCCCTCCCCACGAGAAATACCCTCACGGAAAATCCCCCCTCCCCCCAAAAAAATACCCCCGTGGAAAATAAGGCTTTTCAAATTTCAAATTATCAACCAGATTTTAGAGTATGAAGGGGGAATGGGATGAATGGTAAGGGGGATTTCTAAAACTTTGAGTAACCTTTAAAAATTTGTGAGTTATAGCAACGGAACCTTGCAAAATAGATCTTCTGTTTAAATGAAGTACAACAAAATTGTTTTCAGCTTCAAATTTTTCTCAATCCCAACTTATAAGGTTTTAAATATATGCAAATACATTTCCTAAATTTTGGAAATAAAACATTGATATGGCTTAAAATTCTACTCAAATAACTGAAATTGCATTTTCAGAACTATAGCCAGAGAAAAAGAAACTGATAACTGAAAATTAAGGTAAAATGTTGTTTTGTCAAAATTTCAATGGGTAATGGGTATTTCAAAAACATCTTCCAATGACATAAAAAACATCTTCCCGTAACATAAATTGTCCTCTAAAGTTGATTCTGATGTTTGTAGCGCTCTATGTCTTAGCGCTTTAGAAATATTTAAAAAGCTCCTAAAGTAGAATTTTAGAAAATTTTGAGTTTGGGGGGAAGGGGGATTTTAAAAACATCTTCCCGTGATATAACGTGTCCTCTGAAGTCGATTCTGATGTTTTTAGCACTCTATCTATTAGTGCTTTAGAAATATTTAAAAAGCTTCTAAAATAGAATTTTGGAAAATTTTGAGTTTGGGAGGAAGGGGGATTTTCAAAACCTCTTCCCGTGATATAACGTGTCCTCTGAATTCGATTCTGATGTTTTTAGCACTCTATCTATTAGTGCTTTAGAAATATTTTAAAAGCTTCTAAAGTAGATTTTTGGAAAATTTTGAGTTTGGGGGGAAAGGGGATTTTCAAAACCTCTTCCCGTGATATAACGTGTCCTCTGAAGTTGATTCTGATGTTTTTAGCACTCTATCTATTAAGCTTTAGAAATATTTAGAAAAGCTTCTAAAGTAGAATTTTGGAAAATTTTGAGTTAGGGGGGAAGGGGGATTCCAAAAACATCTTCCCTAACATAATTTGTCCTCTGAAGTCGATTCTGATGTTTTTAGCACTCAATGTCTTAGTGCTTTAGAAATATTTAAAAAGCTCCTAAAGCAGAATTTTAGAAAATTTTGAGATTGGGGGGAAGGGGGATTTTAAAAACCTCTTCCCGTGATATAACGTGTCCTCTGAAGTCGATTCTGATGTTTTTAGCACTCTATGTCTTAGCGCTTTAGAAATATTTAAAAAGCTTCTAAAGTAGAATTTTGGAAAATTTTGAGTTTGGGAGGAAGGGGGATTTTCAAAACCACTTCCCGTGATATAACGTGTCCTCTGAAGTTGATTCTGATGTTTTTAGCACTCTATCTATTAAAGCTTTAGAAATATTTAGAAAGCTTCTAAAGTAGAATTTTGGAAAATTTTGAGTTTGGGGGGAAGGGGGATTCCAAAAACATCTTCCCGTAACATAATTTGTCCTCTGAAGTCGATTCTGATGTTTTTAGCACTCATGTCTTAGTGCTTTAGAAATATTTAAAAAGCTCCTAAAGCAGAATTTTAGAAAATTTTGAGATTGGGGGGAAGGGGGATTTTAAAAACCTCTTCCCGTGATATAACGTGTCCTCTGAAGTCGATTCTGATGTTTTTAGCACTCTATGTCTTAGCGCTTTAGAAATATTTAAAAAGCTTCTAAAGTAGAATTTTGGAAAATTTTGAGTTTGGGAGGAAGGGGGATTTTCAAAACCACTTCCCGTGATATAACGTGTCCTCTGAAGTCGATTCTGATGTTTTTAGCACTCTATGTCTTAGCGCTTTAGAACTATTGAAAAAAGCTTCGAAAGTAAAGTTTTGGAAAATTTTGAGTTTGGGGGAAGGGGGATTTCAAAAACATCTTCCCGTGATATAAGGTGTCCTCTGAAGTTGATTCTGATGTTTTTAGCACTCTATCTATTAAAGCTTTAGAAATATTTAGAAAGCTTCTAAAGTAGAATTTTGGAAAATTTTGAGTTTGGGAGGAAGGGGGATTTTCAAAACCACTTCCCGTGATATAACGTGTCCTCTGAAGTCGATTCTGATGTTTTTAGCACTCTATCTATTAGTGCTTTAGAAATATTTAAAAAGCTTCTAAAGTAGAATTTTGGAAAATTTTGAGTTTGGGGGGAAGGGGGATTCCAAAAACATCTTCCCGTAACATAATTTGTCCTCTGAAGTCAATTCTGATATTTGTAGTGCTCTATCTATTAGTGCTTTAGAAATATTTAAAAAAGCTTCTAAAGTAAATTTTGGAAATTTTGAGTTTGGGGGGAAGGGGGATTTTAAAAACCTCTTCCCGTGATATAACGTGTCCTCTGAAGTCGATTCTGATGTTTTTAGCACTCTATGTCTTAGCGCTTTAGAAATATTTAAAAAGCTTCTAAAGTAGAATTTTGGAAAATTTTGAGTTTGGGAGGAAGGGGGATTTTCAAAACCACTTCCCGTGATATAACGTGTCCTCTGAAGTCGATTCTGATGTTTTTAGCACTCTATGTCTTAGCGCTTTAGAACTATTGAAAAAAGCTTCGAAAGTAAAGTTTTGGAAAATTTTGAGTTTGGGGGAAGGGGGATTTCAAAAACATCTTCCCATAACATAATTTTTCCTCTGAAGTCGATTCCGATATTTCTAGCGCTCTATGTCTTAGCGCTTTAGAAATATTTAAAAAACCTTCTAAAGTAGAATTTTGGAAAATTTTGAGTTTGGGGGGAAGGAGGATTTTCAAAACCTCTTCCCGTAGAGTGCTTTGAAAATCCTCCTTGAAGGAGGATTTTCAAACCTCTTCCCGTAGCACTCTATGTTTTAGCGCTTTAGAAATATTTAAAAAGCTCCTAAAGTAGAATTTTAGAAAATTTTGAGTTTGGGAAGAAGGGGGGTTTTAAAAACCTCTTCCCGTGATATAACGTGTCCTCTGAAGTCGATTCTGATGTTTTTAGTACTCTATGTCTTAGCGCTTTAGAAATATTTAAAAAAGCTTCTAAAGTAGAATTTTGGAAAATTTTGAGTTTGGGGGGAAGGGGGATTTTAAAACCCTCTTCCCGTGATATAACGTGTCCTCTGAAGTCGATTCTGAAACTTGTAGCGCTCTATCTATTAGTGCTTTAGAAATATTTAAAAAAGCTTCTAAAGTAAAATTTTGGAAATTTTTGAGTTTGGGGGGAAGGGGGATTTTAAAAACCTCTTCCCGTGATATAACGTGTCCTCTGAAGTCGATTCTGATGTTTTTAGCACTCTATGTCTTAGCGCTTTAGAAATATTTAAAAAGCTTCTAAAGTAGAATTTTGGAAAATTTTGAGTTTGGGAGGAAGGGGGATTTTCAAAACCACTTCCCGTGATATAACGTGTCCTCTGAAGTCGATTCTGATGTTTTTAGCACTCTATCTATTAGTGCTTTAGAAATATTTAAAAAGCTTTTAAAATAAAATTTTGGAAAATTTTGAGTTAGGGGGGAAGGGGGATTTTAAAACCCTCTTCCCGTGATATAACGTGTCCTCTGAAGTTAATTCTGAAACTTGTAGCACTCTATCTATTAGTGCTTTAGAAATATTTAAAAGCTTCTAAAGTAAAATTTTGGAAATTTTGAGTTTGGGGGGAAGGGGGATTTTAAAAACCTCTTCCCGTGATATAACGTGTCCTCTGAAGTCGATTCTGATGTTTTTAGCACTCTATCTATTAATGCTTCCTAAACATCTTCCTATGACATAATTTGTCCTCTAAAAAGGATTAGGTTATTTTTACTGATCTCTCTTGTGAAATCCTTTCCCTAATTAATACAGTTTAAATGGTCTTATCAACAGAGTTGTTTGGCATGTGCCTGCTACCCTTAAGGGTAAGGGTGTCTGATAAGGCAAGTGTGACATCACAACTAACCGGGTTTCATATACCATAAAGAAAGTCAGCATGGGTTGAAAATTAAATGGCTTAGGATTTAAATAGGATTTTGGAATATATTTTAATGAACAAGGTTAAAAGCAGAAGTTGTGTAAGGTAAGCAGTGATTTATATTTATGATAGTAATATAGGATGAAATATGAGTTAAAAACAACTAGTAATGTGCAGTAATTTACCATTATATAGAGGGGGGGGATGAGTGGAGGTAGGTACTTCAAAGTACCTTCCCGGGACAAACCTTAGCATGTACATCCATCCCTGAAAGTTTCATTTTCCTAACCTAACCCCATTTCAAGATAGCCAAAAGTAACTGAAGTAGAATTTCCTAGAATCCATGGTTGAGATTTACATTTGATTTTTCCTTGGCCTAGCCTAGCTGATTTTTGCCCCATAAGAAACTTCAACCCTAGCCTACTAGCAATTGGGTATATGGTGAATACTTGAATATATTGGAGTGGCGGTTGAACGCGTGCACTGTTTGTCAGCCTCAAGTAGCTTGATAACACAGTGAATTGTTAGGCCTTAGCCTAGCCTTTAACTAAGAATTGAACCTACCTGCAATAATGCCATAACCAAGGAATTTGCTGATTATTCCTTTTAAACAAGATGTATTTAGAAAGTCATAATCATAGAATAATGTCGCGAAACATTCTTCTGTAACCAAACCAGATTTGGTCAGAATGGATTTAAGATTCTCCATTTTCAAAATTTGAAAGTAACGCCAGTTAATATTTGTTCCCGAAAAAGTGTCAAATAATATAATCTTCGCGACTGAAATATATCTGAAAAAGAAACACTGTCGCTGCTAAAAGCTTCTCGTTGGCGTCAAACATTGGCCTCCAGAATATACAGATGCTATGCATTATGTTCGTGCTTCTCCAGTTAGAATTAATATCAACAGATCTTTTAACTATTAATATATGCTGGAATAATATTACAATTAGAAAAATAAATCTGACAAGCAAAATACTAAAGCAAAACACTTCATTATATTCATAAACATTTTTTCTTAATATTTATTTAGGAATTTCTTCTTTGAATCGTCATTTGATGATGAACAAAGAAAACATATCCAAAATCAAGAAAACGATCACAATTAAATTTTCAGCAGTTTATCCCTGCCTCATTTTTGGTAATACAAAAGAATTCCCTTAGAACAAAAGGTTTATTGGCTATGATTGTAGCGACAAGACTATCACCATACAATTAGATAAAAGAAGAAATAATACAAGATAAAAAACGTGCTTTACTAACTGTATAACATGACACATTACTTTCAAAAGAAAGTGATAATATAAATTTTCCATGGTCGATAATTTAGCAAATTTGATATCCTTGCTCCATGATTATAAGACTTGATCTTTTGTAAAAGTTAAGACTTTAACCGGTTTGTTTCAGCCCAATTAACATTTTTTTTTTGTCTCACAGGGAAATAAGGAGTTGGAACACGTCAATCACATTTCTCAAAATACCGGTCATATTTTGAAAGTTTGATTTAAAAATACATTTCCGTATATATGAATTTTAGTTGTTTCTTGAAGAGTGGTGTAAATTAATAAATCAGTAAATATGAATTTTAGTTGTATTTTGGAAGGAGTGGAGTAAATTAATAAATCAGTAAAATATTAGTTATGCCCTCTTGAGGTCGGAACAGAATAGTATATTTGATAAAAAAAATTGCTTATTATAAGGTCTGTAATGCCAATTAGGAATTAAGTTGTAAACTTGCTGTTAGTTTGTTCTCGTTTTTACTTTTCGACGAGAGATTCGTCAATAGTCAGTGGAACGATCCATTTCCTTCATTCCTGATGATTAAAGGTGTGTTTATTTATTATGCTGATGTCAATATGGATTTTAGCCGTACTATCCAAGGGCTAGTGCTATCTTTGCCTTGCTAAAATGTGGTATTCAAAATTGGGCTTAAATTCAACGCCTAAAACTATAAAGTAAAGATTCTTATCCAAAAGCAAGTACATTTAGAAATTTTTTTTTGATAGTTGTACAAGCAAGCCAGTTACTCATATAAATTACTTTGATCTCTTTTTAGGGTCTTTAAATAAAGTTTACCCAACATTGTTTGGTAGCTCAGACCAAACGTCAAATTGAGCTGGTCTAGGAAAATAGTTCTAAGGTCTATGAATTAAAAGAAAGCCGTGTTCTTAGCTGGATCGTGGGCTGTGACTTGCATTGAGGCTTGCAAATGAATTAAAATTGCAATATAATCTTTTTTCGAGGCTATTTCAAGCCCAATAAACAACAAGTGGATAGTAGCTCATTATGTCAGTTCGTTGTATTTTTCAATTAGGCTACTGTAGTTTAGGGGGGTGGCACCATTTGAAAATTTATGGAAAGGTCTATTGTTTTGTATATACTGCAATCAAACCATCCTGAATTTGATTCCTATGACCCTCTACTTCTGTGTCGCCACTTATACCGCATTTTGCGGTATAATACCACAATTTGGAGAGAAATACCGCACTTTTTTCTGATTATACCCCATACCACAATTATACCGCGAAATGACTTTGATCAGCGTATTTATACCGCAAAATATCTTTTATCACTGAATTTATCCTATGTAATATCAACGTACGGGAAAAGGGACACATGTTTGCTCTCTACTTTTAATGACATATGACTGGATAAGTTAATGCAGAATTTGCGAGAATTCAAACTAGTAATTAACTTGCTTCCAAGAGCAAATATTTTACATATCAGTCAGGTGCCTGAATGAAAGTAATTTTCAATCATTAAAATGGAAAAGGTGTACAGACACTGCAAAGCAGATCGAATACTATACTAGAATTTAGTAAATAAGCAGTCCCGGGCTATCCTATCTTGCTTCTTCTGGGCATTACCTTTCCACTTTTACAGCCCAATAGACTGAACAGTATACAGTAAAAGAAGTTCTTGTAAATATGTGTGAAATTCAGAATGCAGAACAATGGTTAAGAAATATAAATGCTATTTCATTTAGAACCTAATATTGTGTTCAAATATAGGCTAATATTCATTTCCTCTAGAACATACATTCAAAAATTTAGAAAATTATCTATTTTTTAATTCTTACCTGATTTCTTATTGCATATCATTCATTAAAATCAAATGTGAAAATGCAAAGTGGCAGTGTTGCTGTCCAGAGGAATCAGGTTATAAATCGCTTATTCCTTCTTGTAGCCTAAGCTGTTTCATGGCTCCATTGGGCATCCCATCTGTAACCTTTATTGTCAGGGGTTAATGAAAATACATAAATTTCTCTGCCTTCTCAAACTCTGGCACTTGTTCATCACTTTTTCCAAAAACCAAAAGGAGATCACTATTGAAGCAAGGCTTGTTTCATTTCTTGTTTCTTGTTGAACATAATGTACCCTATTCGGTTACTGAACACTTGTTGAAGTTCGTAAAACGTATGCCATGTCTGAATTGCTGAGCCATGCTAGTCTGACTAGAATAAAAGCAACCAACATTGCTCAACAGGCTCTGGCATTACAACAGAGGCAGCGCTATAGCGTTGCTAATAGTAAGGACCATAGGGCTCCAATGTTTTATTATTTATTTATTACTTATTATTTTTTTCCCAGATGCACTTCATATGGAACGGGTTGTCGTATAAACTTCAAAGGAGGCTCATTCGATTTGAAATCGATAGTTCTAGTGCCCTTTTTAAGGGTCTAAAGTGATTGGAAGGCAACTAACACCCCTTCCACACCCACCAGTTCCCAAAACACATCCAATCAAAGTTTGGGATAGCCATTTGGTTCTACGTAGTTGATTTCCAGATAGAAATTATGTTTTTGAGGAGGGCACTCCTCCCACAGCCCTCAGGGCAAGGGTTGTAAGTTATGCCCGGGCGGCATATAAGCTTTTTATAGAAAGGTTTGTCATAGAAACTCCAAAAAGGGCTCATTCGATTGGAAATTTAAAGGGCTAGTGCCCTTTTGAATAGTCGAAAGTCATTGGAGGATAACTAACCCCCCTCTCATGCCCACCTTTTCCCCAAACACATCCAATCAAAATTTTGAGATAGCCACTTTGCTCAACGTAGTTTGATTTCCAGATAGAAATTATTTTTTTGAGGAGGACACTCCCCCACAGCCCTCAGGGAAAGGGTTGTAAGTTATGACCTACGAAATTCAAAGGGCTAGTGCCTTTTTTCTTCAAAAAGGGCTCATTCGATTGGAAATTTAAATAGCTAGTGTTCTTTTTAATAGTCGAAAGTGATTGGAAGGCAACTAACACCCCTTCCACGCCCACCATTTCCCCAAACACATCCAATCAAAATTTTGAGATAGCCATTTTGTTCAACGTAGTTGAAAGTTCTGGAAATTATATCTTTGAACAGGATGCTCCCCCCACAGTCTTCAGGGCAAGGGTTAAAAGTTGTACCCTGGAGGCATATATGGTTCTTATGGAAGGAATGCTCGTATAAAGTTCACAGAGGGCTCATTTGACTGGAAACTGAAAGTTCTAGCTCACTTTCCAAGCGTCAAAAGAGATTGGAGGGCAAATAGCCTCCCCCACCTTCTTTTTCCCAAATTCATCGGATAAAATTTTGAGATACTCATTAAGTTTAAAATTGTTCGAAAGTCAGATAACAAAAACTCAGGTGTCGACACAACCCCCCAGGGCCCAGGGACAGGTGTTGTAAGTTATGCCCTGGAGCATATATGGTTCTTAGGATAGGGAAACTCGTATAGGCTTGAGAGAGGGCTCATTTGATTGGAAATTGAAAGTTCAAGTTCACTTTTCCGAGTTCCGAAAAAGTGAACTCGAGGGCAACTAGCCCCCCCCCACGCATTCTTTTTCCAAAGCCATCTAATGAAAATTTTGAGATGGAAAATTTTGTTAAAAAAACGTTAAAAGGTCGGATAAGTAAAACTCCGGTGTCAATACAACCCCCCAGGGCCCAGGGAAAGCCGTTTTAAGTTATACCCTAAAGGCAGGTATGGTTCTTATAAAAGGGATGCTCGTATAAACTTCATAGAGGGCTCATTTGATTGAAATTGAAAGTTCTAGTTCACTTTTTAAGAGTCAAAAGATTTAAGGGCAACTAGCCCCCCCCCCCCCCCACGCCATTAACTCTCCAAACCCATCCGTTATAAATTTTGAGATAGCCAGTTTTTTAAAAACTGTTCAAATATTAGATAACAAAAACTCCAGTGTCAACACAACCCCCAGGGCCCGGGAGGTAGGCGTTGTAAGTATTTTCATGGGGGTGTTTATTGTTGTTATGAAAGGGATGTTCGTATAAACTTCAGAGAGGGCTCATTTGATTGGAAATTGAAAGTTCTTGTTCACCTTTTAAGAGTCAAAAGATATCCTAGGGCAACTAGCCCCCCCCCCCCCAACACCCTTTTTTCCCCAAGCCTATCCGATAAAAATTTTGAAATAGCCATTTCATTTAAAATAGTTCAAAGGTCAAATAAGAAAAACTCCCGTATCAACGCACCCCCCCCCCCCGCAGGGCCCTGAGGCAGGCGTTGTAAGTAATGCTCTGGAGGCATATATGGTTTTTTATAGAAGGGATTTTCGTATAAAGTTTGGAGAGGGTTAATTTGAATGTAAATTGAACGTTCTCGTTCACTTTTTAAGAGTCAAAAGAGATCGGAGGGCAGCTAGCCCCCTCCCCCTTCCATGCCCTAAATGCATCAGATAAAAATTCTGGAGATATAAATTTTGTTAAAATAGTTCAACATTCAGATAACAAAAACTACGGTGTCGACACAACCCCCTAGGACTCGGGGGCAGGCGTTCTAAGTTATGCCCTGGGGCATATGTGGTTGTTATGGAAGGGATGCTCGTATAAACTTCACAGAGGGCTCATTCGATTGGAAATCAAAAGTTATAGTACCCTTTTTAAGAGTCAAGGGTGATCGGAGGGCAACTGGCCCCCCAAGCCCTTTTTCCACAAATATATTTGATAGAAAATTAGAGCTAGCCATTGCATCAGAAAAAATTTTCTGAGATAGCCATTTTGTTAAAAATAGTTTAAAGGTCAGATAACAAAACTGTGATGTCAACACAACCCCCCCCCCAGGTCCCGGGGACAGGCGTTGTAATTTATTCCCTGGGGGTATATAAGGTTCTTATGGAAGTAACGCTCGTATAAACTTCAAAGAGGGCTTATTTGATTGGAAATTGAAAGTTCTAGTTCACTTTTTATAAATAAAAAGTGATCGAAGGGGAGCTAGCCTCTTCCCGCCATCCTCCCCCCCCCCCAAATGCATCAGATAAAAATTTAGAGATAGATATTTTGTTAGAAATGGTTAAAAGTTTAGTTTAAAAAAACACCGGTGTCGACACAACCTCACAGGGTCCGGGGGCAGGCGCTGTAACTTATGCCCTTGAGGTATGTGGTTGTTATGGAAGGGATGCTCGTATAAACTTCATAAAGGGTTCATTTGATTGCAAATTGAAAGTTGTAGTTCACTTTTTGAGAGTCAAAAGTGATCGAAGGGCAGCTAGCTGCTCCCCCTCATAGAGGGGGAGAGCCCATAAACTTCAAAGAGGGCTTATTTGATTGAAAATTGAAAGTTGTGTTTCACTTTTTAAAAGTGAAAAGTGATCGGAGGGCAGCTAATCCCCCTCACGTCCTTTTCCCCCCAAATGCATCAGATAAAAATTTTGAGATAGCTATTTTGTTAATATTAGTTCAAGGGTCAGATTACAAATCTCCTGTGTCGACACAACCCTACAAGGACCGGAGACAGGCGTTGTAAATTATGCCCTCGTGGTATATATGGTTCCTATAGAAGGGATGCTCGTATAAACTTCGGAGAGGGCTCATTTGTTTGGAAAGTGAAAGTTCTAGTTCACTTTTTCAGGGTCAAAAGAGATCGGAGGGCAACTAGCCCCCCCTCATAGAGGGGGAGGTTTATAAACTTCATATCATTTGATTGAAAACTGAAAGTTGTAATTCACTTTTAAAAGTAAAAAGTGATCGGAGGGCAGCTAGCCTCCCCCACACTTCATTTTTTCCAGAGGCACTCTATATAAAAGGGGTCGTCTTAAAAACTTCAAAGGGGGCTCATTCGATTTAAAATCGATAGTTCTAGTGGCCTTTTTAAAAGTCAAATGTGATCGGAGGGTAACTAGCCCCCCAATATGGTTCCTATAGAAGGGATGCTCGTATAAACTTCGGAGAGGGCTCATTTGTTTGGAAAGTGAAAGTTCTAGTTCACTTTTTCAGGGTCAAAAGAGATCGGAGGGCAACTAGCCCCCCCTCATAGAGGGGGAGGTTTATAAACTTCATATCATTTGATTGAAAACTGAAAGTTGTAATTCACTTTTTAAAAGTAAAAAGTGATCGGAGGGCAGCTAGCCTCCCCCACACTTCATTTTTTCCAGAGGCACTCTATGTAAAAGGGGTCGTCTTAAAAACTTCAAAGGGGGCTCATTCGATTTAAAATCGATAGTTCTAGTGGCCTTTTTAAAAGTCAAAGGTGATCGGAGGGTAACTAGCCCCCCAAGCCCTTTTTCCCCAAATATATTTGATAGAAAATTTGAGTTAGCCATTGCACCAGAAAACATTTTTGAGATAACCATTTTGTTAAAAATAGTTCAAAGGTGAGATAACAAAACTCTGATTTCGACACACCCCCCCCCCCCCCTCGGGCCCGGGGACAGGCGTTGTAAGTTATGTCATGGGAGCATATAAGGTTCTTATGGAAGTGATGCTCGTATAAACTTCGGATAGGACTCATTTTGATTGGAAATTGAAAGTTCTAGTTCACTTTTTATACGTCAAAAGTGATCGGAGGGGAGCTAGCCTTCCCCACCGTTTTCCCCCTAAATGCATCAGATAAAAATTTTGAGATAGATATTTTATTAGAAATAGTTCAAAGTTTAGATTAAAAAACACCGGTGTCGACACAGCTCCACATGGCCCGGGCGCAGGCGGTGTAAGTTATGCCCTGGGGGGGATATGGTTGTTAAGGAAGGGATGCTCGTATAAACTTCATAGAGGGCTCATTTGATTGTAAATTGAAAGTTGTAGTTTACTTTTCAAGAGTCAAAAGTGATCGGAGGGCAGCTAGTCCCCCTCACGTCCTTTTCCCCCGAAATGCATCATATAAAAATTTTGAGATAGCCCTTTTGTTAATAATAGTTTCAAAGGTCAGATAACTAAATTTCCCATGTCGACACAACCCTCCAGGGCCCGGGGACAGGTGTTGTAAGTTATGCCCTGGGGGTATATATGGTTCTTATGGAAGGGATGCTCGTATAAACGTATAAAGGAGAGGGCTCCTTTTTTGGAAAGTGAAAGTTCTAGTTTACTGTTTCAGAGTCAAAAGAGATCGGAGGGCAACTAGCCCCTCCACCTCCATGCCTTTTTTTCCCCAACCCCATCCGATAAAAAGTTTGAGACTGCCATTTTGTTAAAATAGTTCAAACATCAGATATTAAAACTTCTGGGTCGACAAAACCCCTCAAGGGCCCGGGAACTGGCGTTATAAGTTATGCCCTGGGGGCATATATTGTTCTTCTAGAAGGGATGCTCTCATAAACTTCAGAGAAGGGCTCATTTGATTTAAAATTGAAAGTTCTAGTTCACTTTTTAATAGATTCAAAAGAGATCCAAGGGCAATGAGCCCCCCCCCTCCACGCCCTTATTTCCCAAAACCCATCCAATAAAAATTTTGAGATATCCATTTTGTTAAAAATAGTTCAAACATCAGATAATAAAAACTTCGATGTTGGCACAAACCCCCAAAGCCCGGAGCCAAGTGTTTTAAGTTATGCCCCGGCATTTTTTATGTAAGTAGAGGTCATATAAACTTCAGAACTGGGTCATTCGATTGAATATCGAAAGTTCTTATTTCCTTTTTGGAGCCAAAAGGGATCGGAGGGCATCTCCCCCCTCCCACACACAAATTGTTTTTTCCAAATGCATCCGATCAAAATTTTGAAATTGACAGTTTGTTTGAAGCATTCCAACGATCAGATAACAAAAACCTCGGGGTCAACATACCCCCTCCCAGCAGAACCCGGGGGAGGGGCTTTAACTTATGCTGCGGCGGCATATCAAAATTCAGAAAATTTGTACTTGAAGGATGAAAACATCCCCCCCCCCCAGAGCCCTCAGGGCATGTGCTGTAAGTTATGCCCTAGGGGAATATAAGATTCTTATAGAAAGCGTTGTCATTGAAACTTCGAAAGAGGGCTCATTCGATTAGAAATTTAAATGGATAGTGCCCTTTTTAATAGTCGAAAGCGATTGGAAGGCAACTAACACCCCTTCCACGCCCACCATTTCCCCAATCACATCCAATCAAAATTTTGAGTTAGCCATTTTGTCCAACCTAGTTGAAAGTTCTGGAAATTATATCTTTGAGCAGGATACTCCTCCCACAGTGTCCAGGGCAAGGGTTATAAGTTATACCCTGGGGCATATATGGTTCATATAGAAGGAATACTCGTATAAACTTCAAAGAGGGCTTATTTGATTGGAAATTGAAAGTTCTAGTTCACTTTTTAAGCGTCAAAAGATATCGGAGGGTAACCAGCCCCCCCCCACACACAAACTTTTTTTTACCAAATGTATCACATGAAAATTTTGAGATAGCTATTTTACTAAAAATAGTTCAAAGATCATATAACAAAAACTCCGGTTTCGACACAACCCCCTAGGGCCCGGGGACAGGTGTTGTAAGTTATGCCCTGGGGGCATATATGGTTTGACTAGAAGGGATGCTCGTATAAACTTCAGAGAGGGCTCATTTGATTGCAAATTGAAAGTTCTAGTTAACTTTTTAAGAGTCAAGAGAGACTGAAGGGCACCTAGTCCCCCACCCTCCACGTCCTTTTCCCTCAAAACCATCCGATAAGAACTTTGAGATAGCTATTTTTTTAAAAATAGTTCAAAGACCCTGTAACGAAAACTCCGGGGAGTCAGATAACAAAAGCTCAACTGTCGACACAACTCCCCAGGTCCCGGGGGGAGGCGCTGTAAGTTATGCCTTGGGGCAAATATGGCTCTTATGAAAGAGATGCTCTTATAAACTTCAGAGAGGGCTCGTTTGATTGGAAATTAAAAGTTCGACCTCACTTTTTAATAGTAAAAAGAGATCCGAGTACAACTAGCCCCCCCCCCCCCTTGCCTTGTTTTTTCCAAACCCATCGGATGAAAATTTTGAGATAGACGTTTTATTAAAAATAGTTCAAAGGTTGGATAAGAAAAACTCCGGTGTCAATACATCCATCCCAGGGCCCGGGGGAAGGCGATCTAAGTTATGCCCTAAAGACATGTATGGTTCTTATGAAAGGGATACTCGTATAAACTTCATAGAGGGTTTATTTGATTCAAAATTGAAAGTTCTAGTTCACTTTTTAAATGTCAAGAGATTTAAAGGTAACTAGCCCCCCCCCCCACCACGCCCTTTTTTCCCAAGCCAATCCGCTACAAATTTTGAGATAGCAAGTTTTTTGAAAATTGTTCAAAAATTAGATAACGAAAACTCCAGTGTCAACACAATGCCACAGGGCCCGGGGGGTAGGTGTTTGTAAGTGTTGTCCTGGGGGAGTATATGGTGCTTATGAAAGAGATGCTCGTATAAAATTCAGAGAGGGCTCATTTGATTGGAAATTAAAAGTTATAGCTCACTTTTTAAGAGTCGAAGGATATCCTACGGCAACTATCCCCCCATACCCTTTTTTCCACAACCCCATCCGATACAATTTTGAGATAGCCATTTTTTAAAATAGTTAAGAGTTCAGATAAGAAAAATTCCGGTGTAGACACAACCACCCAGGGCCGGGGGGGGGTAAGTATTGTAAGCTATGTCTTGGGGCTGTATATGGTTCTTATGAAAGGAATGCTCGTATAAACTTCAGACAGGGCTCAGTTGAATGGAAATAAAAGTTTTAGTTCATTTTCTCAGAATAAAAAAGATCGAAGGGCAACTAACCCCTCCCACCCTCCGCATTTTGGGTTTATATGATGGATAAACCCATCCGATAAACATTTCAGCTGACCATTTTGTTAAAAATATTCAAACAACAGATATTAAAATTCTGGGGTTGACACAAGCCCCACGGCCCAGAGACAGGCATTTCAAATTATACTCTGGGGGTATATAAGTAGGGAAGCCATAATATCTTCCGGGCCTACATAATTTATTCAAGGATTATTGATCGAGTCTAATGGGGTTAATGTCCCCCTTTTTCAAGGTCAGTTAATTTGTTGTTTCCAGGTGTAATGACTCCGGGGGAAGTTTGTACATGCGCATTGACGGGAAGAGATGTATTGATCGACTCGAAGGGGAATTAGATTTCTGAGAAATTGATTTACATAATCGGTGGGGAATGTATTGATCGAGTCTAACGGAATTAGAAATGACACCACTTATTTCCTAGGAATTATGCGGGACTCTAAAGAGATAGAAAATTCCATTTTT